>CM032406.1:2028548-2131048 GCA_019049475.1 Eueides isabella | reverse complement strand
ATTTTCTGACTTTTATAGTTCTTACATAACTTCATCCAATTCCAAAAACCAAAAAAACAACCAAACAACGAAAACCTTTCATCCCTTTCAAGTTATCGTCCAATTTCCATACTCCCTTTCCTTTCATAAGTACTCGGAACGTATTGTCCACGAGCTGTTGATACTTGTTCTTACATAAAAACAACATCTGTCCTCATTCCAGTCAGGCTACCGTCCTGGTCATACACGTACAGTTACAAAACTTAATAAAGTATATGATGACACAAGACATGGCATAGACAAACAACAAGTTACTGTACTTGACTTATTGGTTTTACCAATGCATTCAATACAGTTGATTGCGATATCCTGTTAGCAAGTTGTTAGTTCTTAGCTCTATTAATATTTCTTCATAAGCTACTGAATAGTTTTCGGACTCCGAGTATTTGGTTTGAAGGAAAGTATATTTCTCAATGTCATATAGGCGCTGGTGTTCCGCAAGAAGGCGTACTGTCACCCTTTAAGCGTATAAGAATTTCGACGGAGCTTGGTGAGAACGCAGGTAGTTGGTCAGACCGCTTGAACGGTTCTCAAAAGGCGCGGGTCCCGCTTCGTTTAAAATTTGTATACGCTTTTTAAATTTAAGTTTAGTATTTTCTGTCCTAAGTGTAGAATAATACTTTAAAAAATAGTAAAAAAAGATGGAAGAATCTACTATCGTTGAAAACTAAAATATCATTAGCTCAAACTCTTTTTCTTCAATACCACAGCCAACTTAAAAAAACTTCTTAAGTAGTTGCAGTTTTTTGACGTTCATTGTCTCCCAATCTCTTACGGCCACATTTCAATACAGCAGCCCAAAATGATGATGCAGAGTTCCTATACACTGAATCAAACTTGTCTTTTATTTGAACAGGTGTATTGCCTTTCGGAAACAAATATGTAGCGACAGCTCGATACTAGGTTTTGTCAATTTTTAGAAAAAAAAAATCACATCAACTCACTCAAACGACTCTTACATAAAAACTGCTCGTCCAAGATGGCTGATACTTTGGTGAGTAACTGACATGAGATGAACAAAATGAAATTCAGTAGCATTTATTTACGAGTGGTGCCATCTTCAGGTTAAGGTCCGAAACTTTTCAGACTACCTTCGTAAATAATTATTATTGTTACATCAATGCTGTCATTCAACACTCATTGCTTCACATTCATGGCGGAATGGATAAGGTTCCCAAGTTCCTTTTGGGGTACTTTACCATGTGCATGAAGTGTGAAGCTAAGAAAAGAATTGTTTTGTGTAGTATTTTTTTAAATATTAAAAAAAACCGATATTTTATTGTTTTTTTTTTTCATAATCAAAAGACTTAAAGAAAGAGTCCAAATTCAATTTGATTTTATAACTATGCTTTAAAGCAAGGGAACATTTTCAAATGTGTGTGTTTCACATATACTGTGGTAGGCCTTGTGAAATTTTGTAAAAAAACATAAGTACTTACAAAAACAGTATTTTTTATTCTATATTTATTAATATTTTCGCGATAGTTTTATAAATTGGCAACAAAAACAGTATTTTTTATTCTATATTTCGATCGTTACTGTTTTCGATCCCCACTCTACGAAATAAAATGTTGAATATTATTTCCATTTCTTCGCTCTGGTAACAAGACTAAGTACTTTCAACACACAATGCCTCAAATCGACGGAAAGTGGGGAACGACACGGAGTGTTTTAACATTATGTTCCCAAGTTCCCTATCACTACCATACACTGTGGCAGGGTATATGGCGTGAGCTAAAAAATCAAGTTTAAGGAAATTTAATATTTTTTCTATAAAAGTATAACAATTAATTGCTCATATTTTTGTAAAAATATAATTTACAGATACATATTTGAAATGAAATCAAATCAAAAACAGTTTATTGCATAAGAAAGATAATACACGGTTGTATTTACAAATTTTAAAATTTTAACCAGTAAAGTTCAAGGGCACAATAAAAATAAATATTCATATCATTTTGCAAGGAAAGAGGAAGAAAAAAGCTTTTGTTTCTCCATTCCACTTTATCATCGCTTGCAACATTCAAAAATAAAAAAAAAAATAATAATAAAGTACTTTATGTATTTTCTAAGGGAACTTTATTCCTTATTTACAACATCGCCCGCTTGTATTTATTTATTTTTATATCTTTTCGTGTATATATAAGTAAAGTTTAAATGCCTGTTTGTTATTTTAAAATAACTATGTTATCTGAGTGTGTGTAATTTGTTCGTCTGTTCGTTTGTGTCCGCTAATCTTCGGAATAGATATACGTATAGTTTATGGAAATAACTTTGAATTAATATATATAATTAAAGGAACGTAATTCTTATTATTTTTAAACTTAACAACACCCATTCTTCAAGTTTTATGCTTCAAACAATATTAAAAATGCGGAGTAATAGAAAGTTTCATAAAATTTTCCAAAAAAAAATAATTATATCTTATCTAAAATCAAAAAATAATATGTTCTATAATTAACAATACCTACCCATTGTCCGTTTCAACAGTAACAGTGAAAACCGATGCCCCACAACCAACATAGAAATGAACCGTGCAAGAATACTTATTAATTCAAAATGTCGCTCGCATAAAAACCGACCGTTAATTCTATCCGTCGTTAGAATAATGGCTTCCAATCGTTTGCAAATGCAGTTTTCCCCTAAAAATTAAGTTCAGAGCGATTATTTTTATTCATTCTACGCTTTTATACAATGATGCGTTTCAAATTTCGAGGAAATTTGCGTTTTTGCATAAAATGGTAACGCGGGGCGGCGCGTGCGCATTGCACAGTGCACTGGTGGCGGTGACCATGGATTTATATAAACATTGCATTTTTGGTACTGAATATACTATTTTTTAGCTTCACCTTGAGCACGTGGTAAGGTAGGGAGAGTGAACTTGGGAACCTAATATTAACGCTGTTCCCATTAGGTCGTTCCCGTTCTCTACTTTTTGTCGAATTTTGAAGACATTGTGTGTCGAGTGGAACTCAACTCCGCGTCTTGCCTTGTTCTCGAACGAAGAAAAGAAAATATTACAACAATAAATATGCTTATTATTTCAAAAATCATGGTGACCATAACTTTATTGTGACCAATTCCATTGTTAGCGGATTGATAAAAGCGATACAGTTTGTGATATTTTTTTCACAAATTTAAATGAACTCCCCTCGTGCCATTTGCATGGTGTCGTTTACTTCAAATGCATATTTTATGCAAAAAATCTTTTCAATAGCAATTATAGAGCGTAAAATAATTTATATTTTGTCACAAATCATTGCGAAATATATATATATATATATATATATATATATATATATATATATATATATATATATATATATATATATATATATATATATATATATATATATATATCGCTGTGAATAAAATATACATAGTATAATAACATAGTATAATAGGTAGAGAGAACCTGGGAACCTAGCGTTAAGACTTCCTTTAAGATCAATAAGAAACAATAAGCTCTCTTCAGAGCAATAATAATAAAATCCTTACCGTTCCCAACTTTCCACCGATATGAGAGCTATAGTGTTAAGTGGCGGAACTCAACGCCGCACTTTGTCTTCATATTTAATGTAAATTTAAAGACATCGCTAGAGTTTCTTATAAATATAAAACCTTATCCTTCTTCCATTCCCATATGAAGTAACATACAATTTCTACTGTCATCAATAAATTGTCACATATATAAAAATATTGGTAAGATATGTGATCATACAGAGATGATGCAGACGCCCATACCTGTGATATCTATACAGCCTTACGCTGGTGTCAAGGAGCCACTGCAGGACATCGGAAAATGTACTGAGCAGGTCATTGTCTCTTTGGTACTTATTTAGATAATGTATTCAAATTTTGAACTTTTTTGTTTGGGATTTGAACCCTCTCCTGAAACCCCCCTCCTTGAAGATCCCCTCTTTGAAATTAGTACTATTACGAATGTCTTTTTATGTGATAGATCTGATTCTTGCGAGGGATTATAAATTAATGTCGTATTGGAAATGAAGCGTTTAGTTCCACAGAAACATGTAATATCGAGAATTCATATAATTGAGGTACAGTGTTTTAAGGTTAAGTTAATTATGTAACAGTAATAAAAGAAATTAAAAACCCCGACCCAAAAATTTAACTCACGCTGGCAGCGCTTGTAGATCTTAAGCTGCTTATACGTATTTACTCTCTCTCCTCACGCTGTATCCTGTACATGGCGGGGTAGGCAGAGGGAACTTGGGAACCTAGTGTTAAGACACTCCCTTCCACTTCTGTATCCCATTTTGCGCTATATATATATATATATATATATATATATATATATATATATATATATATATATATATATATATATATATATATATATATACGTATTTTATCAAAACAATCTCAAATAATTGTATTCATTCAGGAGTTACGGTGCCACAGACAATCTGACAGACACACACAGGTCAAACACATAGTCCTCTTTTTTGCGTCGCGGTTAAACATTGTGTCTATAGTTTTATTCATTGAGTTTACAATACATTGTAAATGAAGTTAATCACTCATTTAGTCATTTAGTTTACGAGTGAATATTTGCACATTTCATTATAACTTATATAAATATATGTTATAATGAAATATGAAAATAATCACAAATATTTAATAAAAAACTTTTATCCAAATTCTTTTACACTAATGAAGATGTCATGGCGCAGTGGTGCGGTGTTCTTCAAACTGTAAATGTGATGGTTGTGGGTTCGATCCCCACAGAGGGTGATGCTTTATTTTATACTACCCGGCCGCGGCGTCGCCCGCTTAAATTACACTATTTTATTTACTAATTTCAACTACTTGCTTTCCGTTGAAATCAAAAAAATCAGTTTAACGAATAAATTTTGATAGTAATTTTATCGACCTTAATAATTTGATATGGCGTATTTTTTTTATTTTGTTATCGACTTAAATAAAAACTAACACTAAATGTTAAGTGAAGGTTGCCAAAATATAAAACAGCATTAATGTTGTTTTATATTTTGGCAACCTCCACCAATCGGATTAGCCGTTTCCGGGATTAGCGCTTACAAACGTACAGACAAACAAACATTACCCTGCCATGCGCGGGATACAGCGTGAAACTAAAAACAAAACAATATTCAAAATGTTCCATATTAATGATTCTCTAAACCATAAGTCATGATTAAAAGGAATGATTTATTCAATTATAGTTTATTCTTGAAGGAAAATGTTAATAATGCGTAATGTCATCTTATGCATAATACTAATAATTGTTAGTTTTTTACTAAGAAAATATATGAGGCCTGTCGTGGCGCATCGCGTCGATGTCGACCGTACACCGTGGTTCGCTTTCAATTCGTTCTTATTCAAGGAAATGAAATCATACTAATTTTGTTTTTGTTGTCAACTTCACGTTGTATCCTGCACACGGCGGGTTATCATAGGGAAGATCCCATCCCAACCCGGCAGGATGATCCTAGGGAAGATCCCATCCCAATCCATCTACTATCTAACTAGTTACCCAACTAGTTTTAAGATACTCCGTTCCGTTCCCCACTTTCCGCTGAATTTGACCCATGCGTGTTACCAGAGCGAAGAAATGAAAACTTTATATATTTAACTTAAAAATATTAAATATTTCCTCGATAGAACTCAAAATCTATCGCGTCTACAGGCATTTTTGTGTCCCTACGCCACGACAGGCCTACTAATATAGTAAACGTGAATGTAAATTTGTTGGCTTAAACGATGATCAAGAATTTTTTTACGTATATTCTTAGAATTATTAGAAAGGATACTTTTTATCAAAAACATAATGATATACATAATTCTTTGTCACAAAATTTTGAAATCTAGGATTTTAAAGCCTTTAAATTAATATCTAATTGACAGAATTTCAGATGTTTTTTTTTGTTTGTTAAATAAACATTTATATAAATCAAGCGGGTGAAGCCGCGCGGAAACAATATTATTAATATTTTCATTTCCAGTTTGGTAACAAGGCGAAGCGCGGCGTAGAGTTCCGCCACTCAACACAAAAAATCTTAAAATAAAAATGTTTAATCTTATTGCTACTAAGCTTGTGATCTAATCAATATACCGACAGACGCCATTGGTCCAAGAAGAAGAACACCACGTGCTCCAAGACCTGTCTCCAACGGACCGTCTCTTCATCACCAAGCGGTCCGCAGTACGGAATATGATATTCCTTCGAGGAAAGAAAAATAGATTCTTTGTTCGAACGACTGATGAAAATCTGATTTATACGATTGAAGAACAAAATAGGTATTTTTCTGGTTTTAAACTGTATTTTATTTATAGTAGGGTACGAAGGGAACATAATGTCAAAACATTTCGTTTTCCAGAATCATATTATCTGAGATGAGAAATATTTTGTTTCCTTAACCCAGTATTCCGATCGTGGCAGGGTAGGCTTCGGGAACTTGGGAACCCATTGTTAAGACACTCAGTTCCATAAAACACTTCTGTTTCAATGTTTTGTTTTACGATCAGAGATATATAATAGGTAGGAATTGAAATCACAATTGTCAAACTAGTTTTTATTCATGTACAGAATACAATATCATTTAAATTATTTATTCATTAAACATAACTAAAAATAAATAACTTATGAGGTACATATATTGTGCCAAAGGTACGTAAGCATGCGACTGTAAGTATGTTAGCTAGAGGAAATAATTCCAATTGGAGCAAATGAAATATTTAATATTTTCATTTCTTCGCTCTGGTAATATGACATACAATCATCAGACCCCATATTTGGAGTAAACTAGATGACCTTAACGGGGTGTCTTGACATTATGTTCCCTATCTCTACCCTGCCATGTGCAGGATACAGCGTGAAGCTAAAAAAAACTAAATAATTTTTTTTATCGTTTGACTCATTATTTGTTTATTTCATATAATAAAGTGTATTTACTCATTATATTATATAATTATTCATCGACATATTTACCATATGTATGTGTTATTGTTTACTACAAGAATGAAGAACAAGGTTACAAATTATAATATAGAATAATTTATACAGGCTGTAATTGTACTTACATTATTTAATCATGATTTTCATAACCTCGCCAAGAGCGGCGTTGAGTTCCGTATCTCAATTTGCAATGCCTCAAGAATTCGTAGGAAAGTGGGAAAAGGAATTGTCTTATTAGGAAGAGAGTGTTTTTACAATAAGTTCCTATGTTTGTTGTTGTGTTGTGCCTACCCTGCCAGGGTACAGCGTGAAGTAAAAAAAATATTAAATAAAAAAATACAAATATTTCCAGCTTCACAAAGTAAATGTGTCAATTCCTACATATTTTAAGTAATATTTATCTCAACTGTAGTTCACTTGAACATTGTAATAAAGCCAAGAGTCTTACTCAACAAATAGACTATTAAATATACGAGTATGTACACACACATACACACACACACACACACACACACAGCTTATCCCGCACGAGGCAGGGTTGGCAGAGGGAGCCCGAGAACCTTCCACTTCCGGTCCCCACTTTCCGCCGAATTTGAGACATTGCGTGTTGAGTGGCGGAACTCAACGCCGCGCTTTGCCTTATTACCAGAGCAAAGAAATGAAACATTAAATATTTAAATTGAAAAATATTAAATATTTCATTTCCTCGGCTGGGGATCGAACCCAGAACCTGACGGTTACAGTCACACGCTTGTGCCGCTGCGCCACGACAGGCCTTAAATATATGTATATAGAAGAATAGATTTGACATGCAGTTCCACAACCCAAGAATCTTTAATTTTTTTCCAAAAAAAAAAGCAATAACAGTTCTCATTTTCTCTTTTGGATTTCAAAAAGATTTATAAAAAAAACAATTTCTTTGTTTAGTTATTGGATGGGATACTTCTGCTACGGACTGCGACCCCTACAGCTACACGTAAAGGACAATGAAGGGGTAGAAGTGATGAGAATCAACCGCCCTTACGCGTGCACCTCGCGTATACTACCCTGCCAGTTGCAAAGGATACAGGTATTATATTATATTACATTATATCATATTGTATTAAAAATATTATAGAAAAATTTTAATATATTTGAGGTATGTCGTGGCGCAGCGGCACAAGCATATGACTCTAAACTCGGTAGGTTGTGGCTTCGATCCTCACTCGAGGAAATGAAATAGGTATTTAATATTTTCAACATAAATATTTTACATTCTCATTTCTTCGTTCTAAGTAACAAGGCAAAAAGCGGCGTTGGGTTCCACCACTAAACAAGCTGTGCCTCAACTTCAGCGGAAAGAAATGGGGTACCGTACGGAGTGTCTTAACACTGGGTTCCCCAGTTTCCTCTGCCTACCCTGCCATGTGCGGGATACAGCGTGAAGATAAGTATAAGTAAGTAAGTATATTACTAAAATTTTGTACAAAGGTTAACATAATGATGAATTGTCGTACTTTTGTGTTCCTACGCCACGACAGGCCTCACACCAGTTACAATTTTTAACTCCTATTTTTGTAAAAAAAAAGTTATTGATCAATTATTGGATAATAATATTATAGATAATGCTTTCCTGCATAAAAACTTTCAATTTTTTTTTAAATATGTAATAATCCTGAATAACAAAGATGCATTTCCATGTTGTTTTTTCAGCTTCACGCTGAATTTAACACATTGCATGGTATGCAGAGGGTACTTGGAGACTTAGTGTTAAGACACTTCGTTGGCATTGTCTGTTGAGTGGTGGAACTTAACGCTGCGCTTTGCCCTGTTACCAGACCGAGGAAATGAAAATATGAAATATACCTGTGTCGCACCTCAAACTTTACTTTGTAATAATGTATCTTGTAAACTGATCACTGGCTGTACACGGAAGATATATTAAAAAAATGTTATAGGAGACGTTATTAATGTGATAGGGCCCAAAATAGTGTTTTTGTTATTTTTTAATTTTTCCCCGTTTGTCTGTATGTGTACGCGCTAATCTCGATACGGCTAACTAGATTTCAATGCAATGGTAACTCTCTCTGTTTTATTTAAATAACTAGTACATGATAAAATAATTAAAACGTATTAGACGTTAAATTAGAAAATCTTTATATTGCAGGTATTCGCCCCGCCAGGAACACTTATAGGTAGTATTGAGCAGCAGTGGACGCCAGTGAGACCGGAGTACGTCGTGAAACGAGATGATGGCGAACAAATATTTTGGGTTAAAGGTACGTTGTACTTTTTAAATATATAAATACATATTTAATGTTATCAAAATCAAATAATTTTATTCAAAGTAAAAAGTAACAAGCTTAGCGCTTACCACGCTTTTTTTAACGTCAACGTCAGACCTGAAAGAACCGGCGAAAGAAACTCAACGGGACATATGTCTTTTTTTAAACCAAAACTTTTACATTAACACTCATTTATAAGTGGCAATGATACCTTAGAAATAGACTGGAGCGAGAAATTAAGTCGTAATAACTTTTAATACAAACATGTTATCACAACTTCCCATTAAAAGAATTACGGACTCGATACAATCGAGTTACAGGCGCGCTAAGTTCAAGCCTGTTCTTAACAACTATGTGATACACAACTTTTGGAATTGTAGTTCGTATTCATAATAAGTATTAATAATTCTATAGACGCCTATCATTTTTTTTTGTTTTGTGTTGAGCTCCAGAATTCGGTGAAGAAGAAGCCTGTCGTGGCGCAGCGGCACAAGCGTGTGACTGTAACCGACAGGTTCTGGGTTCGATCCCCAGTCAAGGAAATTAAATATTTAATATTTTCAATTTAAATATTTAATGTTATTATTTTCGCCACTGTTATCGCCATTATCAGTTCCGCCACTCAACACGCAATGCCTCAAATTCGGCGAAAAGTGGGGAACGGAAGTGGAACGGAATCTCTTAACTAGGTTTCCCGGGTTCCCTCAGCCTACCCTGCCTCGTGCGGGATACAGCTATGTCCCTAAAAAAATCTTATTTCAGGTCCATTCGTAACAATAAGCTGCTTCAACGATATTCAGTTCCATATATACAAAAGCGACGGCACCACAGTCGGGAGCACTTGCAAGCGCTGGCAGGGACTGGTACACGCTATGTTCTTAGCGCCTATTACCGACAGGTATTTCTTTAACTTCTTTTTTTGTATCACTTAGTAGGGTAGGCAGAGGGAACTTGGGAACCTAGTGTTAAGACACTCCGTTCCCGTTCCGTACTTTCTGCCGAGTTTGAGGCATTACGTGTAGAGAGGCGGAACTCAATGCACTTAAATATATAATGTATTTTTATTTTTCTTCCTGCTGGTTGTTATGTAAATTTCAACTACATATCATTTGAAAATATTTATTTACTTATTCTAATTTTCCTTAGCTTTTATTAATTATTATTTATAGATATGTAATTACTTACTTTTGTTCAAGCTTTTTATTTATTTCTTACCTGTTTTTAAATTATTTTGGAAACAATTTCTATTTTTATTAAAATTTATCCCATTTTATCTATTTATTAATTATATTTTTTGCCTCAAGAAGCTTGTGGAAAGCAATCGTAAACAAATCTAAAGGGGTCATCCATAAATTACGTCACACGTTGGGGGGGAGGGAGGGGGTCGACGTAGTGTGACATTGTGTGACAAGGGGGTGGGAGGGGTCCTAAATTTCGTGACGTCACATTTCAAAACTCTTAATCTAAAGTATTAAAACACAAACATTGAACTATTAACTACTAACAAAAAACTCAAAAACATTTGCAACTCTATCTGTAAACAAATAAGGTTCGAATTCTTTTGTCAGCAACTCCCCAACAAGAATGAATTGACTGCTATGCCAGTTATAAATAATTTAAAGGAGTGGGTTCAAAGTCCATGGACTCAAGATGATTAAGTTTGTTCTTTAATTAATATTATTAATCGTTTTTATTTTGTTAATTCGTTTAAATGTTTGATTTGATGTTCATTTTATAAAAAATAATTTAAATTGAAATAAAAAAAAATCGGAACTGCTGTTTTAACTAAATAATTATTTCTAGATGTAAAAATGTAAAATATGTGACGTCACACTAGGGAGGGGGGGTCTCACAAATGTGACCAGCTGTGACAAGAACGGGGGAGGGGGTCAAAAATAATGAAATTTGTGTGACGTAATTTATGGATAGCCCCAAACTGGACCATTGTGGTCTGTCGTGGCGCAGGGGCACAAGCATGTGACTTTAAATACGACGGACTGTAGGTTCGCTTCCCGCTCGAGGAACAAAAATATTTAACCCCACTCAACAAGCAATGCCTCAAATTCGGCGGAAAGTGGGGAACGGAACGGAGTGTCTTGACACTAGGTTCCCAAGTTCCCTCTGCCTACCCTGCCATGTGCGGGATACAGCGTGAAGTTAAACTTTTATTTTTTGTTCATCATCCCTCAAAATATTATTTGTTTTAAGGTTCGGCGTGGCTTTCGAAAGAGATCTTTCCGTGACGGAGAAGGCCTTGCTACTTGCTACAACTATTATACTCGACTATATGTATTATGATGTATGAATTTATCTAAATTAATATCAATAAAATATTTTATCTTACTCTTTTTGCTTTTTTTTTTAATTCCCGTCACTAAACAAGGGATGTTATAAGTTTGACATGTTAATCTGTCTATGGTATCGTAGATCCTGAAGCAATGAATAGATATAAGTACGATTTTTAATAGAAACTCTTGCTTACCACGGTTGTTTGTATATATGCCTTATGGAAAGGAGCTAAAGCAGTTTAAGAGTGAAGAACTTTGTCAAGATGATCGAGAGATTTTTTGGTTCGGGGATATTTTTTTGCTTGTTATTGTTAATGTCGTACATGTTTTGTTTCAATAGTGTTGAGTGGAATCGTAAGGGTTGTGGGTTCTATTTCTACTCGCGGAAATTAATTATCATCGTTTTCTTCGCGATAAGACAAGTGTAACGCTGTATTCTGCCTTTCAATATACACTGAAAGGGGGAATATGATATATAATAAATATAAGATATATTTCTCGTCCTGTAAATACAATATTATTGAAACTTTACAACAAATCTAATTAAATACACTAATTATTTGTATATTCAGAAATTAAAAAAAATATATTTTTGTTATTTACTACAATTAAGTAATTTAATAAGTCGAAGCCGGTCACGTGTTTACACATATAAATTTCTAAGAACCAAATGTCGTCTGGCTTTAAATTAGAGATAAATTATATGTGGTTTTAATTAAGCAGAATATTAAATAATAAACTTAATGTTTGTACTAAAAACATTTGAAACACAAACTTGTGAATACAACATAAAATATAATATGTACTTATAAAACAACGGAAAACCTAACAAAATGACAATTTCCCAAAATCGTTATGAATAATGACCATAAAAGAAATAATAAAAATCAAATTCGATACTAAAATGTATAGAAGAATGTATAGCATTATGGAGCGTAGCTTACCCTCCTCTGGTAGTTTATAATCCATTAAAATACACGGACATATTGAAATGAGGGGAGACATATTTTAAATGCATTTTTCGTTTTTACACAAAAACTGTTATTTCCCCTTAAAAATTAATGTCCTGCGCCCCTATTTGCATTGTGTTTAAACTTTTTTCGCCGGCAGATGTCCAAAGTAAATGGCGCGAAATTTTGACAGCACGTAAAATTTTTGACAATGACAGGCCATAGATAAAAAAATCGGATAATTTTACCCCTTTTCCAAAGGATTGGATTCAATTACAATAAAGTGACGAAAAAACTTGTAATAGAACGGTATTTTTTACAGAATTTTGGAAAAATGGGATTTGCCTTATTTAGGTCAGTGGGTGTTTAGCGAATTAAATAGTTTTTGTATTTTTTGTGACATTAGAAAAAACGTGGCGCGCGTTTGTCGGAAAGCGAGGGAAAAGCAAGGGTTTAAACAATGGCGTTTTATAAAATGATTTAGAGTTTTTTTTTGGGGGTTAATCTCGTAACGCATTAAGTTTTTTGTATAAAACTTTATTTTTTAGTCATAAAAAGTTGCGATGTCAAGAACATGAATTATTCGGTGATTGATCGCTTATTGTTAGTTTTATAGACTTTTATTTTGTATATTTTTACAACCATTTACTTAAAGCTTCCCTCTTAGCGATGAAATGATATATACGAAATAACTAAGATTTTTTTCTTATAGAGATACACGGGTTTGAATATAAATGTGACAGGTTGTTTCTCTGATATCAAGGCAAAGCGCGGCGAATGTGAATTTCACCACTTAACACGCAATGCCTCTAGAATTCGACGAAAAGTGGCGTCAGTGTCTTAATGAGAACAGAGAGTGTTAACACTAGTTTCTTAGGTTCCCTGAAGCCAAAAAAGTATCGATAGAATATAGACTCTTACAAATTGAAATTTACAATTGATTTCGCATACGTCCATAATGTCAACACTAATTGAAATGACGTAACATCGTAAAGATGAAACAATAGCAAACACTGTGATTCATTGAACATAGCAATAATTGGATTATGATTACTAAATAACTGAAGTAAACGTCATGCGTACAAAATGCGTACAAATATATTGCACATTCATTCCTGACTCTAGAGGTACACGTTTACAATTTTCCTCATAAACGTAGGTAGTGTAAAATGTAACAGTTGATGATTCCTGAACGTCTGCCTGTTCTTTTATTAATAAGAACAAGCACTCTCATTCTTAGAAAATTCAAATAAACAAGAATTGAGGCAATTTTGTGGTTGTAAATGAAGAAGATTAAAAATTACTATAAATAAAATTTTATAATTATAAGCTGCTAACGAGAAGTGTTTATTTGTTTGATATCACCCTCTTGGTATCCGTCTAAGGTGCGCGGGTTCAAAGCGGGTTTATATTCACTCACTTAGTTTTTTGGAGGAAGGGAACATGGGAACCTAGTATTAAGACATTTCATTCATTCCGTTCCCCATTTTCCGCCGAATTTGAGACATTACGTGTTGAGTGGCGGAACTCAACACCGCGCTTTGACTTGGTTCTACACTGTATCCTTCACATAGCACGGTAGGCAGAGTTCCGTTCCTAAGAAACTTCCGTTCTTCACTTTGAGTAACTTAGAGACATTGCGTGTGGAGTGGGAGAACGCCGTAAACCCCGTAACTTGACGTGTTTACAGTTGTACTTCGTCTTTATCCTCTATAAGAACGACACAACAATTTGATAATTGCATAATAAAAAAAAATGCTAAATAACGAGTACAAAATGTCATACAAATAAAAAAATATATTGGAAATTGTAAATTTATCCAATAAAACTATATAAAAATTAAGCTTTACAAAGTTCAAAAACGCGTGTCGCCCTCCGACCGGGTTAACTCAGTGTTGACACCGAACAAACCGTGTCGCCGAATGTTTTGCCATTATACTCTAACATTTAACCCATTTTACTATAATTCTGCAGAAAAAAAATGCTGTTTCCCAAAAAAAAAAAACCTTTTTGACAGATGCACGCGACCCCAACAAGCGACACGCGTTAAAATCGACAGCCATTTTTTTTTTAATAAAACACGATTTTGGCAATCCAAAGCTGACAGTTGACGCGAACATAATCTTTAATTAAGAACAGTTTTTATTCAATGGGGTCTAAATTGTGTGATTTATTTATTTATAATTTTATTTTTCATAATCGTTTCTGTGGAAATTTTGTTGGATTCACTTTGATTTACTTTGGTTTTGTTATTTTTTGGCAACAATTTATTTGTTTGTTTTACATTTTTCGCTATTAATATTTCTCCAGATACGGAATATATATGTCTTCGGCTTTGAAGCTTCTGTACATTAATTGCATAGATGTCTAAATAGACTAGGGCTGGTATATTTTTAATTTTTTTTCATACCTTAACGCCGCTGTCTTTAGTAGAGGCAGAATTAATCTAAAATAAAGATACTACGTCCCCCACTTTGCGCTGAATTTTCTAATCATTGCTAGTCACAGATATCAATACCGCGCTTTATATTGTTTTTTTTAAATAATATTGTTGTTAGAAAATGAAAGTAATTTTAGCTTCACGCGGTATCCCGCACATGGTAGGTTAGGCAAATAATAATTATATATTCACGGTTTTTATTTTGTACTCATATTATTGCGTCGCGCTTTATACAGTAGAACAAGATATCGTAGTGTTCAGCACTTCGTTTTCAAAGTTCCTACAGCATAGGCAAGCGTACGGGTCACCGCTGCCCAAGGCCCTGCATACCAAAGGAGCCACAGATGCGTTGCCGGTCTTGTAAGTTGGAGATATACGCACTTTTTAAAAGTATTTATGTTGTTTCGACTCGGAAACACTGCCACAGGTCTACCTTTCCACAGATATCAGCACAGTAGTAAAGTTCCAAGTATCAAGATGGTGAGGATGATATCTTTATTTAAGCTTGTGACGTACTGTGCTGTTAGTAAACTCGGCGGCAAGTACCAAATCAAATAGTTTTGTATGTTGGGTCCCCAAAGATTAGAACGACTATGTTATATGCGATTTAATGATTCAAGATAATAGATACTACCGCTAACGTATGGAATTATAAGAGTACATTAAAAATAATACATAATGCCCTATCTTGGCAATACAACCAACAATTATGGCTGTAACAGGCGCATTTCCGCTGCACCAAGATGGTAGGTATCTAATATTATAAGCAGATACATATATATCATTAGCATATATTTTATGTCCTTCTGATATAATAAATGTAAAAGTTTGTGAGGATGGATCTTGTTCCAGTTTCAGGCGAAAACTACGAAATAAGTTTATTTTACAGATTTATTAAACAAAAATATAGTTGATACATCACAATAACGTATAGATTAATTGTTTTTAGATTTTCTTAATAATAATTATTAAGAAAACCTAAACGGAAAATGGGGAACGGAAGGGGAACGGAGTGTCTTAACACAAGGTACCCATATATTGGCATGTATATATATATATATATATATATATATATATATATATATATATATATATATATATATATATATATATATATATATATATATATATATATATATATATATATATATATATATATATATATATATATATATATATATATATTATATCAATATATTGAACTTGAAGTCTGAGTGTCGTATTTCGTAATGTAGGCGCTTTTTAAAATGTTATAGTATGATTTATTAAGTTTCGCATAATAGAAGCAAAAACTTTGCCATTCATTTTTTAACGCATAGGCGAAGGAAGTCAGGGATAGAGTAGGCCGTGCCCACTCAGAATAGTCTTGTGCCTACGCCAGAAATTTTAAATATAAAAAAAACAAAGATTTGTTGAAAATGAAAATCCGTTCATGCTTTCCAGTGTCAGATTGAGATCATATTTGGCATGTATCTTTATTACCCCTGACTTCGCAATCATGTAAATATAACTTTATTGTCCTAATATAGCTGGCGTAACAAATGAAGATGAACATCAAATGAAAAAGAAACTTGCAGAATTCAATACCTTTTGTATTTATATTACCTATTAACTTTTTAGTTCTTTTTTTAGCAAGTAATAAGTACTTTTTTTTGCCTACCCTGATATACACGGGATACGCCGTGAAACTGTATCTCGATTCGCGATATGAACGTATGGCTTAGTGATCATAGCGCTTGGGCTGTTCTCTAAAGATACTTACAATTTCTAATTCCGCTACGCCACATTTTTTATATATTTCTATAAATATTTCTAATAAATTTAAACCTATTTCCAAAATCATTAATTATGTCAAATACAAGCGTGAGGGGATGTGTGAAATAAGTACAACACATTTTGTATATTTAATTTATTGAATACGGTAGAAATGTTTCGTAGTAATGGAAAACAAATAACAAACAGACTGATCTAGGAACATATACCGATCGACAACTTTGCTTATCACTTGTACAATATAATGTAACTATGTATATGACTTTCTATAAAGAATAATATGACTATTAAATATTTTATAAATAAATGTTACAAATTAATATAACATTTAGTTATTTAATATTGAATAAAATATAAGAAAATTAATTTATATTATTTATTATTTTTTGCTATTAATTATTATTTGATGTTGTTACAAGTAATAAGCAAAGTTACGGTTTAAGATTTGGCTTCCACCTTAAGCCAATATATAATTCTCTTTATTTTTTTTTTAATATAATATAACCAACGTGGACGTCTACCATTTTGTCTCGAAGAATTTTTCACATTTGTACATCGTTTTCGAAAATTTTTATTCTATTTTATCTAAAAATATTAAATAGTGTTACCCTCCTTTAAATTTTATGGCAACACCTAGTGCTTAGGCCAAGGACATCCACGATAGGCAAATGAAAATAATTTTGACTAGAAACAACACAGTTTTCATAAAAATGAAAAAATATTACCATTTCTTATATACAGTCGCACGAAAAGCAAAACATAATATTATGACTAGAGTACACTTACAAATAAATAAAAACCTAATATTTGGAATGTAACTGGAATTAAAGTTTAAATCGCTTAATGTCAAAACCATTGTAATTTATAATAATTAACCTCTAAAACATTTAAATTTTGACATTAAGCGAATTTCATTTATTATCTATGTATACAATATTTGACAGCACTCGTCTGTCAAAACAATAGTTTTATTTCCGTCAGTATGACGTTACCAAGTTCTTTTTACGTATTTAGTTTGTATTTATTTACATTATTTTTTATTAAATAAAGATACAATTTGAATAGTTCAGTTCGTTTTGTATATTATTATATTATTTTTATAAAATTGTATAAAACTTAAATTAAAATTTAGCATTTTGGTGTTTAAGCGACGTTCCTTTGCATTATATAACACGTTCAACGACATTGCTTAGTAAAAACATATCTATTTTACCCACTATACAATATAAATGTATTACGACGATATATTTTTACTGAGCCCTACCTGAAATTATGTTTTGAAAGTTGTCATGACAAAATATAACACTTGTTTTGAATATTATATTTAACTATTCCCTTTATTTATTCTGTCAGCTCTAATTTTTAAAAATTAAAATCCAATATACGGCTTAGAAAACCGTTTACTATATAAGATATCTACATAAAAAAACAATCTCAAAGTATTACATTATATTTGCTTCAAACTGAATCAAAACTCAGAAATAAAAAAACAGACAATCTAAATATTTAGAAGTTACATAGAAAGTTGACAGTTAATCATTTGACATTATATAAAATGAAAAGCGTTCGGAAACACACACTGAACATAACTAACAAGAAAATTAGTGCGACTGTAAACCTGCATAGAGGCGTTGTACCCGAGTGTCACTATGTCTAAAGTTGTAGTCACTCCGTCTTAAAATTAATTTGTACTTGTAGTTATATCACCGTTGTACTTCTGACTAAATTTGTACTGCATTTATATCTATATAAACTATTTTTTAACACCCTCGGCGTACAACGCTAAGTTAAAACAATCTTGAACACAAGTTATTTGACTACATTCATTACGATCAATATAACTATTTAAATTCCGGGGTATCTTTTCTTAATTATGCGATAATTTTCTTTGAGGTAATATCGGTTTTTAGTCTGATGAAATGTCTTAATGACAGTGACATAACTCCTATCAACTGTCAATTATTTTTTTTTTAAGTTTCTAAGGTAAATATTTAGCAATCATAGCCTAATTTATTTCGACTATTGCCTTCTTTATATAATATTCAAATCTTAAGTCTACAATAAATAATTATAAAAATGATCGCACAATTAAAAACAGACAACCAAAACAGTAAAAATGTCGCGCTACCACCAATTCGAACGCGTAACAAGTGGAATTTAAATAGCTGTCAAGATCGTGACCACGCGTACATTTTTTATTAATTTTGTTATTATTTTAAAACATTATTAATATAATTTGTTGTAATGCGCGCGCGCATTTCCGCTGTCGACGGGGCGTGGTGGGAGGAAGACAAATAGGAAGTCCTGTGTTAAACTTAACCGAGGAACTGTCTCAAGGAACTGATATAGGAACTTGTATCTATCTACACATTGGAATATATTTAGATCTATTAACCGTTACCCTGATCATCGATCACATTTTTAATATCAGGTGGCGATGCTCCGTCGAGAGCGGTCAAGCGCGCGTCCTCTATTCATTAAATTACGTCTTACTTACATACATAGGAACTTTCTTTAGAAGCTGCATGGTTTATACAAGCTAACCTCCACAATGTACTACCAATTATGAATTTAAATAAACCTGTTTTCAAATAATTATATATATTTTTTTATCAATATAATATAATAATAAATTTTGGACGATGTCTTCTTGGTTTTTAGAGTCATTTGATTGTGAACCATTTTGTGATTTGTTTATAGTATAGATATAGTGGTTATATATTAAACTTAATATTTTTAACTTCTATTAACTTTTTCTAAAGAAATCTATATCGTGCGCTTGTAAAAGTTTTTCTATTTATATATTCTAAATGAAAAATTCGTTAAATTGACAAATTATATAACAATTTCCCAGTCATTTATACAAAATGACTTCAAAAACAAAAAAGACACGTTCGCTGTAACACATTTAGTTATAAATCACTAGAAATAAATATAAAACGTGAAGTCCGACCAGCGATGGCGGCGGCGCGAAGCTGAGCTCGACCCGCCAAACAATGACCCGTATGATTGACAACAACACGCGGCCGGACGACACGCCGCTCTGGTGACTTGGCATCACTACGCGGTAACACGGCACTGATTATACTAAGTTACGTTTAATGTTGATCACTGCCCTCTAGACTCTAGTACGTATTTGTGCTAAGTCAACTCTAACAACAATGTCGTATAGCGCGGGCTCCGTCCGCGGCGCATCATTTGTACTATAGTGAACTTTGATACATATAAATGAATGTATAATGTAGTATATGTACGTACGTATTTATATAATAACGACTTACTCGAGCTAGCGTGAGGTAGAGCGGTTGTCGCGTACAGCTAGGTGAGTGCGGGGCGTGGGCGGTGATCAACATCGCACCACCACTTCGATACGTATCCTTTAAATAATAATAACTAATCCTAGGGTGTATTTCTTCTCCCGATCGAAATCGACGTTTCAAAAACTCGTCTCGGATCGACCCAACGTCGAGGAGATAATAAATAAACCGATTCATAAGCGGCAACGTTTCATATATCACCCGTGAATATAATTCTCAATATACGAAGTTAGACTCTGTCAAAAAAAAGAGGGCGGGGGCCGCCGCGCGGTGGAGCGCTCGGGCGGGCGGCCGCGGACAGCTCCTCGGGAACGATCCTCCTGTCTCGGCGATCGCTCGAAGGCACACAGCGTTACATGTAGTCAGTACGGCGATCGGGCGCGCCCGCGGGCGGTGTAGTCGACGGCCGCGGGCGCGCGGGGCGGGCCGGGCGGGCCGGGCGCGCTAGGCCGGCGTCAGCGTGAGCGTGACGGTGGCGCGGCGCGTGGCGCGGCGGCGCACGGGCAGGAACACGAGCGCGGGCAGCAGGCTCAGCGCGCCGCCCGCCTCCTCCAGCACGAAAGGCTGCATGGTGAGTGGCGCCCGCGGCGCGCGCGGCACGGCCAGCAGCGCGCCCGCGCCGCCGTGCACCGCGCGCACGTGCGCCTCCAGCGCCGCGAAGCTCTCCGCGCGGAACTCGCAGCGCGAGCACGAGTATGCATCCTCGCCGCTGCCCTCCTCACCCTCGACGCCCACACCGCCCTCGGCTTCACCCTCGTCGGCGGGCAGCTCACCCTCAGCCTCGCCCACCTCGGCGTGCTCGTTGGCGCGCTGCACGTGTGCGCGCTCGTGTGCGAATAGGAAAGCAAGCACGTCAGTGGTGAAGGGGCAGTAGGCACAGGCGTAGGGCTTATCCCGTGCTAGTAGGTCGAGAGCGCGTGGGGGCGCGGGTGGGACGAGCGGTGGCGGCGGAGGCCGTGCAGGCGGCGCGTGCTCAGCCAGTAGATGAGCCCGCAGCGCGCGCGGACCTCGGAAGCGACGCGCGCACAGTGGGCAGGGCTCGGCGGGCGCGGCGTTGGCGGGCGCAGGCGGCGCGGGGATGCCATGCGTGTTGTGTTTGTGCACTCGGAGGAAGTACTTGCTGCAGAGCTCCTTGTGGCATATGTCGCACGTGACGCCGCCTAGTTGTGTTCCGCTCTCCAAAGATATACCGTGCATCCGCTGCATGTGTGTCCGCATAAAATATTTATTACAGAGTTCCTTATTGCAAATTTCACAAAAACTTGATCCAGCGCCACCGCTAGATCTTCGTTCGTCTTGAGGTGGTGGTGAGGAGGAAGGCGGTCGGGGGACCTCGTTGGGTTCTTCGGCCAGGCGTTCGGCTGCGAGTTCGTTTAGCTGCGATATCATCGTCTGTAGCTTTCGAAGTTCCTCGCTTGCAGATCCCGGGGAAGCGGCGCCACGCTCTTCAACAATCAAATTTAAAGGACTCGTTTGACCTTCACGCAGTACAGCTTCAAATTCATCTTGATCTTCTCTTTCTCGTTTTACTTGAAGAGGTTCTTCTGTGTCAAAAGGTGGAGGTAGGGAGAGTGACCTCGGTGGTGTTGGCGCTGACGGTGACGAGGAGTGTGGCGTCATCATTGGAGGTGTCGCTGCGGCCGGTGATCTTTCTGCTACCGGGGATCTTTGTACAGGGACGCCATGCCTTCTTTCACGATGCGTTCTCAAAAAATACTTGTTGCAATATTCCTTACAGCATATTTCACAAAAGGCTTCCGGATTTGTAACTCCCAATCGACGGAGAACGTCTGGTTGGAAAGCCGATTCACGAGCACGTCTTGCTGAATCTGGTGAGAGTCGTCGTGGTGTACCACCGGACTCCTCGTCGGAGGCGCGTCGCGGCGGCGACGGCTGCGGCTGGCTCGGAAGGTTGAGATGGGGCTGCTGTTCGCCGTCATAGATGCCATGTTTGTTCGCCCGGTGCGTCTTTAGAAAGTATTTGTTGCAGAACTCCTTGCAGCAAAGATCGCAGTAAGCTTCCGGGTTGAAGATGCGCGGAGGGTCGTGCCTGGGCAGGAGACGGAAGGCGGCAAGAGGGTCAAACGTGGGTAGAGTGAGTTCCCCGAAGGCGAGTGCGCTCTTGTAGATGTCGGCCATTTTGGCGTGAAGGTCCAATGGCGGTGGCTGTGCACGAGCAGGTGCTGCTTGCTTGCGACGCTTGCGGCCGGGACTTCCACCACCGTCACTCTCCCCCGGGCCTCCTCCACCCGGGCCTCCGCCCCCGACGCCCACGCCACCGCCTCCGCTCGCACAGTCGCGCTCGCGCTTAACCGCCGGCGCCACCGACATCGCGTCACCGCCGCATCTGGAATTGAGACATACGTTACATTAAATCACTGACCAAAATCATATCAGAATAATTAGAAGCACACAATTAACTTTATGATTATTATTTATCCAAAACTATCAAAAGTGCAATCTAGTACTTTAATGACGCACATATATTGCCAATACTTTGCTCTGGTAACGACGCTAAGCGCAACGATCAGTTCTGTGTCTTAAAATAATTTAATTTATCATTTAAAGCAAAAAAAGTAAGTTTTTATAAAAAAAAATCAATATTTCTAATATTATTTGATTAATTCTACGGTCACCGTAATTGCCCCAATTTAACGAAGAAATAAAAAAGCCATCGTTTTTAATTGCCTTAAATTGATCCTGATGTGAACTAATTATGTGCTTCAACTTTTACTCGAGTATATCTCAAGTCAAAGGCCCATCTATTATTTTTTCATAATAATTTTTATATCTGTCTGTCTGACTACAGTCAGCGTTTACAAACGCAACAGGTTGTGAGTTCGATTCCCACCCGAAAAAATTAAATATTTAATATTACTTTGGTCTGGTAACTAGGCAAAGTGCGGCGTTGAGTTCCGCCATTGCAATGCAACACACAACGCCTCAAAAACGGAGTGTCTTAACACTGTGCTCCCAAGTTCCCTCTACTTATACTATAATTTGCGGGAAACAGAGTGACGCTAAAAAATTGAATTAACCGTCTAACGAGGAAAAATATTACGAAATTCAGGTAAAGTAGCTATTACTCAAAACCCAGAGGACGCCTGAGGCGGACCTCGTAATTTGTAAAATTATTTTAAGTTCTCAATTATATTTAAAGCAGAACGGTAGCTAGCAGGTAGAAAGTTTTATATATTTTTTTTTAACTTCACGCTGCGTCCCGCACATAAAAAGGAAGTCAGAGGGAACTTGGGAACCTGGTGTGAAGATACTCTGTTTCCATTAAGACACTGTCTACTACTGTTGTCTACTTTCACGACGAACAACCAAAATCAAATATATTATATATTATTTTTTGTAATTATTTTAGGTTCTATAGCGTAAATGAAACGTTATTTTTTATAAGTACACATATATATTTAGTAACTTAGTACATTTTTGGAAACACCACGTTTCAAATACTTAACAGCAAAGTACTTTGCAGAAGTCATTTAGGCAGGCATTCATCTGTCAGAAGATATAATTTTATTAAACTACCATAAACGATTTCTTAATTGCCTCGCGTACTGCCCTGGATACTGGCAACATGAGTTGATTGTATCTTGAATCAACACGCAATACCTCAAATGCGGTAGAAAGTGGGGAATGGAACGGAGTATCTGAACACTAGGTTCCCAAGTTCCCTCTGCCTGCCCTGCCATGTGCGTGCGAGGATAGCATGAAGCTGAGTAGTGTGGAATAAAAAAATGTGAGGATGTATGTTTGTTTAACTTTCAAGCGAAAACTGCTGAACGTATATAGATTAAACTTTATGATGAATCCTTTACTCAAATTACTCATTTGAGTAGGTTACAATTTACGTAAAGATTTAGTTTAATTTGACTAGAATAAAATAATAAGTATAAGCGGACGAAGCCGCGTGTCTCTCTAGTAGTAAAATTAAAATAAAAAAAAACAAAAGAGATTCCAATAAGAATATTCACCTTTCATTATCATCGAAATCCATTGACACAACACTTATCTTATCACCATCACTCAAAAGCTATATATTTCTAACAGAATTTGAAAATGTTCGTATCGAAAATGAAAAACAATATATATTATATTTAATATATATTCTTTTATATTAAAATTTTAAATATAAAATCTTAACTTTTTATATTAAATCGCGTCTAAAACAATATTTTGTATATATATATATATATTTTTTGAAAATACACTTTCAAGTTTTCTTTTTTAATCTATCGCGATTTAAAGCGTTCTTTTCAACGATCTGTGGCACGTGTTGCCTGCGCGTGCGCTCAAATATACTGTATTTTAGGTAAAAACGTCTATAATATGATTTTTTTTTTGGGGAAAATAAGCAAAAATCTGTCTCCTACCCCACCCGGCCACCCCTACGTACGTTTGATTAGGGGCCGGTGCATTTGATAGCGTTGGGGTCACATGGTGGTTGTACGTAGAATTCAATAGTTTGTTTTAGTTTGAAAAATATTTTTCTTAGATTTTTTTTTATTATTTTTTATTTTGTAATTTTACAAAGCTTAGAAGTGTTATTTATTAAAGCAAAATCGTGATTCTTATATGGTTTTTACAATTTATTTATGTTGTTAGCTATTTTGATAAAGCATCATAAGATCGAATGGCTTTGTGGTAACAAAGCTTGCTTCGTGAGCTTGATCGGTTTAATTAAGCGTCGAATTAAATCCCGTTAAAATTCTTATACGTTTTATCTTTCAGTTTTGTTATTTATTCATTAGAGTATATATGTTATTTTTTTATAGCGTTTTGGGTTAAGATGTTGTATTTGATAACGGATGCATTTAAAACGATTTTTAAAGAAAATATCCACTAACGCTCATCTTTTTATATGTAATTTTATGCTCAACGTCACGAAATAACATTTTAAAAATATTTGTAATTTTCAATTCACTTAGCGTAGACATGTTTAAATAATAAATTCAGCTATTTTTATTTATTAAATATTTATTATTATAACAAAAAATATTCACAAGACAGCATGTAAGCCCAGCCTTATAGCAAACAATACATGGCTTTCCTAAAATTTGGAAACACTATCGAAAGGGCGAGGCGCTTTGTAAATATCGCTATCTCTCTCCCACCCACACCTATTTCATACCTCCGTCCCGCTCTAGCACACGCATCTTGCATCTCTTTCGCACAATTATGATTAAGAGTAATGGCATAATAAATTTAACTTCAGCTTTCTTACAGAAAAAAATATTTTTTTCACGATTTTTTTTTTCAAAGGAAAAATACGGGAAAACTTTTATATTATTATTTGGTTTATAAACAAACTGTGGCGAGCGACCGTTGGCGCCATTTTTTCATTAGCGATGTGTTTTTTCCCCGTTCGAGTGAAAAGTTTCTTCTTAAATCCCAAAAAACAAGCTTAATTATGTCTGGGGGTATGGTATTGGTACGATTAGTGATTATCTACATATATGTAAATAATTAATTAATTAATTTATACGTTTATTTTTAAATAATTAATTTCCATTCCATCCATAAACTTTTCAAAGAACGTATAAATAAATGAAAACGCAGCAGAATTTGATCCCGCACCTGTGGAAATCCGTCCAAGTGTTCTAACTAATGAGCCATACGTTCTTATCTACGTCGATATTCTTGTTACAACTTATTTATATTATTATAGAAATTAGGGTAGTATACAACATTGCTTTAACCACACTCTCACAGTCAATTTACAATACATTGCATATTCTCCTGTCGTCACAAAAAAAAAATTAGACAATATATTCCTCAAAGTGAATAAGACGAAGGTTCTGGTATTTGAAAGAAATGAAGAAAGAACAGTTTGCAAGGTCAGTGTAAATGACAAGATATTAGAACAAGTGAATGTGGTAGTATATCTGGAAAGTATGTTTAGCAGAGACGGTAGATACAAAATAGATGTGGAAAGGCGTATTGCTGCCGGTAACAGAGTTAACGGGGCCTTAGCTGCATTGTTGAGACGGCGAAACGTCAGCATAGCTGCGCGTTTGGCCGTACACAATGCAGTGTTGGTATCGACACTGTTATACGGCAGCGAAACGTGGGTATTACAGAAGAAGAATGTAAGAAAGATGATTGCTGTAGAGATGCGATTTCTTCGTCGGATATGCGGAGTCAGTTTATCTGATCGCATATCCAATGAAGAAATACACAGAATGGCAGGTACTAGCGTGGATGTCACAGTGAGAATAAAGAAGAACGTGCTCAGTTGGTTTGGGCACGTCGTGCGAATGAGTGAAGAAAGAATGGTAAAAAAGATTTATGAAGGAAAAATGAGTGGTAAGAGAGGGAGGGGGAGACCTCGGTTGACCTTCGAAAACACAGTATCGACGATACTGGAGGAAGGTCACGTAAAAAGCATGAGGACCCCCCGGAGGGCATGTATAAAGAGGTTGATGACAGTGGACGAGGCGAAAGAGGTATGCCGAGACCGTAGCGTTTGGCGCTCCGTTCTCTCTGCCTACCCCGCTAGGGATATAGCGTGAAGCTAAGTTAAGTTAAGTTATATATTCCTCAAAGTGGGGAACGGAAGTGGAACGGAGTGTCTTAGCACTAGGTTCTCAAGTTCCCTCTGCCTACCTTGCCATGTGCGGGATACAGCGTGAAGCTGAGTGAATGAATATATTCCCCCGAGCAGGAGTCGAATCCACAAACACAATCAGGCGTTAACGCAATGGCCAGATTGCTTTTTTATTTTATTTATTTTAAGTTTCTAAAATCTTTTTTAATTCCCTGGAGGAATGCTTCTGGTGACATTATTAGTTGTTTATACTATAAATGTGAATGTAAATTTGTTTGTTACTTTCATCCAAAACTACTAAACTAATTGTCATGAAACTTTTTACACATATTCTTAGAAAGGAAACATTATATACATATTGGATATATTATATTTAAAAAATCAATTGCAGACATGATCGTTTGTTAAAAAAATTAACTTTTGTATTTTCAAATCTTATAGATCATTTTGTCCCACTGTCAAAAGCATTTATCTTAAGATGGCGTGGAGGTTTCAAACTAAAATTAATATCGAGTCGGTAGATCCGGTAGTATCCAATCCAGCAGTCCTTTAGAGTAAGGTTAAATGTCTCGGTTGGCAAGTCCATCTCGCACTTGACCGGTTGTTTTAGCTTCTAGCTGTGTTCCACACAGCAGGAAACGTGGTAACTAATCTTTTAGAGACTCCGTCCCCATACATACATTTCTATTTCCCTATATCTGCCGAGTTCTACATGTGGAGTGGTGGAACTTAACGCTGCGTTTTGCCTCGTTACCAAAGCGAAGAAATGAAATTATCGAGTAAACGTTTCACTTCGACCAATATGAATCATACTCACAAGATAATTCGCAAAGCAAAAATAAAAACAATACAAAAAATACAGATAGTATAATAAAACTAGGCGTTATTCTAAAAAAAAACTATAGCCTACAGATAAAAAAAAAACAGCAAATGACATAATAGTTTTCAATATCGAATAACAAGGGTATAAAGGTTCACGTTTGACATTTACAACACCCCGCGGACTTCATAAATGTCGCGCGTTGTGTACAAGTTGCAATTTGTAAAATAAATAACATATGTACGTATTGTATTTAGTATAAGCGACCCGCCCGCGGCTTCGCCCGCTTGAATTACACTAGCTTTTTTGTATTAATTCCAACCACTTTCTTGTTGTGATAACATTATCACTTTTAAGACTATATGTGTACATTAAAAAGTAAAATGGCAGCTGATTTTTATATTTGATTAAACATTTTATAGAAACTTTGGTCGAACTAAATATTTTAAATCGACGTAACTTTTTATTTTTTTAAATGACTTAAATAAAATAAGCTCTAAATGTTGAAGGGAGGTTGCCAAAATATAATAGAGAAAACTGCATTTAAATCTGGTTAATCGTTTCTGAAATAAGCGCGTACAAACAGGCATAAATGTTAAAATCACATTTTTATTTGTCCTATAACATTACAATATTATTATTTGCCGGAATATTATATTCGCCGGAAATTGGAAAACGGAAGTGGGACACTGGGTTCCCAAGTTCCCTCTGCCTACCCTGCTGGGATACAGCGTGAAGCTGAGTTTAATATATATACTTCCATGTACAGACATTGATGGGTTACAGATTTATTATCAGAGTGGATCTAATATCTTCGAGTTGGGATCGAATCCACAACCGGTCGCCTTTACAGTCGCGAGCTTGCATTAACCTTACGTTTCAGCAGGCCTCATAATTTTCTTTATAAAAATAATAATAATTCGTAAATAATTTTCAAGAATATTATTATAAGTTTCTCAGAAAAAATATAATGAGAACAATATACCTATATAATAAAGAATAAATACTAAAATGTGTACACGCATCTAGATTTCTACAATAATACCTAATACAAAGTATTTCAGTTACATTTCAGGCTATTTTATTAATTGAGGCCATTGTGACACTGTGATTTAGCGCAGTGTTTGAGAGTGAAGGCGATGATTTTTTATTTAAACTCTTTTTTTATTCACGCTGTATCACGTACTAGAGTAGAGTGTTGCCGTTCTCCATTTTCCGACCAATTTGCGAAAGTTTTCAATCAAAAATCATGCCCTGGGGAAAGAATCGTTGCGTTTACAGTCAAACGTTATGGCATTGACGCTCGCTGTTGAGAGAATTTAATTGTTTTTTGTGGCGTTAAGTTATGTTCTTATGTACATTTTTTTTGCAAACTGGTCAGTAGGTGGATGGAACACCTCAGCATAGGCTCTGACTACAGCTTTATACCGTATAAAGCGTGAAGAAAAAAAATGGATATTTAATATAGCCGAAATAAATTAAACAACTGACTATTAACTGTATCTCGCATATACAAAGGTAGTCAGGGGGAACCTGGGAACCTAATGCTAAGAGATTCCGATCCCATTAAGACACTTCTGTTGATCACTTTCCATCGTAATCTGGAGGCATTGCGTGTCAAGTAGCCGAGCTTAACGCCGCGCCTTGTTTCGTTACTAGAGAAAGCAAAGTATTCAATATTTCATTTTCTCAACTGGGGATCAAACCTACGGCCAGTCACTTTTGCAATCCTACGTTTATGCTACTGTGCCACATCAGGCCCGTGTTTTGTGCTTTGTTATGACCTTTACTTTATAAATAATGGCTTGTACAATGTATTTTCATTTAATTTCTTGTAACTCGTTAGGCGATAAGCTTTAAATTACCTAACTTGCTCTATGATACACGAACTGGTAAAAATTAAACAATTTTTTTTTCAGCTACACATTGTGTCCCGCACGTGGCAGGGTAGGCAGAGGAACCTTGGGAACCTAGTGTTAAGAAACTCCTATTCGACCTAAACTCTATTTTTTTTGCATTTTAAATGATGTCTTTGTTTTTAACAAGATTAAGTTTTTTTTTTTGTATTTTAGGGGAAATAATATGAAACAGAGTCTAGATACATCGTCATGGCGTAATAGCACAAAGTGTTATTGTAAGCGTAAAGGATGTGGGTTCAGTTCTCATTTAGAAGAACGATATATAAATTGAATAAACTCTCTATTGCATACATAAAAGAGACACAGTACTGACATGAAACGAAAAAAAAATAACAAATAAAAAATTAAAAAGTAAAATAAATAATATTTTTTGCATAGAGGTGTTCAAAACGACCTCATTAAAGTATACGACCACTTTGAGTGATCTCTTACAAAATGATATATGCATTTAATATTTTCTCTAACTTGGTCTAGCAACTACAGTCAATACAAAGTCAGCAATCATTAAACAAAATAAGACAATAATTAAGAATAATAATTAAGAACAACAATAATTAAGAATAATATTAATCTATTATATTATATAACTTCTTCTGCTTAACCAAAAAAGAGAATAATAAATTCGTTTTTTACCTTCACGCTCTTCCTAGCGGGTTAGCCAGAGAGAACAGCGCTTAACACTGCGGTCTCTGAATACCTCTTTGGCCTCGTCCACTATCATCAACCTCACATATTTCCTCTGAGAGGTCCTCATGCTGCTTACGTGAGTTCTCCGCCCTCTCAAATATCCTTTATTTAATTAATGATTGTGAGGATCAAAATATTTTGATACTAAGCTCCCAAAGTACTTCTAACTAGTCTAATATGTGTGAAATACAGGGCAAAGCTTTTATTTGTCAGTAAATCAAAATCTCTTAGAAAAGACCTTACATGTATATAAATTTATATTACTCATTTTTCATTCAATTGGGCGGAAAGTGGAGAGCGGAAGTATATTAATAACGGAGTGTCTTAACACTAAGTTTCAAAGTTTCCCTTAGTTACCCTTAAAATGCAGGGTACCTCGTAAAGCTAAAGAACTAACACAAAATATTGTTTAATAAAAGATTACAACAATTTGTGAAGCTCTACGTCGATATATTTCAATGATAAATGACATTTGCATGTTGACTGTAGACAATACTGTCATGCTAACTTCTATACATTGTTCATAGATGGATAGATGGCGTGTTTTAAAAAATTATATAGAAAGCTTAAAAGCTTTAAAATATATTTTTTGTTGATATTTTATATATTGATAAGATCTTTGATTTTTGCAATTGTGAAACGTGATGAAACGAATTTAACTGGATTTTGCAGTAGGCCGTGTATGATGAATATTATATATACATCATTTTTTTTTAGCTTTACGCTGTATCCCGCACGAAGCAAGGTAGGCAGAGGGAATCCGGGAACCTAGTGTTAAGACATTCCGTTCCACTTCCGTTCCCCACTTTCCGCCGATTTTGAGGCATTGCTTGTTGAGTGGCGGAACTCAACGCCGCGGTTTGCCTTATTACCAGAGCGCAGAAATGAAACATTAAATATTTAAATTGAAAATATTAAATTTTTCATTTTCTCGACTGGGGTTCGAATCCAGAACCTGTCGGTTACAGTCACACGCTTGTACCGCTGCGCCACAACAGGCCTACATAAATTTAATTTTTATTATATAAATTTCAGTATAAACGTTTGATTCGATCAAAACTTGTTTGATTTGAAATATTGTATCTTGTTCTTTTCTGTTGGATTTCAGTATAGGAAATTTAACAATAGAAATAATAAACATTCATATGTACTGATAATTATATTTCGTGAATAGTTCTTTCAATACTGTTTAAATCTATATATAAAGAAATATCAGGCATGTCGTGGCACTGGAGCAACAAGGGTGCGAATAAAACGCGAAAAGTTGTAGGTTCGATCCCCATTCGAGGAAATGGTAACGACCGTTTCGTTACCGTTTATTGGGTTCCGTTAAACAACATACAGTGCTGCAAGTTCAAACTTACTCTTATTCATACTCACGCTGTATCCCGCACATGGCAAGGGTAGACAGAAGGAACTTGGGAACCTAGTGTTAAGATACACTAAATTTAAGGCATTGCGTGTTAAGTTGCGAAACCGAACGTCGCGATTTGCCTTGATACCAGGGCGAAGAAATGAAAACATTAAATATTTAAATTGACCATAATTATTCATATCGAGTGGGGATCGAATCCACAACCTGTCGCTTACAATCACATCCTTGTGCCGCTGCGCCACGACAGGCCTCGCAAGTTCAAACCATATATATTATATTAACCATATTAACTACTATAATATATATTATATTATAGTAGTTTCCAAGAAATGTACTGTTGCGAGAGCGTTGCTTCAAGTTTTAACACGGTAACCAATAGAAATTAGTGGTGATATTTCAAAGCATTATGTTTTTTCTTTTGTAGGCAGTGGACACCACGTGTTAAGCTCCACGAAAGCTCTTAAGACATAACGAGCTGAGCTTCGATATTGAAAAGCTCAAAAATATCCACAGATGTTTTTTTATAAAAACTTTAGCGAATTACGAATTACGATAACGGAAGACACTAGACACTAGACTAAAAGGAAAAAGAAGGTTTTTTTTCTCCTACAATGTGTGTTAGGTACATGTTAGGTACTTAGTGTTCTACTCAATGTCAAACGGCGTAATTCAATACCGCCATTGATCTTACAGAGCGAGAAAAAGAAAATAATTAAATATTCTCTCAAGTAAGCCCTACAACTCTAGACATTCTAATTTTTTATTATCTTCAAGCTGTATTCGGCATAGAATGGTAGGTAGAGCGACCTTAGTAACCTAGTGTTAAGACACTCTGTTCCCTTTAAGACTGGTAAGGTGACTTCTTGCGGCGGGACTCAATGTCGCTTTCCCTCATTACCAGAGCTAGAAACATAATTTTAACATATTTTCTTTTTCATAAGTGAGAATCGAACTTCGAACTTCTAAGACACTCTTCACCACAACCTCTAAATACCCTAGCTACTTAATACTAAACTAAAATAATATTAAACACCAGAAAATACCATAAACTATTTACGTTCCAACAATTATATTACATAACCATAAGCATCGAAACATCCGAATTTCGAGTGCTATATATATATATATATATATTTCTACGTAGTCGTTAAGTTTGAAATATCGGGCTACCCCCACCCACCCCTATTCCACCCTAAAAACACCCCCCGAAATAAAAAAGGCACATTTTAAAGCCCCGGCAATGACATGCGGGCGCCTCTCTGTCGGGATGCGTGGAGTCGAAACTTGCGCAATGCTCGTAATAATTTTTTTTTTCCTTAAAAATATATAGTTCATTTTTGCTATTATATTTTATTATACTGTAAGGGAATATTTCTTGGTTGATGATATTGATTTGTTTATATGGTATGGGAAATTGTTGGAAAGAAATCGGGCTGGAAGATTTATAGGACGATCTTTTATATGTATAAATAAAAATTTAAATTACCCCCGACCAAATGTCACTGCCTCGTTTTGGCAGAACGCTTGTCACTCTGAAACTAATGTGCTCATTTTGATAAAACTCACTGACTCAATTTATACCTATAAGAACCATGGCAAAGAAGAAGGTTTGGTTTTTTTGTTGAGTTCTAAGTTTTAACAAAAACCGTACTAATATCGGTTTATTCATTTATAAGAATAGTCCAATTTGGACATTTCTTCAAATACGTAACATAAAACTTGCTAAATTTTACCTTTCAAGTCTTACTAGTGAAAGATTTCTATATATTCCAATAACAGACATACCAAGGCGCTATGCCGTAATACTCAGTGTCGCCTTAATATGAGCAAAAATGATTTATTTCCACGTTTTTCATACCGTTAAGTAATATATAAGTGAAGTAGACATAAAAAACTTATTGTAAAAAAACTCGGGCTATCTTTCTCGACTCGTCGTTTGAGATATATATATATATATATATATATAAATATATATATATATATATATATATATATATATATATATATATAAATATATATATATATATATATATATATATATATATATATATATATATATATATATTAGCAGAAGGAAGTTAGAAACTAATAGACTTCCTTCCTATTAAGACACTTTCGTTCTCCATTTTCCACGAAATCACGCCGCGCTTTCGACTGGTCTCTACAATCTATATATAGATATAGTAACTAAACACATACAAAAACTTAATTATCAAAGAAAATAACTGGAAACTAACATCCTATCACCGTTACTTGAAAATATCAAACGTAAAACGTAAAAATATATTCAATCGGAAAGCTATTTTCAATAACGAAATCAATATACAAAACAGAAAAGCCGATGTACTCATAAGTATTCATGGAAATAATAAAAATAACGACTAAAGCGTAAGGGCCACTCCACGCCACCGTACGCCACACGGAATGTTTACTTTTCATCAGGCGAAGCATCGAACCCACTAACGCCAGGTGATTTCATAATTATCATTGACAACTGTAACTTTAATGGGGGCGAGCTCGCCAGCACTCATATCTTGTTGACGCGCTGTCAATTTTTAAATTTTGATTATAGTACATTTTTGTAAAATGATCGAGTGGGTCGTTAATTCGATTCTCGGTTGGGGTGTTTTTCTATTAAATACATTAGTAGTGTTTTAGTTTCAGCGTGTGGTTTTTAATTATAAAACGCGGCGTTGAGTTACGCTACTAACATAAAAACTATATTTTTAGGTGAAAAGTAGGAAACGGAATGTCTTCACACTAAGTTCCCTATAAAACAGCGTTGAGCAAACATAAAAAATGTTTTTTCTTGATGTGACTTTTGTCGTGGCGCAGCGAGTGATTGTCAACTATATAGGTTGTGGGTTCGATCCCCACTCGAGGAAATGGAGTATTTTATATTTTCATTTAAATACTTAAAGATTTCATTTCTCTGCTCTGGTTATAAGGCAAAGCGCGGCGTTGAGTTGCGCCCATCAACACGCAATGCTTCAAATTCGGCGGAAAGTGGGGAACGGAAATGGAACGGAGTGTCTTAACACTAAGTTCCCAAGTTCCCTCTGCCTACCCTGTCGTGTGCGGGATACAGCGTGAAGCTGAGTACTATAAAAAAAGTCTTAACAGCGTCATATAGAATAGATTTATAAATTTTTTGAGTGTCCATGTCCATGCATTCTGAGATGAAGAAAACTGTATATTTAGCTTCAAAAGTTTCTACAATCCACTTATATTTAGAGACCTCATTAATTTCTTTTAACTAACATGGCAGGTTAGACAGAGGGAACCTGGGCACCTACTTAAGACACTCTGTTCTCATTAAAAAACTTCCCACTCCCACTTTCCGTCGAATATCTCAGCCGTGACAACGTTGCGTGTTAAACGGCGGTTCTTAACACCACGCCTTGTGTCGTTACCAGAGCGAAGAAATAAAAAAAACATCTTCAACATAAAAAAAAAAAACAAATCGACCTGACATCTACGCCACCAATTATTCCAAACTACCCCACAAAAAAAATCCAAAAAATGACACAAAAAAATGCCAAATCGTCCATTTATGGAGTGCTAATGTTACATTAAAATGTGAATTTACATTAATGTAAAAATGTATATTATAAAAATAATCTGAATTTTTTCATCGTGACTTAGCACGTGTAACCTAAATAACGTTTTGTATACATGCCTACCGCTTTTTAAATATACATATCCAGTATATATATATAAAAATTTCAATTGGACGTAGTATCTGTCTGTTCGTTGGAACATTTATGGTTTTTTTTTAACTTCTCTGCTCAAAGTCACTTGGAAAGCTTGCGTTAAGACTCTCCGTTTCAATTAAGATACTTCAGTTTTGAACTTTCTGCTGATATTGGAGTCAGCGTGTTCAGTGTTTCGACATACAACACATTAAAGAAAGAATACAGCGGAAACTGGGAAGCAGATGTCTGTTTACCAGTTTTATTTAGCACGAAATTACTTAATATTAGGTTCCCAAGTTCCCCACTTCTATGGGCTACAGCGTGACCCTAACAAAATCCTAATATATATTTGAATAAACGAATTTAAAATGATAAATGTAAGTAAATATAAACAAAAACTGAGTATAAAAATACAGTTACTATGCCAGTATGTACTTCCCTATTACGATAAGTCAATCGATAGTCGATTTTGTGACTTTTTAATTTAACCTTATCTAACATTATCTTTAAGGCAGTGATAAAAATAAAAAAATATATTTCGTTGGAAAATCAATACCGCGTAACACATCCGTGCCGTCCTTCATATTATATTGATATATGCGTGTATACTATATGTTCGTATATTGTATATTATTTCATACGCGACCCGCCCGCGGCTTCGCCCGCTTGAATTATGCTTTTTATTTATTAATCTTAATTTACTATCTCATTATCATTTTTAAGACAATATCTTTATCCGCAGTAATTAATATACATACATTGAAAATTAAAATTTCTAAATAAATCAAAAGCTTGGAGAAATTTTGCCAAACTAAATAAAATTGAAAATGATTTTTTTTAACACCTTTTTGAGCCACAGTAATAAAACTCTCCTATAAGATTATTTTTTCAATCATCTTCCATGGACAGACGTGTGTGATCAGTTACAGATTTATTATAAATATAGATAAGATAAGGTACCTATATATAGTTTAAAGGTAAAGAGTTTTTAGACTTCTTTTCAGCTTTAGAGGGAACCTGGGAACCTAGTGTCAAGACTTTTCCCATTAAGATACTTCCTTACTCACTTTCCACTAACCATCTGTCACATATGCTTATAATGTTGTTGAAGATCAGTGATACTCAATACGAAATGCCTTCACAATTCGCAAATTAACAAACAGAAATGTGACCGCTATGCGTTAGGGATACAGCGTGAAGTTAAAATAATATATTTAATAAATAAAAATAAGTGTAAAAAATATTTTTATTAATTTTCGTTTAATTTATTTAAATAACATTGAGGCCTGTCGTGGCGCAGCGGCACAAGCGTGTGACTGTAACCGACAGGTTCTGTGTTCGATCCCCAGTCGAGGAAATGAAATATTTAATATTTTCAATTTAAATATTTAATGTTTCATTTCTTCGCTCTGGTAATAAGGCAAAACGCGGCGTTGAGTTCCGCCACTCAACACGCAATGCCTTAAATTCGGCGGAAAGTGGGGAATGGAAGTGGAACGGAGTGTCTTAACACTAGGTTCCCGGGTTCCCACTGCCTACCCTGCCTCGTGCGGGATACAGCGTGAAGCTAAGAAAGAAAGAAATAAAGAAAGAAATAACATAAGTATAAGTATTGGAACGTAGCTGGATTTGAGCCAGCTCTGTTTGGACGATACACAATATTTATTTTAATTTTTTATTCTCTCTTGCGAAACGACAATTCATAGAAGTTATCTTTGGGTAGCGGAAATTTGTAAAAATTTCCCTACAGAAATGCTAACAACATAAATAAGTTGAAAAAGCCTTTACGAATTTTGACGAAGCTTGATGAGAACGTATGGCTTAGTGATCGCTTAGACAGATTCTAAGCAAATCCCGCTACGTTCGAATGCTTATACATTTTCTAAATAAGTAAATTGTAAGATTTTTGTATTCCAGCTTCACGTTTTTGTTTGCAATAAATATGGATCGGCAGAGAGAACATAGTGTTAAGACACTCCGTTTGTTACTTTCCACATCATTTTATATGTATATTTGGCGAAATTTAACGCCGAGAAAAGTCTCTTTCAACCGGTTATAAATTATTACCTAAAATACTGAAAAAAGTTAGACAATTTTAAATTGTGGATTATGTTAGGATATTATGAAAAGGATGTTTTCTCTTTTTTCTTAAAACATTTATCATCTGCGGGCCACTGAACCCTGTAATAGGGCACCTCATACTCAGCGCAAAATTATGTAAATTCACCGAAAGTTTAATCTTTTTTAATATATTTCTGTTTTCATTATATACATATATCGTATGTCGGATACAATTTTTACATATATTAATATTAAAACATTTTATGATACCTAAAGTTGTTGTGAGTTCGATACCTGGTACTGGTAAAAAAAAATATATCATTTACCCTTTTTAGATATTTTAAGGAAAAGCGGTGTTAAGTTCTGTGATTTAGGTAGGTAGGAGGATGTGGGGAACAGAGTGTCTTATAGCTAGGTTATTAGGTTCCCGCTGCCTCATTGCTGAGTGCGGGATACTTAAATTTAAAAAAAAACTTCTCGCTGGATCCCGCAAATAACGGGTTAGAGAGAGTTTAACTTGTTTTCAAGGCATTGTGGGTTGAGTAGTGTAACAAAAAATTTACTATCATTTCGTAAAACGATTAGATGTAAAGACCTAACTTAGTGCAGAGACACAAGCATGAGACTCTCCATAGGTTGTGGGTTTGAACCCCACTCGAAGAAATGAAATATTTAATATTTACAGGCCTTAATGGTAAAAGGGCAAAGCGCGGCTTTGAGTTCCGCGACTCAACACGCAATGTCTTAAATTTGGTAAAAAGTGGAAAACGTAACCCGTAACGTCTTAACCCTCCCATAGGTTCTCAAGTTTCCTCTGTCTATCCCGACATGTGCAGGATACAGCGTGAAGCTAAGTAAGTAAAGCTTAGTCAAATTTATTAGTAAAAATACTATTTTACAAAGTAACACACTGTAAGCGATTAATAGAAGCCCCATAATAAATGTAGAACGATTCTCAAAATCGCATTATAAATGTATGACAGCTTTAAAACAGAGACGATTGTGGGCTTTCTTTTATAATTTAAGTACGCACTGGTCGACCGCTACTTAGTTTAAGTTATGAACATTTTAAATAACGGATAAAATGTATGGAAATATATTATTAAATAAGAATTATTTAAGAAAAATAAAGAATAAATAACAATAATAATCAAATAATTATAACAATAAAAAAATAATAATATTAATAATTAAAAAAAAATAATAATTAAATAACAATAAAGTGCAAGTCAGAGAGAGAGAGAGAGAGAGGCCAGTGGTGGCGGAGGGCACAAGCATGCGTTTATAAACGCGATACGTTGTGGGTTCGATTCCCAATCGAGGTAAAGAAATGTTTAATATTTTCATTTTCTTTGCTCTGGTAACTAGACAAAGAGCGACGTTGAACTCCGGCACTCAACACGACTTGCAATGCCTCAAATTCAGTGGAAATTAGGGAACGGAAGTGTCTCAAAGAGAACAGTGTGTTTCAACACTAGGTTCTCAGATCTACCAAGTCCTACCGACGTCCTACCGACGACCTGACGAGGAAGTCGATTATTTTAATTCACACATATAAGATATTATGCGGCGTTGAACTCCACCACTTTTTACCAAAAGCGTGAGAAAGCGTGAAGTTAAGCAATATATTTTAAATTAATGAAAATTCACGCTCTCCATAAGTAATATTATTCAGTTAATTATGAAGTTATTTAATATTCTATTTAAGGAAATGTATATAAGTTCGAGTCCCGGTTTGAGCAAAATTTCAATCAATCAATCTGAGATATAACGGGGTAAATAATAGAAACTTGTATTAAGATACCCCCCATGCAAACGATTTTCCAACTAATGCGTGGCTGGCGTGGCTTAACGCCGTAACGTCTTTTCAATTCCTATACTGAGAATCGAACTTACAGGCGATTCAAAACACAATTATATTTATAAATTTAATTATTTTAAACATGTAGGTGCTATATAATGAAAATATTAAATTTTTCATAAATAACGAGCGCACCTACAGTCGGTGTACTGTACAAGGTCATCCCTTACACGTGAAAAACATAATTTTATCGGAAAAATGCTGAATAATAAAATGAAAGTAGAATCAGTCTTATTGTAAATATGGAATTTTATATCAAAATAATATATGTTATAAACATTTATATGTTTTCGGTTCTATTTGGTAGGGACAGTATGGCAAAGTGCGGCGTTGTGTTCCGTAAAAATTCTGCAGAAGTGTCTTAATGGAACGCTTTATGAAAGCTTTATAATTAGGTTCCCATGTTCCCTCGGCGTACTCTCCAAATAGCTTAATTGTATAACGACACTAAGACTCTTTTGGGGAATAGATGTAGGTCCGAAGCCAATTTAAGATTGGTTGATTTTTTTTTATGACAACGAAGTGATAAAGCACTTATCAGCAACATTCTTTCTGTCTATACCGCAAAATATATGATATTTTCTTTTTAGCTTTACCCTGTATCCCGCACATGGCAGGGTAGGCAGAGGAAACTTAGGAACCTAGTGTTAAGACACTCCGTTCCACTTCCGTTCCCCACTTTCCGCCGAATTTGAGGCATTGTGTGTTGAGTGGCTGAACTCAATGCCGCGCTTTGCCTTTTTAATATTTCATTTCTTCAAGTGGGGATCGAACCCATAACCTGTCATTTACAGTCACACGCTTGAGCCACTACGCCACGACAGGACTGTTAACAGAATGTTAATAAACATATAGTAGAAGTATTAAAGTATTAACGCAACAGCATAATTTTAGAGGACGGTGTATTCCGTAAATACAAGGGTAAGCTGAGGGAACCTGAAATTAAGACATTATGTTCCCCACGGACCGTCGAGTAATTTACATTTACGAATGGCATAACCCACTTCTGGTCTTGTCTCTAGAGCGTGGAAACGATAGCTGATTTACCAAAATGAGAATCAAACTTACAACCACCGAGCATAGTCATCAAGAAGCTGTGTACAAACAAGATATTCACGAAAAAAAAAAACCATTCCAAAACAAAAATACAATTAAAAAGAACGTCCAAATCGACCAAGAAACGCCATATTAATCTAATCACACTCCAAGTATGTGTGTGTACGTCTTTAATAATAACCAGGAGGGTAACTCCCCAAGGAGGTGGGGGCGAGGGGGGGTGCCCACCCCATACTAGTGAAAAAATATATCCGTAGGAAAACAATATTATAAATTGCGCTCTCTGCCGTATTTCGCCTCTATTTTACGTTATTTGTGATGTATTTTGCAGTTTTATTATACGATTTAAAAAAATAGGTTTTCTTTTTTGTTTTTGTTCTTGTTATGTTGGCGGATCACGCTTCATGCTGTATACCGTACGTACTGAACAGGGTAGGCAAGGGTAACTTGGGAACTTAGTGTTAAGACACTCTGTTCCCACTAAGCCACTTTCCGTTTGCCACTTACCGCTGAATTCTTTGCGTGTTGAGCGTCGCCGCCGTCGAGCAACGCCGCGCTATGTCTCCTTGCCAGAATGAGGAAATTAAAATATCATATAATTCTTTTTACAAGTGTGGGATCGAACCGACAACTTTGCTTGTTTGTGTCCCTTGTGTCAGAAGCCTGACGTTGAATTGTTACTCAGCCTCACGCTGTATCCCACACGAGGCAGGGTAGGCAGAGGGAACCCGGGAACCTAGTGTAAAGACACTCCGTTCCACTTCTGTTCCCCACTTTCCGCCGAATTTGAGGCATTGCGTGTTGAGTGGCGGAACTCAACGCCGCGCTTTGCCTTATTAACAGAGCGAAGAAATGAAACATTAAATATTTAAATTGAAAATATTAAATATTTCATTTCCTCGACTGGGGATCGAACCCAGAACCTGTCGGTTACAGTCACACTCTTGTGCCGCTGCGCCACGACAGGCCTCACGTTGAATTGTTGAGTTATTTAAGATATTATTGTATATTAAAAAGGATGTCGACTTCGCACTAGGAAAAAAAATTAAGGCCCGGCTAAATGTGTGAATGTATACGCGACTTGTTGTGGTTTCATTTCCCATATATTTAAAATTTTCATTTCCTCACTTTAGTAACGCCATTAATGGGAACGGGATGTGTTCACACCAGGTTCCCAGGTTCCTTTCGTCTACCCTATTATTTGTGAGATATAGAAAGTCAAAAAAATGTCAGTCTCGTATTTTACTTAATTTATGATATATACTGTATTTTCTACATTCTTGTTAAAATAAAGTTAGATTTCTGTGTGCGTATGGTTTGGAATTTTATTATTAGTAAATTAATAGTAAATTCATTAATTAATATAAAGAAAAATAATTTAATGCATCATAATTTAGACTTTTATAGTATTAAAAAAAAGAGAGAAAAATAATCGTATTTACAATTTTTTTCAGCTTCACATTTTCTTATGAAGGAACTTAGTGTTCAGACACTCTCTCTCTCTCGTCTCTCTCACTAGTTTTGTTCCGTTCTTAAGGCATTTGCGTGTGTAGTGGCGAAACTCAACGCTGCGCTTTTCATTGTTACCAGAAAAAAAATAGAATTCCAAAACATTAAAAATATTATTTCCCTGAGTAGGGATCGGCCACGATATCGCCGCGAATCAAAATTTTATATAAAAATTGCTACGAATTTAAAATCTGCTTTCGATTTTTTGCCATAACTATTTCATATAATTCTTGCAAATTGTATGACAAAATATGTGTGCAATCTTTAATGAAATCTTATTATGGTCAATTTTTTTCTCAGCTTCGCGCTGTATCCTGCACGAGGCAGGGTAGGCAGAGGGCACCCGGGAACCTAGTGTTAAGACACTCCGTTCCACTTCCATTCCGCACTTTCCGTCGAATTTGAGGCATTGCGTGTTGAGTGGCGTTCAAATTAACTTTCATAAATCTGAATGCAAGTTTGCTTATGGATACAGATAACAAGAAGAGAAGAAGTGGAACGGAGTGTCTTATGCCTACCCTGCCATGTGCGGGATACAGCGTGAAGCTGAGAGAGCTGTAAGTTTGTTTATTTCGTTTTCACGTCAACACTTCTCGACCAATTCTTATGAAACTTTGTACACATCTTTTTATAAATACGAAAATTAACATAAGATACTTTTTTGTATGGTTAAAAAAAGAGAAAAGAACATAATCTTTCTGGCTTTCAATTTACGAGTACTATCCTATTAATAATAGCTTCATCAGTTTTGAATTATTGTATATTAATAAATATACAATGAGTATAATAAAATACCTTATTGTTGTTTGAACTACCAACATTTTTTTTAAAATATGTACATAATAAAATTAATTTTACTAACACACGGTGATATATCGGACATATTTTGGTAAAGGAGCGGTTAATGGAAAACAAACAAATTTAGTATAGTATTTTCTATTTGTCTTCCACTTCCACTATGTATAATAAAAGAATCTTATATATATATATATATGTGTGTGTGTGTGTGTAGTGTAACCCTAGTTTCCTCTTTCTACCCTGCCATGTGCAGGGTACAGCGTATAGCTATAATAAAAAAAATATTCAAAATACACGCGAAATGGCCTTAAAGAGCGTGAGGAGGCATTCAACAATAATTTCTTATAATTCCAATGCGAACGGGAAACAACGGAATGTCATGTTCTATAATTCACGCAAACGATGCCCTATTAATAAAATAATAGATTATATATTAACAAAATAATGGAAAAATATGGTATAGAAGTCTTTATGGGAACGGAGTGTTCCATAGTAGGTTCCCATGTTCCCTCTTCCTACTCTGCCATGTGCGGCATACAGAGTGAAAGCTGAAAAAATATAATAAATGAAATTAAATAACATACAAATTATAGTCAGCCCCCAAATCGTTTTACATAAAGAAATGCGAAATGAACTACAAATATTTAGTCCAAATATCAAATATATTTGAAGTATTAAGTTATTAAAAAATTATATGAATTCTTTGACTAAGTAATGGCGTATTTTGGTATAAATATGAAATTTACACGCAATTGACCGACTGAGTGACGAAGAGCATTCCATTGGTTATATTAGTTACTAGCGATCTACCCGCGGCTTCGTCCGCTTAAATAACGCAATCTTATTTACTAATTTGAATATATATATATTTTTTTCAATAATAATTATTAAAATTTACAATTTAAAACCCATATCAATACGTTAAAAGCTGAAATTTTAGCTAAATATTTTTTTTTTCTATCAACTTTGTTGAACTATTTTATATTGACGTAGCTTTTTGAATTAGCGCGTACAAATAGGTTAAGTCTATTCTATCTTTTCTTCTGAGCGGAGTACAGTCTACCTCTCCTATTTATACCCTTATATCTAGCATAGTCTCTCTTTCTCTATAGATCTTGCATTAACAACGAAAACTGACAAAACTGACATTAACTTTGATTTGGAATTAAAATAATTTTAAATTAATATATTATTTATTTATGTCAAAATCGATATAGTCAAGTCAGTAAAATACCGTACAGTACAGTATATATACTATTAAGATATCTTGTGTGTGGAATTCCAGATTCAGATTCTTTTACTTAATGGAGCGGTTAAATTAAATAAGAAAATTAATTTATTAACACTGACAGAGTCAAACCATTGATAATCCTTTCTTAAATTTAAATATAATATATTTTTGTATAATATATAATGTATTTTGTATAATATATTTTTTTGGCAGAGGGAACCCGGGAACCTAGTGTTAAGACACTCCGTTCCACTTCCGTTTCCCACTTGCCGCCAAATTTGAGACATTGCGTGTTTAGTGGCGGAACTCAACGCCGCGCTTTGCCCTATTACCTACTATTATTATAAATATAATTAAACACAGTTTATTACAATTAATCACAATTTAAAGAAATCAAAACCTTCGTTAGTTAATATATTTATATAAGTAATTCAATAATCTGCAAATGAAAATAAATAACATAGTTTCTTGGAAACAGGCAATAAGAAATGTTAGTTAAAATCTTCTGAGCCGGTTTCCGACAGACGTATAAATTGTGATAGAGATGGATGGTCGGGGTGCCGCTGGTACGCTGTTTACATGTTGTTAAGTGGTGTTCAGATTGAACGCGTTTTCGACGCTGTAGTTTTTCTTAAATTGTTAAATGTACACGTACAAGTTGTGGGTACGAGCTCCCACAAGAGCAAATATAATATTTAATATATTCATTTCGTTGCTCTGGTATCGGAGGAAGGTGTGGTGTCGAGTTCTGTCACTTAACACCCAATGTACTAAGAATTCAACGGAAAGCGGAAAACAGGTTGCCAATTCCCTTTGCTATATTATGGCTAGTTACTTTATTTATTTATACATTATAATATCGTTTCTTGAAAAAAAAGTTATAAGAAACGCTAGTTAAAAAGTTTAAAACGTACAAATGTTGATAGAGATGGATTGACAGGGTCGCTCGTGCGCGTGCGTTTTACATGTTGATAAATAGTTTACAGATTGATCGCGTTTTAGTTGCTGCTTTAGATGTGTTGTGTTTTTATTATAGTGACTTTTAGTTTTTTCATAAATTATTTATTATTTTAAGGCTGAATCAGGAGTGTTAGTTAAAATGGCCTGAGGCTTATTGCTTATAAACACATAATTATAGATGGATGGAATGAAGCCGCTAGCGTCTAGCCGGTATGTTGTTAAATGGTTTGCAGATTGAACGCATTTACGCTGCTGTTGTCTATGTTGAGATTGGTAGAGGCTATAATTTAAGAAATTACTAGTTACTCCATTTTTTAACCTTAATAAATTTTCAAATTTATTTCTGTGTAGACATTGTAGAGACAAGTGTAATAAAGCATTTTTTTTTTTTCATTTCAATAACAAAATATGTACAAACATCTATAAAGGAAATTAAATTTTCAATACTTTACAAGTAAATATTACAAAAATTTAGTGATTTATAAAATATTGTAAAGAAACATAACTAAATCTTAATATAATAGTTATTTTGATTAAATAACAATAGTAATATGTAGATACTGAATCTTTAAAATCATAGAAGCGTTTAAACGCTCGTATAGTAAAAGCCGCTACATGTGTGGACCAGTCTATAGAATGTCAAATGTTCTGCAATCAAAGTTTTATTACGTTTCTGTGCTCCCCTCACAATAGAGGAAAAAGTTTTCAACATTTTTGTCTTATAATATATATTTTTGAGAAAAATAAAAGAAAAAATAGAAAGATCGCAATTGAAAATATATATATCGTATCGTAGTTTTTATATAACAATAAAAGTCTTTGCAAGAACAATACTGTTGAACTACTTAATATATTCCAGATTCACGCTTGTTACCCGCTTTCAATCCGAAATAAAGACATTGTGTGTCAGTTCTTATTTTAAAATTTTCTATAATATACAAGATAGCGGCTAGGGTATATATAAATTATTTTTTATACATAAATAAGACAAAAAGTAGTTACTTAATGAGAATGAAGTGTTCTTAACTTAGGTTCCCAAGTTCCCGCTGCCTCCCTGCCATGTGCGGGGCACAGCTTGAAGCCAAAAGAACTTAAACTGGGAACCTAGTGTTAGGATACTCGATTTCGTTATCTATTTTATGCAAAATTTGAGGATTGACGTGATGTATGGCGAAACTTAACGCCGCGCTGTGCCTCGTTACTAGAGCAAAGAAATGAAAACATTTAATATTTTATTTCTTCGAATTTGTATCGAACTCACGAACATATAAGGCAAAAATTAATTTCATATGATTCTCTCTGAATATCACAAAACATGTGACCGGTTGTTCAGAATAAATAAAAAATGATGTAATTAATTTAGTATATATATTCACCGGAAATGAAGCCCCCAACAGAATAGGATAGCCTCTGGCTGTAAACGAGGTGGCTGTTAGATAGATGTCCACTAAGGGGAAATTATTTATTTTATTTTCTTGAACTCCCACTCTCACAGTGCGCCGTTGAGTTACGCCATGTGTCGTGGCTTTAGATGGAAAGTGGATAGCGATGTGTCTCAACACTACTCTCAGTCTACAGTGTTATATACAGAGTACAGTGCTATATACAGAGTACAATAGTTGATACCAAAAACGCACTACTCTAATTTCTACACCTGTATAAGGCCGTCGCAAAATAAATGATAAAATTATTTTTATTACACCTTCGCCGGAAATTCCTAGGTCGTTACTCACAGTACTAGGGAATGTCTGAATTGAATACTAAACAAAACAAACCGCACAATCTCTTCAATTGTTCAGAAATTTAATACAAAAAATACTTTAAAAGTGATCATTTTGAAAGAATTTGTGACTTAAGTGCTTCACGCTGTATCACGCACTGGGCAGGGTAGGCTGAGGTAACTTGGGAACCTAGTGTTAAGACACTCCGTTCCGTTCCTCACGTCCCACCGAATTTGGGGAATTGCGTGTTGAGTGACGAAACTCAACGCCGTGCTTTGCCTGATTTGCGCTTTGAATAAATTAATGTTGGTATTTTTATATTTTCTCTTCTATTGTATGTGATCAATTGAAAGTAAAGACTGTCATGTTCATAATATAAGTTTAGTTTATATTCATCTATGCCTACAAAAGTAAATACTACAAGCGGGTAAATAAAAGTTTTTTATCTTCACGCTGTATCCCTCACATGACGGGGTAAGTAGAGGGAACATGGGAACCTAGTGTTGAAGACACTCCGTTCCAATTAAGACTCGTCCGTTACCAACTTTGTTCATACTTATATAATATTTATTTCTGTATTTAGAATGATCTCAGGTCTAATTGCATACTTGTCTATTGTGATAAAGGTGATGGTTATTTTTAGTTACGATTTTATATGAAAATAAATAGAAGTGTTATGAAACAATGTTAGGAAACGTATCACGCTGTTTCCCGCATGTAGCGAGGCAATCTACCTATTTATATCCACAAAGGAGACATTGAGAATAGAATGGTCAAACTTGACTCTGCACTTTGGCTTACCAGAGCGAGAAGGTGAAAATAATTCATTAGCACGAGCAGATATCGAACCTATTACAAATCGTATACTGTAGTGTACTATGTCATTATTTTTAAGTAAAACAAAACTAAGCAAATATGAATAATATATCTAAGACAAAATTATAACTTATTTCTTACAAGATGTCACTTCAAAATTCTATACACGAACTATCCATAAAATTGGAGGAAGTATATACGTACATACATAAAGTATCTACTGTAGTAATATTCCAAAACTTAGCCAAGCCCTCACGAGCTTTCAATTTTCGTCCACCATTTCTTATTTAGTTTCGCGCAAATTATCTCCAATTCTTCATATTATTAAACATCCAGGGGGGATCCCCCTGGCCGGGGAGTAATGACGGGAGCGGTCAACGCCCCGCCCGACGTCCGGCTCACTTGTTCTTCTAAAATTTTTCCCGATCTTTATTTTCTTTGTAGACGTATATAATTAGGGAGTTGTGCGTATGTGTGTGTTGTTGGCGCGCGTGTGTGCGTGCCGTCCGTGTACACACGCTATACAGGGTGGTTCGGTGTAAGGCCAGTTATTAGTTTTCTTGCGAGTTTCGGTGGGATGTTTTTGTTAGATTTCGATAATTTCGCGACAGCATGGGGTGGAAAAATCAATATATGAGTATGTGTATGTGGATTCGGATGCGGAGAAGTTAATTCTAATGAAGAACTCGGTTATACGTTATTTATTGTTAGTTTTATATGATACATGGACTTTCATGAGGATTATTGTCTCATATGGCCTTTTTTGTTGATGTAAAATGAATATTCACGTTTGAATAATCAAATTGACGTATTGGAGATAATTAGGTCTTTTAAATCATAAGAAAATTGTGATTTTGATAGCTTTATTATGCCTGCAGTTGCGCTGAGTTCGCTCTACATCACCCAATGTTCAAATCGGGGGCAAGTGGGGAACGGAATGAAGTGTCTTAACACTAGGTTCCCAAGTTTCCCTTGCCAACTCTACCATGTGCGAGATACAGCGTGAAATTAAAAAATATATAAACACTGACTGTAAGTGAGTCCGTTGTGGGTTATTTTAATGTTTTTACTTTCGGCGCTAAGATCCACCTCTCTACACGCAATGTCTTAAGAATTGAGTGAAAAACAGACAGTGGAGTGGCTTAATAATAATTAAAAAATTCCGGATTTATCAGAGACCTTCAGGGGTTCTCAGACTTTTTACGTAACCTTCCTGCACCATATTTTTTAAGACATAGTAACTCAACATTTATAATAAAAAAATGACCCAAAATTATATATTCCACCCACTTTCTTTAAGCTCTTAAGTACTCACAATTTCTGTCGGACATAAAATCTTTAATACTCCGCGTCTTTAGCGACACGTGTAAGCTTTGTACAATATTTACGGAATACTTATATTCAACTAGCTATTTTGTACTGAGGTTTTAATAATATTTAACTTTAATATAGAAAATGGATTAAAATTGACTGTAAAGGCGATAATTATGAGTTCATTTCTCAGTCAAGTAAAGCGATATTGAAAATATTCTTGTCTATGCTCAGATAGAAAAGTAAACGCGGCGTTGAGTTTCACAATTCAACACGCCATGCCTCAATTCCACGGAAAGTGGGAAACGGAAAGGATTTAATGGGTTTGGATGATTTAACACTAGGTTCCCAGGTTCCCTCTGTCTATCCTGCTATGTCATATATGGGATAAAAAACTTGTAATGTTTATTCGACATTAATAAATATCGTTAGTTCTTCTAATTTTACCTCGGACTTAATTGAAACTGTGACCTCCTTAACCTTATTCTCGGAACCACTGGAATTTGTATTTATTATTTACATTTTACTTTAGAATGGTATATATTTGTCACGTATTTCTTACGTTGTTAGACTGTTTTTTGATGAAATTTGAGTCATTTGTAACTCAAAAATATTCATTTTTAAAAATTGTCATAGTTTTATTTTTTCTCAACTTCACACGTATCCTTCGTGTTGAGTGGCGAAACTCAACGCCACGCTGTGTCTTCAAAATATTTGATTTGAAAATATTAAGTATTTTATTCCTCGAATGGGGATTGAACCCACAACCTGTAACATTGATAGTTACACGCTTGTGCCTCTGCACCACGACAGACTCTACTTAACTTTACTTAACTTTATATCTCTTGATTGTACAAGTACAAAAGATATGTCATATGCCTTAAATTTGAAAAAGTGTATAACTTGATCTAGTATTTGTACTCTTAGTACGCCTTCTTATATATATTAAAAGCCAATTTTAGCAAAGGAAACTATTTGTTGATAAAAGCAGAGCGTTACAAACGGAGTGTCTTACATTCATTGTCAAACAAAATTCAAAATTAAAAAATACCGTCACCACACTAGGGATATAGCGTGAAGATATGTATGTATGTATGTACATAAATTTACTTCTTCATCTTAAAAAGGGCTCGTAGTTCTTGAATTGCTTTTATATAATACCTAGCTAAGAAAAAAAACCGCGCTCAAATCGGTATATTCAGCAGCTATGGTGCCACAGACAGTGAAAAAGCTTAGACTTATAAAACCTCTCTTTTTATATTTTCGATAGGTGCGCATTATGTGTGTGCGTGTGTTTCTGTGTGTGTTGTGTGTGTGTGTGTGTGTGTGTGTATAGCTAGTGTACTTCATAGTCATTTAAGAACTTTTCGAAGCCATAAATTGCTGTCGTAATCACAACATAAATGATTAAAATCAATCGCTAAATTCTTACATTGTTTCTTGATGAAGAAACCTATTGTATAGTTAAAGATATTCTGTTCCAATTAAGACTTCCTTTCTTGACGTTCCACCGAGTTTGAAGCATTGCGTGTTGTTTAGCGTAATTGAACGCCGAGCTCTGCCTCGTTACCGAGTAAAAAAAAATTAATTTTCTCCAGTTTAAAATATTAAATATTTAATAACCTCAAACAGAGATCGAATCCAACGCGGTGAACAAGGCTTTCAATTAAAAATAAAATATACTCATATCAATTTATTCAATTAAAAGGTAGTGCCACAAACAGATACACAGACAGACATGTTAAATTTACAGCACCTCCTTTTGCATCGGAAGTCAAAAAAAATCAATAGCTAAGCGTGCAAAGTTTGATGCCATTACAAAAGACGGCGTTGAGTTCCGCCAAGTAAAATGCAATGTCTCAAAAATGAGTTGAATAAAAAAATGGAGTGACTTCACATTAGGTTCCCTCTGACTCCTCTGATATTTGCAATACGAAACTAAAAAAACTAAAATAAAAATCAATATTAGAATCATTAGTACGTATATACAAACAATTGTATATGTGCCTTTATCGTAGGGGCCAAGTACAATAAGACAAGCGCGTTCATTTAAAAGTATCCCTCACGAGATCCCTAATTTATCACACGTAAATCTGAGGTCTTTTCTTATAAATATTTATAGATCAACATTGAATTAATCATGTGTTTGACTTTGATTAAAGTTGAGATGAGGAAGTGTTTCTATATATTATGTTAAGTCAGTTTAAGTAATTATTATTTTTAGGGTCCCGCATCTCAACAGGAAAACCGAAAGAGGCCTTATAGGATAGGCGAACTTGATATATTGTGGAGATTTCAAGTTCAAATTTACATAAAATTTTGAAAAATAATCATTACTGATAACAAAATAAGTATTTTTTAGTTTTTTTTGTTATTTAAACGTCATATCCCACACATAACAAGGTAGGCAGAGGGAGCTTGGGAACCTAGTGTTAAGATACGTCGTTCCGTTACCCACTTTCCGCCGTATTTGAGGTACTGCGTTTAGAATGGCGAAATTTAACGCCGCGCTTTACCAACAGCTTTACAAATCAGACCGAAGAAATAAATATTTTGAATATTACTCTTTCTACAACAAGTCGCCTTTGCACAATAGCAAATTTATGCTGTAAAATAAAGGGCATAATCTGATATAAATTCATATTGCAGATAAAAATGATACAAACTAGTAATTGTTGTTATTATTGTAATTCAAATGTATATATTTCGGAAATTGGTACTCAATAAATATTATATATATATATATATATATATATATATATATATATATATATATATATATATATATATATATATATATATATATATATATATATATATATATATATATATATATATATACATATATGTACACACGTGGCTTCACCAACAAAACATTGACAAGACGATTTAGAAAGGTAACAAGCCTCCGGAAATACCTATTACTCATTGGGTCAACATGCCGTCTGTTTAAGAGAGATCAAGTTTAGTATTTTTTATATATTACTTAGTCTTATAAATATTTCTAAAAAACGTTATTAAAATTTTACTAACAACTTTTATGCACTCGTAATTTTGTTAATGTTGACTTATTATGAAAGAAAAATCTCCTACGTTTTATGTGATTTTCGAGAAATCTTCTATTAATGCTCCCCAACACTTCAGCTTCATACTGTATCACGTAAATATCAAAGTAGGTAGAAGAAACTTGGGAACATAGTGTAAAAGCACTCCGTTCTCATTAAAACACTTCCGGTCTTTACATTCCGCCGAACCCAATACTTTCTAAATTGCCAAATTTCATATGTGCAATCAGTGATCAGTGACGAGATAGTTTTAGGTAGATAAAAGTAAAATTTAAGTAAATTAAATATGGCCAATCTCAAGAAACCTCATGAAATCAATACTTTTCTTGGTATTTTTTTTTATCTATCTTATCTTATGGAACTAAGTTGAGTGTTAAGACACTCCTGTTAAGACACCTTTTAAGATAGTTTCGTTGTTCTAAACGAAAGAAGGCATTCCAAATTTATTTGCGAAACTTAACGCCGTGCTATGCCTCGTCAACATAGCGAGAAAATGAAAGTAATAAATATTTCATTCCCCCAAATGAGACCTGAATTAACGAGGTGCCGCGTACAATTCTTTTTCAAATCAATTTTCGAAACAATTTGCACAAATTTACAAAAACAATAACTTGATAATTATTGTATTCATCGTACTTCCAAGATTTAAAAGGAAGACTCATAGAAAGACCTAGTAGGAAATGACACTCGAAGCTCATGACTAACGAATGTTATTATTAAACAAGTGTAACCGATATCAATTGACGTGACATCTTGTACACTGGAATAAAGTCATTTGAAAATCCATCATGGTATACGATGGATTATATCTGTATAGCGTACATTGCTTAAATCAAAATCTAATATTAAGAAATATATATATTTTATGCGCACACAATGTCTCATTTTGAAAGGAAAAGTGGTGAACGTAATGTCTTAACACTAGGTTCCCAGGTTCCTTCTACATTGCTATGTACAAGATACAGCGTGAAGTTAAAAAAATAACAAAATGAATGCATTCGACAAACTTAATTCTATAACTTTTATAAGTTGTTTTTCCCATTAACCTACAAATGCTGAAATTGGTACAGAACCCTTGGTGGGTGATTTCGACTCACACTTGACCAGATTTTTACTATTGTATTTAAAAAACTAAATTATCTGTAACACACATATTATAATAAGTTATCGTGGCGCAGGGGCACAAGTTTGCGATGGTAAACTAAACAGGTTGCGGGTTCGATCCCATCTCGAGGAAATGAAATGTTTTATATTTTCATTTGTTTGTTCTGGTGATGAATCAAATCAAAGCGCTACATTGAGTTTCCCAACTCAACACTCAATGCTTCAAATTCAAAATTCATCATTTATTTCGGAATGTTTTGACGATAGGTTCCCAAGTTCCCTCTGCCTACCCTCCTATATATATGAGATACAGTGTGAAACAGAAAAAAAAACAACATAAGACATCTTATCTCATAATAACTAGTAATAATCTGAACAAAACAATACATGCATTTCTTAATACATACATACATATATGTATAAAGTCTTAATGCCGAGGCAATTTTCCGGTATATTTTTCTCAATAGTGGTGGTAGGATATAATCCGGGGGGTGGAGGGGTGGATGGGGTGAATACTGTTAAACTAATTATTGTGGAGGCATTTCTTGGGATTTTTTTTTCTATTTATACGTATAGCTCTTTTCAGTGGAAGGAAATGTGCTTAGTTTTCGTAAATTGGTCTTTTTGGCGGGTGCAACGTTTAGTCTGGCTTGAGTTTGGATGGGTGGGTGATATTGATTTTTAATAATAATGATAATAATAATTAAACTGTTTATTATACAGTCAAAAATGATATAAAGAAAAGAATAAAAAAAATATTTGTTTATTTCACATTCCGTTATTACTCTGTTAGAATTTTGCTGAACACTATCTAATGAATTGGAGGCGAAAATTAACGCTGCGCTTTGTCTCGTTAACAAAGTAAAAAAAAATGTTTCATTTCCTCAAGTGAGAATCAAACTCACAACCTGTCGCTTATAGACAGATTTCAAAGAAAAATTGACAGGTGTCAAAAAAATGTATAAACAACATAAATTATATAATTATCTTGTTTTAATATGTAATTCAAAATAAATTATATTAATCCGGAGGTCATATACTCTGGAAGAAACACAAGCTTTCAAACAAAGGTATTAAACCTCAATCTAAAGTGGGGATCGGAGTGTATTAACACTAGGTTCCCAGGTTCCCTCTGCTTACCCTGCCTCGTGAGGGATACGAAAGAAGGAAAGAAACCTCTAAAAGTTTCTTCAAAATACTTGACAAGTGTAGACAATAACACAGGCGAAATTGTCCGTGAATCATTTATATACATAGAAAATATAAGTATATGTCTTTCCACAACTGGCACAACTTAGCGCAATGCTCAGCATCGTTACCTATAAAATGAACGAATAACGATAATAAAATAAAATGTGTCCCCAGTGGGTATCGAACCCATAACCCGTCGATTTTGCAGTCACAGTCACATATTTGTGCCACCGCGCCACGACAGGTCTCAATTAAATTTTCAAATGGATTGTATTTATTCAGAACTTTTAAAAAACTGCTTTTGCTAACAAGACAAAGGATCGTCGAGGTCAGCCACTAAACACGCAATCCATACCCTCTGTTTACCCTACTTTTTTTTATTATATTTCTCTCTCTATCACTCAGCTTCACGCTGTATCCCGAAAATTGCAGGGTAGGCAGATGGAACTTGGGAACCTATAGTTAAGACACTCCGTTCCACTTCCGTTCCCCACTTTCCACCGAAATTGAGGCATTGCATGTTGAGTGGCGGAACTCAACGCCGCGCTTTGCCTTGTAACCAGAGCAAAGAAATGAAAACATTAAATATTAAATTTGAAAATATTAAATGTTTCATTTCCTCGAGTGGGGATCGAATCCACAACCTATCGTTTTCAGTTATGCACTTGTGCCGCTGCGCCCACAGGCCTCTTATATTTAATTTATGTGAGTAACAATGTTAATAAAAGTAGTATCATACAATATGTACGTGTAGGCGTTGAGTTCCGCGATTCAACACATAATGCCTCCAATTCTACGGAAAGTGGAGGAACGGAAGTGGCACGAAGTGACTTAATATTGGATTTCCAAGTTCCCTTTGAACCTACCCTGGCGTGTGCGGGATACAATACGGGAATCGAACCGACTAACTAAAAGTATAAGTAAAAGTATTCCCCAAAAACATATATTTCCGTAGTCCGGCCAAGCCCAATTTCCTACCATAATAAATAGAATTGTATTTTTATTGCTTTATTCATACGGGGCTAATATCCGAACTAGGCTGTTAGTTGCCATTATCACTTTTACGGTCGCCTACTTTTTTGAAATTATCTTCATTTAAATTTTATAGACTGGGCGGGTCTACTACTCATATATTTCTATATAAGTACATAGAACAAGACAAAATACGGCGTTGAGTTCCGCCTCAGAAAAAGCAATGTCTTGATTTTAAGTAAAGATCAAAAATAATAAATTTACAAAATTGACATTTATAGTTCATGATACTGTTTTAATATCAAACGCTAAATATTTGTAGCTTCAAATTTAATATATACAAGTATATATTTATACAAAATTAGAACAAAGTAGATATAGAAAATTAGCATTAGTTTGTTTTTTACATAGACGTGTTTCCCCAGCGTTACGCGGCTTTTTTGGGTTTCGCCATACATACCTAGTAATTAAAAACAAAAATTAATAACATAATCACTTTTTGCTTGCTTCACGCTGTATCCCGCACATGGCAGGGTAGGCAGAGGGAACTTGGGAACCTTTAAAGGGAAAGTTTTAAGTGGGAAAGTGTAAAAACATTCTGCCTAATTCCCCGCTTCCCGCCAAATGTGTAAACGTGAAGAAACTCAACGCCCACTTTGTTATGTTACCAGAAGGACGAAATTAAACTATTAAATCATTTCCCCGAATGGGGCTCGAACCCACAACCTGTAACGTTTACAGTCACAACTGTCCTGGCACAATAACTTTTTTTTTGCTTCACGCGTCACTCTTCCCACTCATAGCAGAGTAGGCAGAAGAAACTCCTATAAGATAATGATTTATTACAATATTTTGATTACACATACATGGTGGTGGCAGGGTACAAGCCAGGGACTGTAAACACGACGCCTGTGAATCAGATTTCCTTTTGGAGAAATTAAATAGTTGATATTTTAATTATTTCGCCCTTGTAACTAGAAATAAGTTTGCCTCGTAACCAGGTTAAAGTTGAGCGGCGTTGAGTTGCGTCCCTCAAGACGCAATTGAATTTGAATTTGCCAACCTAACAGGGTAAGTATATCAAATTTTACCGTTACTAACATAATGACAGGCAATACACAGACGAAAATAATATCAACTTTTTAATTTCAGACATAGGAAGTTGGTATTAGACGTAAAGACGTAAAATTTAGATAATAATAATAAATTATTTCAAAATATTTATTCAAAAATTAAAATTCCATAATGTAAGAATAGTTTGTAAGCAAAAAGTACTAATAAACTTAGATAAAAAGCACATTTATATATTTTTTTATATAATATAACAATGAAATAAAAGCAGATGAATCCATGTTGATGAATCCAATACTAGTTACCTTAACTACTATTAAAAACAAACAAACATATGCTGATTATTTAGATAAAATTAATTAATCACAAATTACCGACTGACGTATTAACTAATATTTAGGCGGAAAATAAAAAAAAACTACAGATAACAAAACCATAGTATAACACGTCATAGACACTCGTACACACAGATTAGAAGCGTCGGGTGAATCACACTGACTCAGAGATCGTATTTAAGGAGCTACATTGGGAACTTCAGCACTGTCGTCAACTAAACACTAACCGTTCAATATGGTCTTATTAAAAGCTGTCGTAATTCTATTAGTTATCACCGTTATAACGGCAAATCCGTTGTGTTCTAACGGCGATGAGAAAACTGCAAGAGACGTGGAAGATTTACGTGAATTTCTATCGAATTTGCCAACCAAAATAGAAAATGAGTCCAAATATCCGGTCATCGCTGGAGAATTGTCTCCATTTGTGCCGTGTAAGACTCAGAGCCGGAAGAAAAGAGGTTATTTTATAGGCTGGCGAAGGAATAAGTGTCCTGTAGGCTATCGTAGGATGGCCTTCAGATGCGTCTCTTTAAAAAGATTTTGATTGCTAGTTTAAGTTGAGTTTGTTCACCATAAAAAGCTTTAATAGTGTGTATTTAAAATAAATTATTGTTCTTATTGTAATTTTTTTTTTTTAATTGATTTTTTTTTTATTTTATTTTATTTGTTATTTCTTTTGATTTGATTTACAGTGGAAAGTTTTTCAATGATAAAAACTGTAAAGGAAATTAAAGTAGGTACTTTTTTATTTGTAAAAAAATATATGCTCTTTATATATTGTTCGATTTGGAAAAATGCCATAATAAAAGTTAAATAAAGAAAACTATAATAATTACAACTAAAAAGAAAAGAAAAATTACAACCAAAAAATGTTTTAAAATTAAAAAATTATCAGAAGGAAAAAAAATAAATATTAAATAATTTTCTCGAATAGTAATCGAAGCCTATAACCTGACGCGTTTACAGTCGCTGACACGAGCATGAAACTGAAAACGCAACTCCTGTGAGTCAGGGTCCCATTTGGGGGAATTAAATAGTTAATATTTTCATTTCTTTGCTCTAATAATATTTGCCTAGTAACCAGGCAAAGGTTGCGCGGCGATGAGTTCCACCACTGAACACGCCAATGTATCTAGAATTCAAGGGAAAATAGAAAACTCACCCTGGTCCCCAGGGCTGCCTATCTGGGAGGGTAGGCAAAGACATACTGGATACAGTGTGTAATTTATTTATTTATTATAATCAAATAAGATTATACTTAAAATAAAATTTATCTATAGGAATTCTATATGAATATAAAATTTTACGTTTTTTATTTTTAAGTAAGGGCAGTCTAAGAAAGCAATGACTGAGGATTTCTCAAAAACCAACAACAAATATTTTTGCATTTTACATCTCAAATTTAAAGATAAATACAATAAATTATAGTAAAAAAAAATATTCACAAATTAAATTCTACTAATATTATAAATAGTCATGTTTATGAAAATGGATGTTTGTTCCACTTTTAAGCAAAAACTACAGAAAAAAACTCAGATAAAACTTTAGATTATTAAAGTTTTTATATCGAAATAAAAAATAGGCAATTTTATATATATATATTTATATAATATAATAACATAACAATTAAAAGCAGATGAAGCCTCGTGTAGGTTACAAATATTAAAAACAAACAAAAACAAAAAAAAAAACAAACTTATGTTAATTAGACAATTAATTAATCACAAATTACTGACTGGTGTCCATTTACGCGGTAAATTAAAAATAAAACTATAATATAATACGTCATAGACACTCGTACACACAAATTAGTAACATCGAGTGAATAACACTGACTCACGGATAGTATTTAAAGAGCTACATTGGGAAACCTCAGCACTGTCGTCTACTGAACACTAACCGTTCAACATGGTTTTAATAAAAGCTGTTGTAATTCTATCAATTATCGCCGTTATAACGGCAAATCCGTTGTGTTCTAACGGCGATGAGAAAACTATAAGAGACGTGGAAGATTTACGTGAATTTCTATCGAATTTGCCAACCAAAATAGAAAATGAGTCCAAATATCCGGTCATCGCTGGAGAATTGTCTCCATTTGTGCCGTGTAAGCCTCAGAGCCGGAAGAAGAGAAGTTATATTATGCCAGTTACGAGTATTAAGGGCAGCTGGCGAAGGAATAAGTGTCCTGTAGGCTATCGTAAGATGACCTTCAGATGCGTCTCTTTAAAAAGATTTTTAAAGCCTTAGTAGTGTGTATTTAAAATAAATTATTGTTTTTATTTTAAATTTTGTTTCTTTAATGATATTTTTTTTGAAATGATTTTATTTGTTATTTGTTTTGATTTGATTTAAAGTGGAAAGTTTTTCAATGATAAAAACTGTAAAGGAAATTAAAGTAGGTACTTTTTTTAAAAAAAATAAAATAAAATATTTATGGTCTTTATATGTTGACCGATTTGAAAAATTGTCATAAAAAGTTAAAAAAGAAAACTATAATAATTTCAACTAAAAAAATTGTTTCAAAATTCAAAATTACCAGAAAGAAAAAAATTAAATATTAAATAATTTTCTCGAATGGTAATCGAAGCCACAACCTGACGCGGTTACAGACATAATGTTAAGACATAATTATATGGTACAATAATAGCTCGCAGACGCGCAGACTATTTATTAATTTTGATTATACGTACATTGTGGTGGCGGAAGGGTACGAGCGTGATACTGAAAACGGAACTCTTGTGAGTCAGGGTCCCATTTGGGGTAATTAAATAGTTAATATTTTCATTTCTTTGCTCTAATAATATTTGTCTAGTAACCAGGCAAAGATTGCGCGGCGATGAGTTCCGCCAGTAACCAGGCAATGCATCAAGAATTTAACGGGAAAGGGGAAATCTTATCCGATTGCCGGGGTTGCCCACCTAGCAGGGTGGGCAAAGATGTTCTGTAATTTATTTATTTATTATAATCAAATACTGAAAATTAAATTTATCTATAGGAATTTTATATGAATTGAAATTTTACCGTTACTAAAATAATGAATGACGGACAGACATAACGTTGAAATTAGAAAGTGATGGTGATCTACGAAAGCACTGACTGCAACAACTATTCCATAACAACAAATATTTTTTCATTTTACATTTCAAATTTAAGGTAAAATACAATAAATTGTAGTAAAATATTTATTCACGAATTAAATTTTACTAATATTATAAATAATCTATGTCTATGAAATAATAATAATTTGTTTCACTTTCAAGCAAAAACTACTAAACAATCTTAGATAAAACTTTAAATTAATAAAGTTTGTATATCGAAATAACATATAGTACAACAAATTATGCAAGCGAAGCCATGTTTATGTAACTAGTATTAAAAACAAACAAACAAACTTACGCTCATTAGATAATTAATTAATCACGAATTACCGACTGACGTCCATTTAGGCGGTAAATTAAAAAAAAAATCAACAGATAACAAAACCATAATATAATACGTCATAGACACTCTTGTACACACAGATTAGAAGCGTCGGGTGAATCACACTGACTCCGAGATCGTATTTAAGGAGCTACATTGGGAACTTCAGCACTGTCGTCGACTAAACACGAACCGTTCAACATGGTCTTATTAAAAGCTGTCGTAATTCTATCAATTATCGCCGTTATAACGGCAAATCCGTTGTGTTCTAACGGCGATGAGAAAACTACAAGAGACGTGGAAGATTTACGTGAGTTTCTAGCGAATTTACCAACGAAAACGGAAAATGAGTCCAAATATCCGGTTGTCGCTGGAGAATTGTCCCCGCTTGTGCCGTGTAAGCCTCAGAGCCGGAAGAAAAGAAATCATTATGGTCAAACAATCAGCTGGCGACGGAATAAGTGTCCTGTGGGCTATCATAGAATAGCCTTCAGATGCGTCTTGTCATAGATAATTTTAATTGTTTGTCTGTTCGTTTAAGTTGTGTGTGTTCAAACGCCATGAAAAGCTTTAATAGTGTGTACATATGTTAAATAAATTATTGTTTTTATTGTAAATTGTGTTTCTTTAATCATATTTTGCTTTGATATTTCTTTTATTTGATTTATGAGTGAATGGTCTTTTAGTGATTAATAAATTTAAAGGAAAACTTAAGTAGGTGCTTTTTGTAAAAAAAAATCGATTTGGAATATTACCCCAAAGAAATATACCTTCTTTAACATAATATAATTTAAAATAAAAAAAAAACATTACAAAATTAAAAATTTTAAATTTCATATTTTTACTAGTTAAATTAAACTAAAGAAGGAAAAAGATAATACTAAATTTCAATTTAAATGTTTGAACGTAGCAGGATGTGAACCGGTGCCTCTTGGAAACCGTCCAAGCGCTCTGACCAACTAAGCTTAACTAAGCTAACTAAGCCATAGGTATGGCTTAGTTGGTCAGAGCAGTTAGACGGTTTCCAAGAGGCCCGGGTTCAAATCCTGCTACGTTCAAACTGTTACACGCTTTTAAATTTAATATTAAAATGTATATTTTACATCTTAAACGAGTCTATTCAATTTTTTTTTCTTTAGTGTTACATTGTATCTACGTTCATGTTAACTGCCATGTGCATTCCACACAAAAGAAAAGTGTTTAGACACTCTCTCCACTCTTCGTGACATTACGTGTAACTAAACGCTGCTATTACTATATTAAAAATGTTCATGTTTTTTTTTATCAAAGATTGCATATATTTTATTATTATATGGGGTATAGTTGTTTTAATGATGCAACATTAATTTATTTTCTTTATATTTAATTTCAAATAAAAGTGTAAAAAATACTGTTAATAATTTTGTACAGATACTGTATAAAAAAAATCAACTCATTTAATGTATAGTGGAGTAATGTGGCATTATGAGCCATCTTCTTGATTTCTTTGAATCTTATGTTAAGACACACTGTTTCCATTAAAAAACTTCCTTTCCCCCATTTTCTCCGAATTCTTAAGGCATCGCGTGTTGAGTGGCGGAGCTCAACGCCGCGGTTGCCAAGTTACCAGACTGACGGTGTTGCCAAACGAAAATATGTTTCGTTGAGTGGAAATCGAACCTACAAGCTTCACGATACAGTCGTACGCTTGTGCCTCTGCGCTACGATAGCCTAGCCAAAAGGTTTTTGTCTTAAAAGAGTGCAAATTTAAATAATTCCCATTTTAATTCAACAAATCCTTAAATAGAGATACATATTTTCAAATACATTCAAATATTTAAATAGAGATACATATTTTCTGTGAAAACGTATAACGATCTATCCTTGTAAATATTTACTACTCTGAGGCCGATCGTGGTGCAGGGGCAGAGGGCGAGCGATAAGTTGTGGGTTCGATTCCCTATCATGGAAATGAAATATTTAATATTTTCAATTTAATATTCTCATTTTTTGCTTTGGTATTTAATTAACAAGGCAAAGAGCGGTGTTGAGTTCCGCCACACAACACGCAATGCCGCAAATTCCGCGGAAAGTGGAAATTTAACGGAGTTCCCAGGATCCCTCTAAATACCCTGACCTGTACGGGATACAGCGTGAACCTTAGTAACAAAATAACCTTTTATAATATAATCTAGTAAACAAGCAATAAAATTATATTATAAGAATTGGACTAACCCATCGTGGATTCCTCATTACATCAGTATTTTATATATACCAAGTGTATAGTAATGTAGTTCGTATGTAACAATCACTATCAGAGGCGAGAGAAATAATTTAATCATTTAATATGAGGCGTAATATACGTTTAATAAATTATAATTAACAATTTAATGACGTATTTAATTATGATTAATTATATAATTAGTATAAACGGTTAAAGTGAGGCCTGTCCATGGGCACAATCGTTTGAAGAGACGGGTTGTGGGTTCGATCGCCACTTGAGGAATTTATGTTTTTTTTTTTTAATATATAATATATTCATTTGTTAGAGGGTAACAAGGCAAAGTGCAGCGTTGAATTACGCCAGTAAATAATTGAAATTTGGAAATTGTCTTAACACTAGGTTCCTTAACATTACCTTCCAAGGTTCCCTTTCCCTACCATGTGCAGGATACAGCGTGAAACTGAAAAATAATACTTATTATTCCATTCGTAAAGATTTATTTTTCCTAAACCTCTACACTCCCCTACTCTAATTTGTTATTAATCGCTGTCTGTACTTGGAAGATATATAAGAAAAAATATTACTGGGGGCAATATGTTTTTTTTACCTATTGACCTATTGGCGCTCAATATTTGAAACTTTGTCTGTTGAGCGGAGTTTAACGCCGCGCTTCGTCTGCTTACCAGAGCGACAGCATCAAATTAAATAAATAAATTAGAATAATAATACATAATAAATACATATTAACAAAACACATTAATCGTATTACGAAATTAATTCCATCCAGATGTTCTTCTAATGAGATGGGATATTATCCTCATAACTGACGTCAGCAAAAGCGATATGCGCTTGCGCAAGCGATATTAATATAACTATACCGAAATTTCCTTATGAAATATAACTAAATATGGGCAAAAAAAATTATTAAATATTTATAATATTAATTTATTAGTCATTTATGTGGTTTTATGTTAATATTTTTTAATATATAAATGTAAAAATTTGTGAAGATTGTCATTTGTTTTAAAGTTATTTATAACTGAACATATTTAGATAAAACTTTAAAGTAATATAGCTTATACGCCAGAATAATATAGACTTTTTTGACGTTCACACAAAGCTGGATAGGTAATGGAACCTGGGAACATAGTGTTGACATAATGTTCCTAATAATACACTTCCGTTTCCCACTTACCGATAAACCGAGTCGTGTGTGATGTAATGACCTTGTAAGTATTATCTCAAAGGTTCAAATCAATATGTTCCATTTTACAAATGGTAAAGAGATAAAACCTGACTGCATTACTTTGTTTTTGTTATTTTCGTCTATAGTAGTAATATATATTAGACTAGCGACACGCACGCGGCTTCGCCCGCTTGAATTACATTATAGTACTTACTAATTTCAATTACTCTCTTCTAATATCATTATGACTTTTATGACAATACCTATACATTGAAAATTAAAATTTCAGCTAAATGAATAAAATATTCTAAGAATTATGTGGAATTTAATATTTTAAATTGACGTTACGTTTTTATTTTGGTTTCCAAGATTATCGTATACTAACGCGCAGACAACCAGACAAAAATTTTAAAAATTACTTTTTGGCTATTACGTCAGTAAACGTTTTCTATAACATTATTTTTTTAATAAATCTTCCATGTAAAGACAGTGTTCAGTTACAGAATTGTTATCAGTATAAATGTTGTGCTATATACAATTAATAGAACATCATACATTATGTTGATAACAACTGTGTTACCGAAGAAAACAACTGAGTTATCATGAATGTGGGAATAACTATTATCAATAAGTTCAAAACAAAATTCTGTAGAAGTACTTTTTTTATTCCGCACAAGGCAGGGTCCACCCTGAAAAAAAACGGGAAGTATAACATATTATGATTATGGTTATGCTACTAGGTTCCCAAGTTCCCTATTTCCAAATAGGGAACTTGGGAACCTAGTAGCATAACCATAATCATAATATGTTATACTTCCCGTTTTTTTTTTGCAAATTTGAGGCATTGCATGTTGAGTGGTGAAACTTAACACCGTGCTTTTGCCCTTTAACCGGAGCCAAAAAAAACCTCTCCGTAGCTACTGTAAACGTTGCCTTTCCTTATGAAAGAAGGATTTCTTACAAAAACACGAAAAAGACAAACCGCAGCGTTGAGTTCCGCCGCTTGAAAGGCATGTCTTGGAATTTTAACGTAGGTGTTAACGGGAAGTGTTTCAACACAGTACTGTTTCTGTCTACCATACTTCACGCTATATAGCGTAAAACAAATAATTTTATATATATATATATATATATATATATATATATATATATATATATATATATATATATATATATATATATATATATATATATATATATATATAAAAAAAACTTAATGAACAGCGTCTATCACAAATTCCCAATTTTAAATTGTTATAATAGCATTTACTTATATTGTTAGAATAAACCGCATACCCTTTGTATACTCTGAATTTAATTTCACGGCTTTTTCAAATAAATTAAGTAATTTGTCACCTGATAATACAATGATGCAGTTTAAATTTTAAAAAATATTTAAGTAATTAACTTCTTTAACTTTGTTAAGAAAACTTTTCATCGTGATATATTTTTATTATTCTGGTTGTAGGTTCGATTCCCATTTCTATTCCCTTGGTCCGGTAGCAATATTGGACGCAGCGTTAAGTGACGTCTGTTAAAACCCAATATCAAGAAAATTGGGTGGGTATAAAGAACAACTTGGTACGTAGATAGAAGATAAAAAAATAAGGCCAATAATGGCGTTATGCCCCACAAGCGTGTGACTGTAAAACGCAACAGATTGTGGTATACTGTATCAAGGCAAAACGCAGCGTTGTGTTCCGCAAATCAACGTGCAATGCCTCAATGCGGCAGAAAATGGAGAACGCAAGTGTCTTAAGGGGAATGGAGTCTCTTCACACTAGGTTCCCAGGCGCAAGATACAGTCAGAAGCTGACAAAATGTCCCCCGAGAGTAAATTGAACTCACAACTACTATTTAAAGTCCGAAACCGTTCTGCTACATCACAACGGTACATATTTCGTAATAATAAAACTTTAAAATATCTTATTTTCCTTATTGTTTTGTATTATAGGGAAATTCTTGGGATTTTTAGTGTACGTTTAAACGTTATATAACAACATTTAGATTTCACTGCCATATATTTAATGTCAAGCTTTGAACGTGCGCACGCGCCGATTTTTGGTAAAAACCACCTATGCTAATGTTTATGCTAATATATTTAAGCTTGGTTTTTTTAGCTTTCACGCTTTATTGCCCAGATAAAGTATGAGAGTTAAAAGGTTGAGGGAACCTGGGCACCTAGTTTTAGGATACGTAACATTGTAGATATTTTGTGTTAAGTGGAGGAATTCAGCTTAGTGCTGAATATTAAATTGTATATTTTTTGTTGTAGCATATCTAATAATTGTAGGTAAACTATAAAATAATATAATGATGAATGCACAGGAAAATAATTCTCGTGACCGCACAAACTCCGCCTACAATTTAAAATAAGTAAAGTACATTATATGGTTTTTGTAACTTTACGTTTTATCCCTGACGGGGTAGCCATAGCATAATATCCAAACGTTCATATGTCTACGATAACAGTAGATAAGAATAAAGACGTCAAAGTATTAAAATATTTCCCTTTATTACGTGATAAGTGGCGGAAATCAACGCCGCGTTCTGCCTCGTTATCAATAGTTACCAGAGAAAAATAAATATTAAATATTTCTTCTTCTTCTTCTTCTTCACGCTGAATCCCGCACGAGGCAGGCAGAGGGAACTTGGGAACCTAGTGTTAAGACACTCCGTTCCACTTCCGTTCCCCACTTTCCGCCGAATTTGAGGCATTGCGTGTTGAGTGGCGGAACTCAACGCCGCGCGTTGCCTTATTACCAGAGCGAAGAAATGAAACATTATATATTTTAAATTGAAAATATTAAATATTTCATTTCCTCGACTGGGGATCGTACCCAGAACCTGTCGGTTCCAGTCACACGCTTGTGCCGCTGCGCCACGACAGGCCTTTATTATTAAATATTTCATTTTGAAATCGGCAGAAAGTGGGCAACGGATATATTGAGACACTGGTCTTAATAGAAACGGAGTACCTTTACACTAGATTTCCAGGCAAAAAAACCAGAGAAGTGTAAAAATGGAATGTTATAACATTACATCATGAAACTAAAAGAAAATAATAAAAAGACTTTTCTTTATCAATTTTCATTGTTTCTTAGGTATACCATTGTTACATCAACGTTTAGTTCTTAAAATTGTATAAATAAATATATTTACACATACATATGAACGCACATCCGGTCAATGTTACTAAGAATTGAACAAATAAAAAATGTAACTTGGGACTATTTAAATTTTGTACATTTATTTTAAATATTATATTACCTATGCTATTATAAGCCGAATGGTATTATACCGAATGCGACAATTATTATTTCGATCTCATCTGAAAAAAATATATATTTTTAATTTATTTATATATCAGTTGTGGTAAATGGAAAGCGGCGTTGAGTTCCGCCAGTCAACACAATATATTGTATCTGAAATTCGGCAGAAAGTGGTAACACTTACGCTGTACTTTGTTAAAAGTGGCATTATTTGAATTGAATATATTTTTTACATAATTTACTTTATGTTATATAAATACAAATTGTTTTTTTCTGCTCGTTCTAATTAGCTAATCGCCTTTACTTGCGTGTAAGTTTAATTATAATTAAACTACCTTTAAAACAACCTTTACAAGGTCAAACGTTTGAGGCCGATTTATTTCTAAAATTCCTAAATTGTTATAGCTCGATAGGTCGAAAAAAAATTAAGGTTAAAAATGATTTTATTAGGTTGAAAATTTCTTATTAAATAGTTAAAAATCGGTCAAGTGATTCACTCACTCAGCTTCACGACGATGCGGCACGTAGCAGGGTAGGCAGAGGGAACTTGGGAACCTATTATTAAGACACTCCATTCCACTTCCGTTCCCCTCTTTCCGCAGAATTTTAGGCATTACGTGTTGGGTGGCGGAACTCAACGCCACGCTATACCTTGTTACCAGGGCGAGGAAATAAAAACATTAAATATTTTATTTCCTTGAGTGATAGTCGGACTTATTCACTCTTTTAGTGGGCAAGTTCATAGTACCTTTAGGATTGGAGATAAACGGGAAGTAACACTTACAAATATATATGTATATATATATATATATATATATATATATATATATATATATATATATATATATATATATATATATATATATATATGTATATATATATATATATATATATATATATATATATATATATATATATATATATATATATATATATATATATATCTGCCAGTCTACCAGTATATGTGCATGAGTATCAATCAATACACATACATATAAGCCCATATTACTATCACAATAGTACGAGTATATTTAACTACTTATACATTTAGACATTTTTTGTTAAACAACTATTCAATATTCGTTGAACGATAATATGAGTAACTGTTTTTATTCGTAACATACTCATGCATCTCATTATTTTGGCAATGGGAGAATCCGTACGTTAAATAGGTATATATAAATTGTGTCTATTTATTTTTTCCTTAACTAAAAATTCAGTTTGACATATGAAGCTGTACTTCACGCTGTATCCCGCACGAGGCATGGTAGGCAGAGGGAACTCGGGAACCTAGTGTTAAGACACTCAGTTCGTGTTATTATATATGTCTCATTATATATAAATGAAAATAATAATATCTAATTTAATTTACTGTACACAATTTTGAACTATTAAACTAAAACGATGTTCTCATTTCTTTTTTTGAAAAATTTAAAATACAATGAAATTTACTTATATAAATACCCAAGGTAAGGTTATTTAAAAATGTGGTTTTCTAAATAATAAATAGATAACTTAATAAAATAATTAAATATTATGTAATTATAACAATTACATTATATTAAATTATCGATAACCGTAAAAAAAGTAAAATAAAGATTTAAAAACGTTGCTTGTTTTCTCTCTCAGCTTCACGCTGTATCCCGCACGAGGCAGGGTAGGCAGAGGGAACCCGTGAACCTTGTTTTAAAACACTCCGTTCTACTTCTGTTCCCCAATTTCCGCCGAATTTGACGCATTGCGTGTTGAGTGGCGGAACTCAACGCCGCTCTTTTCCTTATTACCAGAGCGAAGGAATGAACATTAAAAATTTAAACTGAAAATATTAAATATTTCATTTCCTCTACTGATCGAACCCAGAACCTGTCGGTTACAGTCATACGCTTGTGCCGCTGCGCCACGACAGGCCTCAGTTGCTTGTCTTTTTTACAAATATATGCTTATTTATTATAGTGCTAACTTGATTTTTTAAATGTTTGTATATACGTATTTATAAACAAATTCTAATTAAAATAAGTGAAAAAGAGGTACCTACAAAATTAACATGACACACAGCATTTTATTTCAAAGATCTATCTGAAACATGTTACTATATGTATTCCATGTTGTTGTAGAATTGCTACGATCAAGTGGGAAACGGAAGTGTCTTAACACTAGGTTCTCAAGTTCCCTTCTAACTCAACCTTCCATGTGCAGTATATAGCGTGACGCTGAAAGAGAAAGTGGATTCGAAACCAACATAAATGTTGAATTTTGACTACACTTTAGTCTAATCAGTAAAAGATAAAAATTCTAGATACAATTTTATTTTACTCATTGTCCTTTATAGATTATTATAAAAATATTTATTTTCTTTGCATTAAAAGAAGTCGTATTTTTTCTCAATAATATACCTGTGAAAAGAATTGACCAAAAAATATTTAAAAAATTATAATAAATTTTGAGCTTTTCGTTTTTCCTATAAAACTGAAAATACGTTTGAAAACTTTTGAATAACCTGTAATATATATCTTCACTCTTATGTACAATCACGATTATTAACCGATTATAAGTAAGAATAAATAATAAATAAGCCTCGAATTAAGATTGGGGTAATTTAAAGACACAACAAAATGTTTACAGTCAAACATTGTGCCTTTGTACTAAATGCAACTAAAATGATTATATTGGGCCTGTCGTAGCGCAGAGACACAAGCGGGTGACTGTAAACAACAGGTTGTAGGTTCGATCCCACTCGAGGAAATGAAATATTGAATATTTTCAAATTAAATATTAAATGTTTTCATTTCTTCGCTCTGGCAACAAAACGCGGCGTTGGGTTCCGCCATACCACAACACGGCAGAAAGGGGGGAATAGACCGAAGTGTGAACACTAGGTTCCCAAATTTCCCCTGCCTACCCTGCCATGTGCGGGATACAGTGTGAAGCTGAACAAATAAATGAATATACATATAACATTGATAACTTTACGTTTTTTCCACCCAACGAAATGCGAGAGATGCGCGGTATCAAAAAAATGCTTCATATTAACCTACTTTTCATATGAAACATGTAGGGGCTAGAGGGAGCTACTGTTGCTATGACAACAGAATAATATATCGTACGAAAGTAATTTTATTAGATTCTTCAAAAATATTTGTACTTCACGCTATTTCCCTTATACTACTATAATATATAGCAAAAGTTTATCTCTGGCTACAACCACAGTGTAGATGTAGCCTAAAGGGAACCTTACCTTCCCCGTTACAAATTTTGGTTATATTGCTTGGTAAAAGACGGAACTCAACGCCGCGCTTTGCTCTTTTTTATAGGTATTACACGTCACGACAGCCTGCGATTTTTATAAAAAAGGCTACAGTTCAATTGCCTTTTAATATCATGCCGTAAATTACACATTATCGTTCGACATTATTCGACATTAATCGGTAGCCAAATTGAACTCGCAACCCACAAGTGTAAAAGAGACTTTAAATGATTGCCGTGAACGTTTCTTATTTTTATACTCAATAGTTATCGTTGCAAGCGTGTAAGCTCCTTATATTATGTAGTTGTAATAAAAATATATTTTGGCTTTACCTACTTACATAAATAGCACAGAAAACGATGCACATATTATATACATACATTTAAAAATATATCTATATTAGTGAGGGCTGTCGTGGCGCAGCGGCACAAGCGTGTGATTGTAAAACGATAGGTTGTGGGTTCGATCCCCACTCGTGGAAATGAAATATTCAATATTTTCAAATTAAATATTTAATTTTTCTCATATCATTCGCTCTGGTATCAAGGCTAAGCGGCGATGTTAAGTTACGCCACTCACGCAATACATCGGAAAGTGGCTCAAATTCGGCGGAAAGTGGATAACGAAAGTGGAACGGAGTGTCTTAACACTAGGTTCCCAAGTGTCCCTCTGCCTACAATGCCGTTAGCGGGATACAGCGTGAACTGAGTGAGTGATTGAGTGAATCTATATTAGTTATCTGCGTCACATTGTATTGTCCCCGTACAGCATGGCTCTTACATGAACCACGTTGTTACAATACGTGAAATGGATTTTCTTACCAGTGTATAGGATTTAAGCTCATCTCCAAGCAATAACGGCAAATGTTAAATTATTTAATACAAAGTTATTACCTTGGAATATCTGTAAATAGAACAACATTGTTTATCTCTAAGCACAAACATTATTTATCTGTAACAAAGCCTTTACTGAATAGAAATTTACAAAGCCATATAGAAAAAAGAAAGATATAGAAAAAATATAGAAAAAGAAAGAAGAATATAGAAAAAAAATTGAGGCCTGTCGTGGCGCAGCGGCACAAGAGTGTGACTGTAACCGACAGGCTCTGGGTTCGATCCCCAGTCGAGGAAAAGAAATATTTAATATTTTCAATTTAAATATTTAATGTTTCATTCCTTCGCTCTGGTAATAAGGCAAAGCGCGGCGTTGAGTTCCGCTACTCAGCACGCAATGCCTCAAATTCGGCGGAAAGTGGGGAACGGAAGTGGAACGGAGTGTCATAACACTAGGTTTCACTTCCGTTCCCTCTGCCTACCCTGCCAAGTGCGGGATACAGAGTGAAGCTGGAAAAAAAAAATAGAAAAAATTAGAGGATTATTTAATTAAAGGAGTTAAAGGATTGTGCAGGAGTCGAACTCGAAAAATATTCAAGGGTCGTGAAAACAATTGATGAAAATATTTTTCTAAAAACATTTATTTATCTTTTATGTAGTGTAATTCAACGACGTGCTTTTGCATTAAAGAACATCTTCTTTTAAACATATTTATTCTACTGTGTAAGAACTGACCCAACAGCCTTTGCGTCATACTGAGCTAAGTCGGCCTCAATATCTCTCATACCATTATATTACTATAGATAGATATTACTATCATACCATTGCGGTTACCAGCATTATCGAGAGTTTACTTACTATACATTATCTAGCAATCTTTCTCTTTTCTTTCTCTTTCTTTCTAGCAAAGCTTTCTTTCTCTTTTCTTTCTCTTTCTTTTTAGCAAAGTTTTTTTTATTGTTTAAGGTATTTTTTTAAATAAAATCACTGGGGTGGACATAAGATTATTCGAAGTTGGGAACGGATCATCCGGCCGTTTACTATGTTTTTAGATTTACGGTGACCTAATGTAAAAATAATAAGTCATTAAAGTGCAAAAAATAGATAAAAACTATACATAAATTTAAAAAAATATATTATTTAAAAAAATAGCAATAATCACTGTCAAAGATTGAAAAAATATATATATTTCCTATAATAATTATAGTATCTGTCGTCACAGGTAGTGGGTTCGATCTTCACTTATGAATAAATATTTAATATTTTCATTTTCTCTCCATAGCGAGGAAATGAATATATTAAATACTTCATTCACTCATGGAGAGTGGGAATCGAAGCCACGACATGCCACTTTCACATTACATCACCACTACCTACATTAAAAATAATGAAAATTCTCATTTATTGAAACTAAAAAAGGTACCTAAGCCAAAAGCTATGCTGGTAGCTTTAAGACGTTTTTATATCTTAATTTCACTATCTTTTAAATATTTGTTGAATTTGTGATAGAAATAATAAAAGTGCTTTTCTTTTTCTTTTCAGCTTCACGCTGCATCCCGCATATGGCAGGGTTAACCAAGGGAACCTTGGCACCTAGTGTTATGCCACTCCGTTCTGACACCCACTTTCCGCCAAATTAGATGCGTTGCTTGTTAATTAACGGAACTCAACGCCACCTTCTTCTCCTTCCTTATTACCCGATCGAGGAAAATGAAATATTAAATATTTAATTTCCTCGAGTAAGAATTGAACCCACAACTTGTTGAGTACAGCCACGACAGAATCCATAAGTTACTCCATTGACCATATTATACTAAATTAGTCATTGTTTGATCTGTACCAGTAGCCAACTCCACATCTTATTTATTAAACCTGAAAGAAATGCTCTATGTTGTTTTGTTTCACGCTGTATCCTACATATAAGTAGTACAGCTAAGTACAGCCAAGTAAGTTGAGTGTCCCCGATATTCACTAGTAGGTAACGTACAAAAGCGATGATTGTCAACTCGATACTCTATTCGAACGAAAAATTTATTGCCTTCTCTAAGGAATGATTTCCCACAATATTAGTTAATTAGAAGTATATGACCTTTAACTGAGATGTAACAATTGTTCCAAATGTAGGTATGTACTTATATTATTAATACAAAAAATAATAAAAAAAATTGTTTGATTGAACGCTCTAATCTTAAGAAATACTAGTTAGTATGAATAGAGATATTAGATATATTATAACAGGGCTGCGTGGCGCAGCGTACAAGCATGTGACTGTAAATACGACAGGTTGTGGATTCTACCCCCACTCGAGAAAATGAAATATTTCATATTTACAATTTAAATATTTAATGTTTTCATTTCTTCGCTCTGGTAACAAGGCAAAGCGCGGTATTGAGCTCCGCCACTCAATACGTAATGTCTCAAATTCGGCGGAAACTGGCCAACGGAACGGGAAGTGCCTTAACACTAGGTTCCTAGTAGGGATCGAACCCACAACCAGTTGTATTTACAGTCGCACGCTTGTGCCCCTACGCCCTAACAAGTTCTATGTAAAATATAGGACAGTATAAAGCATTAAATATCGCTCAAAAATAGAGAAAGTTCATAGTTCATTGCTGAAATGTATGTTTATTTTGGTAAAAAGATCAATTTCTAAAGTAATTTAATATTTGTATTCACGCAGACAATGTCACGGGCACAAGCCAGTCCACTGTAAAAAAGTTACACAATTTCAATATAAAATTTGTATGACGATGATTATATCCAAAGTAGTTTCATACAATTCTATGTATGTCAGTAGAATCCATAGTAAAGTCCCTACGGTACAGTTCTCTGTAGAGATAGGTGTGTATACGAATTTTATATGCGAATTTTATTACCAGAAAAAATATAAACAATGCAACGGTTTGTTCAAAAAATTACATATATTCAAGAAGAGAGCATAGTGATTCGTCATTGACTCAGCTTCACTCTGTATCCCGCACAAGGCAGGGCAGGCAGATGGAACTTGGGAACCTAGTGTTAAGACACGCTGTTCCACTTCCGTTCCTCACTTTCCGCCGAATTTGAGGTATTGCATGTTGAGTAGTGGAACTCAACGCCGCGCTTTGTCTTGCTACCAGAGCGAAATAATGAAAACATTAAATATTTAAATTGAAAATATTAAATATTTCATTTATTCGAGTGGGGATCGAACCCACAACCTATCGTTTACCGCTACTTGTGCCGCTGCGCCACGACAGGCCTCAATAGTAATGTGATAGTTTGTGACGATTAATCGTTGTACTTTCAAGCAAAAACTACTGAACATATTTAGATGAAACTACAATAATGTAGCTTATACACTGGATAAATACATATAGTTTATGTAGATTTTGTATTATTTGGCTATAATATTACAATAAGCATAAGGGGAAAAGCCGTGTAGAGGTGGCAAGTATTCCATGTATATAAATTCGTCCCTTAATGAGTGACGGACATACAACGCAAAGACTAAGTTGAAATTTGACATTACCTTCATGTCTTGATGGTTAGATAGTGTATAGCATTAATATAGAGCATTAATATAAAATTTCTCAGTACTCCCTCGGAAATTTAAAAAAAATGATTGTACATCATATGCCTTAGAATTCTCGAAAAACAAAGTCGCAGGAGACAACTAGTATAAAAGAAAGAATGCCAAAGATATGCATACTCAACATAATATCTCTATACAAAGTTTATGAATAAACACAATATTTTATAAGTCCATCCGGAGACTAGCGGTCAGCTAAGTTATGGCCCCACGTCACCGCCTCGGTCGCACCCCCAAATAAATGAAATTTAACAGAATGAGGGAAAAAAATCAATACCACTATCGGCCACTATCGGCCTCTAATTTACGATACGATAAAAATAATAGCGGACACAACGAGTTCACATTCGGCGGCATCGAAACATTATATTGGCTAATTAAAAAGTATGTTCGTTCATTCGCTAGTATCACGTGACCACGTTCAAATGATGACCTTCTTCTTATCTATTTATAAAAGAGTCTTTTAAAAGAAGTTTATTTTAAGATCTGTGGTCGCAGCTTTTATAATCTGTTTCGTTTGTTGTTTTATTACTTTACCAACCAGCTAAAGTAGCCTTGAACTTCAAAAACTGGAACTAAATCCCTTTTGCTGTTAAGGAGATACATATGGAAGGACAAATTGAAAAATAAAAAATATAATATTTTATATATGTGTAGTTATAAAAGTAAAGTTATACTTACGGGTGGAGCAAACGTCAAATATTTTGAAAGTTTAGCATCCTAGTGAAGGTCGACGAACCCGGCGAGCACACCGACAGACACACAGTCGGCCATCTTTAATCAAACGTCAAATTTGAATTTTTTTTTATATTCCAACTGTCAAACTCCGCAACCCGACAAATGAAAGTTGTATAATGTAATTACGCCTATCTATAAACACTTTTGTATAAAACGGTATAAAAATATTAAAATTATGAACGATGGAAAACTTGTAAAGGAACGAAATATAAATATATATTAATAATAAAAACGTTCAAGCCGCTCAGAGTGCGAGCGCCTACTGACTTAAAATTTTTGGGTATAAAAACATGCTACAATAGCCTCCTGGAGGATTGCGTCCTCTTGATACTTTCACTGGGAAAACTTTCACTTGCAGAAAAAAAAGTATATAGTGAAAAGTTGATAAATATTGATTTTGCACTTTATTTGTTTTTTGACTTTTGACTTAATTTGTAAAGGACGATTAATAGATTCTTGAGAAAAGAAGATATTTATTTGAGTGAAGTCTGGAATTAAATACTTTTACCTTAGATAATTACCATATTAATATACAAAATAAAGAGAACAGAAAAAATTGTAGGTCAAAAATCTCAGTAACTTACAAAAAAAAATTGATCACAACAAAAAAACCGGGATTTTTTAATTTATGACAGGCTTATTACAACTCGTTTTATGTTACGTATTACATTAGTTAAATATGAAGATATGACGTCTGTCTTTTATAAAAACTGTGTTTTTTTTGTTCGCTGAGGTAAATAGGAAATTTGCCGTGTGATTCCGGCTAAGAATAGGATCACCCTGGTACTGATTGTGTCGTAAGAGGCGACTAAAGTACGCGTAGGAGAGTCACGCTGTCAGCAATGGCAACACGCATGGGCAAACTCGACCGGATTATTACCAACCCCGACATTTAAAACCGGCGTTAAGTAGTGGCTTTGGCCACTACGTTTCACATTGGGTAATGCTAGGCCCATCTACCTTAACGGCGGGCATCGCTCCTGTGGAGCACACGGAGCCGCGGGCGATGGTGATATCTTACCATTACCGATGGTATAAAATTGGTGATTTGTTATCTAAATTAAACCGACACAATATAGATAATGAACAATTTTTCTTACTTAAACTATCGATTTAGGCATCTTTCATTTTAATACCTTTGGTACGAATAAAATTTGGTAATAAAAACAAACTAAATCTATTCCACACAACCGGAGATGACGAGTGACAAACAGCGGCTAAGATCAAATAATGTAAGCAAGGCATATTTTGAGTAAAATATTACTTATAAATTTATATAAATTTATTTATTTAGCTTCATGCTGTATTCCACATATAGCAGAGTAGGCAGAGGGAACTTCATCAGGAACCTAGACACTCCGTTCAATTCCCCACTTTCCGCTGAATTTGAGGCATTGAGGTATTAAGTGGCGAAACTCAACCTCTGCTTTGTTTTATTAGTAGAGTGAAGAAATGACAATGACATAGTAACAATTGTCTATATATATATAACACTATAAACATATAAACATATTACTCTATTATGATCTAAAGTTACGTCTCCTAGATGTATATAATTTTCTCTTTAATATGCCATTATGATCATCGATGTCTGTTATTTCTTTTTAACCCCCGACGTTCTTATAACTTGGACCTGTTTGTTGCACCGTAGCCTTTGCATGAATCTATAAATATGACTACGGTTTTTTTTTTAAGCGAAAGCCTTGTACATCGCGGTAGTTCTTAGCGAGACCACAAGCGAAGGACCGCAAATGTGATAGTTTGTGGATTCGATTCCCACTCGATGAAGTGAAATATATGTTGTTTTTTCTTCGCTCTATTAAAAAGACAATGTGCGGAGTTCAATTCCGCACCGCAATGCCTCAAATTCACCAGCAAGTGGGAAACGGAACAAAGTGATATAGCACTAGGCTCCCGATTTCCCTCTGCCTAACCTACCAAATGCGGGACACAGCGTGATGCTGAAAAAAATGTATATTAAAAAAAAAAAAACAAATATTTATAAGGATCAAGAGTCAGCCAGCCGGGTATCGCACGCGTGTGTGCGTGGGGAGGTCGTGGGGGCTATGGGGTGGAGGGTGAAATTTTTCGTTTTTCACCCACTTTTCCGTCCCTCTCTAGTTTTTCCTCTCCCTCATTTTTTCTTCGGCTTTCTTCCTAGTGCCCCACCACATGTGTGCTAAGTATAGTATGAGGACAAGATTGAGATCAATACGCGTTTCCGGTTTCGTTATTTTTTATTTTATTTTTGAGAAATATTGGATATAACTTCATGTGCCATATTAAAAAACTGAGTAAAACTGTGTGAAACGTCATGCGCTATATAAACTATTAGCTTCTATCTTCACGCTGTATCCCGCACAGTGCAGAGTAGGCAGAACCTAGTATTAAAGTACTCCGTTATCTTTATCTTTTCCGTTTTCCGCCGAATTGATGCGTCTTGAATAGCGGAACTCAACGCTGTGCTTTGTCACGATATCAGAGCTATAATATTAAAACATTTTTATATTTTAATTTTATTGCTTAATTTCATTTTTCGCGTGAAAATCGGACGCACAAAATGTCACGCTTACACTGACGCCTGTGACACATCTATAAATATTTACTATAAAATTTCACGTTCTGTATAAAGTATATGACAACTTAATGTGCTTAAAAGGTAATATGACATACGAGTATAATATATATTACTGGAGCTTTTAAAAGTCCCTTAGGTTCAAAAGTTATTAATAATTTATTATTAACTTTAATTATAATATTTATTTATATATTATAAATTAATAAAAAACATAAATGGCATCTTCATCTTAAACTTTCGCTATTACTACACAACGCGTGCGGGCGCCCCTCCTCCAGCGCCTTACCGCTATACAGCGTGCTTCGGCTCTAAGTTAATTGTGTTTTATTATATCAACAAAATATATATAATTTTTATAAGAAATATAATATCTTATTGATTATACTGTTCTCAGTTGTGTTTAGGAGATATAATTGTATTTTATATGTATGTATGTGTGGTTGATTCATAAGGTTAGTGGCTTAACTTTTTTGGTTTTGTATATGATTTCTTAGTTTCCATCCACGTACGTAGGTTGTTCATATCGTGAAATTGTAATTATCTATAAAAAAATACTTTATCTACATGATATATACGAAATTGAAGCTAGATGGTGGGTCTATGTATGTATTCAAATTCTAAGCCTAAGGCATAAATACAAAAAAAAATCGTTTTTATGATCTGGTTGTTTATACGACGAATTTTTTCCGAAATTTCAATATAATAAATAATAGATATATATATATATATATATATATATATATATATATATATATATATATATATATATATATATATATATATATATATATATATATATATATATATATATATATATATAAATGAAGCACGAGCGTGGTTTATACTTATATTCCAAGGCCACAAATCACACGGCACCCTGTATCCACGAACAGAACTAGGAAACGCGGGGGTAAGTACACACCCCCACCCCTAGGGGAGTACATCGCAAATACGCGAAAGCAATAGGACTTTTAAAAATTCTCCAGAAATATGATTTATATGTTGACGGCAAGAACGCCTCCTTTTCTCTTGCTCAAGGACGGGCCTGATTCGATTTTTAAAGCGCCTTTTCATTTTGTACCGAAAAAAAAAGTTCATTGTTTTTTTTTTATTGTAATTTATTCGCTTGTGTTTTTTAAAACGGCCTGTATAATTTTATAATTATTTATAATTTCATATAAGACGGCGAAATTGTTACAAATTTATATAATTTGCAAATGTTAAAAATCTTTATTTATTATGAATAAAGAAAAATAAACATATTATGGTAATAAGGCAAAGCGCGGCGTTGAGTTCCGCCACACGCAATGCCTCAACTTCGGCGGAAAGTGAGGAACGGAAGTGGAACGGAAGTGGAACGGAGTGTCTTAACACTAGGTTCCCGGGTTCCCTCTGCCTACCCAGCCTCGTACGGGATACAGCCTGAATATATGATTAATAAAATTTTAAATAAAAAATGCCCTCAACCAGTAATATTACTATCATGGCAAATTGCTTGTAGGTCTTAAACTATGATTTTGATTTTCATGAAACATTGTTAAAAACCACCACAATGAGTAAGTAGGGTATCTATTGAAAAAAAAATCATTTCCTCGAGTGGGGATCGAACTCACAACCCTTCAGTTACAGTCACACGTATGTGCCATTGCGCCAATTTAAATATATAAATTTAATCATATGACGCAACTTTTATTAATCTTATCAAAGCCCGATATAAAAGCTGAAGGTACGTAGAAGATATATTAAAAAAATCTTATAGGGGACATAAATAATAAATGTAACAGGTCCTAAAATAGTCATTTTTTTTTGTCTTTTTGTCTGTGCGTTTGTACGCGCTAATCTCAGAAACGGCTAACAATATTAAAATTCAATAATCTATTTTGGCAACATTTCTTCGACTATTAGTGTATATTTTATTTAATTAATGCTACACTTTTTTAATCTTTTAGCTGAAATTTTAATTTTCAATGTATTAAAAGATATTGTCTTAAAAGAGACAATTTTAGAACAAGAAAGTCATTGAGATTGAATATAATACTGTACACAAGCGAGCGCAAGTGTATGTATTTATTTTTTACATTCACAGACTAAAGTTACAACAAGGACAAGTACATACATACTTAATTAGTACTGTCAAAATTATTTGATTATTAGTATAATAGGTATATTTTTGCCGACTATAATTTTTTTTTCCTGCAGAATTTCAAGCCACGATTTATTTTATTACATATAGGAAATCTAATATAATCGCTCTTTGACATGGGAGTTGAACCTAACACTTATAACCAGAGGCTTTTGTGACAGAATGAATGTATCTTACTTTTGATTTATCAGTAAGTAATAAATATCTAAATATTTTCGTAATAATATATTTATGTATATTCTATTCTATATATATCATCTTAGACTGAAGCCTGTCGTGTCGCATTGGAATAAGTGTGACTATAATGCGACTGGTTGTGTGTTTGATCCCCACACGAAAAAATTAAATGTTTTATATTTTCGCTCTGGTAACAAGGCAAAGCGCAGCGTAGAGTTTCGCCACTCGACACGCAATGTCTCAAATTCGGAGAACAGAGTGTCCTAACACTAAGTTCCCAAGTTCCCTCTGCCTAACCTGCAGGATACGGCGTAAAGCTGAAAAAAGACACCAAAATCTCGGATCAATATTAAAACTAGCAGTTCCTGAGATTAGCTCGTGCAATCAAACAAAATTTTCAGCTTTATAATGTAAGTATGGACGTATATACTCACCACGCAATTCCTCAAATCATCATCGGAAAGAGAGGAACGAAAAGTAGTGTCTTAACACTACGTTCCCAAGTTCTCTCTACCTACCCCACCCATATGCGTGAAGCCGAAAAAAAAAAATGAAGATATATTAAAAATAAATAAACAAAGTCCATGTTTCGTGGCCAACAGTTTTTACATTGAGGGAATGACCTTTACAAGCTATTCAATGTTACTATACATTTGCGTCACAATTCATAAAAACCTGGGACTTGTGTTAAAACAACCCTTCTGTAAAATTATATTGTAACATATATTTTTATGAATGCCGTCTCTAAGCGCGCTCTGGCCCTAGAATTCAATGATAAGTTGGGAACGAAAGTGTCTTAATGGGAACAGAGTGTCTCAACAATTGGTTCCCAGGTTCCCTTAACCAACAGTTGTCGTTTCCAAATCCAAAGACTGGGTCGACTGAATTTGTTTAAAAAAAAAATTCCAACTTTACGCTGTATTTGAATTTGAGGCGTTGTGTATTGAGTGGCGGAATCATTGCCGCGCTTTGCCTTGTTACAAAAGAGAAAGAATGACAACATTAAATATTTAATTTGGAAATATTTAATATTTCATATTAAAAATTTCCAAATAAAATATATAATGTTGTCATTCTGTCGCGTTCCATTCTGCCGCGTTGTAGCGCTTGTGAGGTTTGATGTTGTGGGGAAACATACTAAAACATAAGATTATTTCTCAAAATAAAGACAAACGGCCCACCCTTATGGTTTTTTGTTTGGCAACAGTGCCTTACCGAGCCTCGAATTTGAACTTGTAACTATCTCATACTTTCTGTCAAACAACTGAGTGATATACAAAAAGATAAATTATTCAGTACAACAAAGCTTGGCCAATTGATCTGACTATACTTATTTTTAACCACCCACGTGAAAAGAGAGATGTTATAAGTTTTACCAGTCTGTCTGTTTGTGACAACGTAACACCTGAATTAATTTGTCAATTTTAGGAGTTTTTTTTAATAGAAAACTTTGTTCCTCGTGTTGGTCCGTAGGTAAGTTTTATGAAAATCAGATTAACAGTTTCTTACTCTCAGCCTCACGCTGTATCCCGCACATGGCAGAGAGGCAGAGGCAACTTGGGAACCTTGTGTTAAGAGACTCCGTTTCACTTCCGTTCCCCACTTTCCGCCTAATTTAAAACAAATTGACAGCTACAAGTACTTTGATAATATAAAGTCTTAGTTTTTTTTTGTGGGGCCCTAATATTTCTTTTTACTTTTGTGTTAGGAGTTATTATAAAAATTAAAATATATAGCTGTATTCCATAAATAGAATCAGAGGGAACCTATTGTTAAGACACTCCGTTCACCAGGCACTGTCCAAATTTCTAGACATTGAGTAGAGAAGGGAACACAACGCCGAATATAATAATAATATTTTTTATTCAACTTCACACAACATCCTGCACATGGCAGAATTCGTTTGTTTCGTTCTAAGCTTTCGTCCTAATTTGAGGAACTGCGTGTTGAGTGGCGGCACTCAACGACGCGCGATATATAAAACAATGAAAATATCAGGCTGAGTGCGTAAGTGAGCTCTAATACTGGAAGATGGTAATAAAAAATCAATTAAACTTCAGTAGGAATCGAACACACTACCGTCGTTTTCAGTCAAACGTGATAATTCTGTGTCACGCTGCAAATTTGTTGAGGCATAAAAATACGAAAACGAATATTCCAGAATTTCCATACCTTGTATTCGGGCCTAGTAATACATAATAAATAAATAATTTAAATAAATTCATGTTCCTATTGAAATAAATAAAATAACACTGTCGTGGCGCAGTGGCACGAGTTGTGGGTTCGATTCTTACTCGAGGAAGTTAATTATTTAATATTTTCTGTTCCTCGCTCTGGCGCTGAATCAAAACGAAGCGATGAGCTCTGCCACTCAGCAATGCACGCGATTCAGGAGAAAGTAGGGAACGGAAATGTCTTACGGAGTGTCTTAACACTAGGTTATCAGGTTTACAGGCTATTTGCGGAGTACACGTGAAGCGAAAAAAATTATGATAAGCGGTTTATGTATAAGAGTACATATTTTAATTGAAAACAAAATTTGTATATTCTATAAAAATATCTCGATAATCAAACATTCTATAGTAATAGAAATAAATGTTTATTTAATATTTTTTATTGTGTTTTGGGAACCCGATTTCCATACAAGGGATGAATTGAACTTTTTTGCACTGATAAAAAATCCAAAAAAAAAAAAACTCTACACTTTTTCTTGTAATCATAGCAAGGAAATAGAAAATATAAAAAAAAATATCCTCAAAAGAATCAAATCACTACTACATAAAAACAGCCTCAAACCAGCTGAAGCTGAAAGTGGAAGGAAGTGAAACGGAGTGTTACAAACGAACGTTAGGTTCCCAAGTTCCCTTCGCCTACCCTGCCATGTGCTTTATACATTCTCAAAAATATGATATTTCCAAATTAACTAAATATACGATTTTTAATTCTAACACTGGCGCCGTACTTACCGAGTCGGTACAAACATATTTACGTTAATACAAATAGTCCCTTTACGCACCTGAGACTACAACAATAGCTAGCTGTCACATTATCTGTTATGACAGTGACAGGTTCCAATTTTTTCTTCCTTAGCATCCTGCTTAGCTGGCTTAGGGGACTTGGGAACCTATTGTCAAGATATTCCGTTTACTACTTCCCGTATAATTCTAGAGGCATTACGTGTTGAGGCCTGTCGTGGCGCAGCGGCACAAGAGTGTGACTGTAACCGGCAGGTTCTGGGTTCGATCCCCAGTCGAGGAAATGAAATATTTAATATTTTCAATTTAAATATTTAATGTTTCATTTCTTCGCTCTGGTAATAAGGCAAAGCGCAGCGTTGAGTTCCGCCACTCAACACGCAATGCCTCAAATTCGGCGGAAAGTGGGGAACGGAAGTGAAACGGAGTGTCATAACACTAGGTTTCACTTTCGTTCCCTCTGCCTACCCTGCCTAGTGCGGGATACAGCGTGAAGCTGAGAGAGAGAGAGCATTACGTGTTGAATAACAGAACTCAACGCCGCCATTTGCCTCGTCATCAAATATATAACTATATATAATAATATAATTTCACTCTATGTCTTAGGGTTGGACCATCATGACATAGCAGCGTAGAGTCTGGCTGAAACCGCGACGGACGCAAGTTCTATTTACATTAATGGAAATAAATTATTTTCATTTCCTCGTACTGGTAATAAGGTTAATAAACGCTGAGATGAGTTCCGCCACTCAACAGGCAAGACCTCCGAAATTATTAAATGGAGGGACTTAACAACAGAAACCCTATCTAATTTGTTATGCGATGTACAGCGTGAATGTAGTGAATTTATTTCTTTTACATTAATAATTAAAGATTCATTGTATATGCTTTAGCGTTTAGAGCAACGCTCTCTCTGCCTATCCAGCTAGGGATGCAGCGTGAAGCTAAGTTAAATTATTAATTGTATATAAATCGTCGTGAAATAGAGAGTTTACATGCTTGAATAGAGATGTATAATTTTTTATCAAAAATAGATTTTTTTCTGTACATTTTGTACAGTTTTTTTAAATTTAATTCAGTGTATTCATATTTCTAGTAATAAAACTTAATCAACACTCAGTGGCTCCGGAAAAGTAGCTATACTGGGTTCCCAGGTACCCTCTGTTTACCCTACCGTATCCGGAATACTGCGTGAAGCTGAAAAACCACTAAAATATAATAAATTATCATATGGCACCATACTTTATTGACATGACATTAGTTTCAAAATGGCGGCTTTTGTTTCATATCGTCGAAAACTTCAAATGTAAGTAGGTATTTAATAATTATGCCAATTTAATTTAATTTTCCGTATAATAAAATTGAGGCGTGTCGCAGAAGCAAGAGCATGTGACTGTTAATGCGACAAGTTGTGGGTTCAATTCCAGTCGAAGTAATTAAATATTTAACTTTCTTCGCTTTGGTAACAAGGTAAAAGCGCGGCGTTACCACTCAACACGCAATGCCTCAAAATCGGCGATAAATGGAGAAGAACAAAAGAGGGAGGAAAGGAGTGTCTTAACTCTAGGTTTCCAAGTTTCCTCTGCCTATATAAAGATTATAAATAAATCAGACAATCTTAAAAGATTTAAGTGAAAAAATTGTAATTTTTGATACATTTACAACATTAATATCAAAGTCTAAAGCCAGATTGCCTAATAACAATTTCAATTTCAATTTTCCACTAAAACAAGGCGGAGGAAAACATTTTTGTGCTTAGAGTATCTCTTACAGAGTTACACGTGTCTGAATTTATTATAACTTAACTCGTACATACCGTGAATGTGTTCGTGGATCACTTTTTTATTTTAAAACAAAGATGGTTATAAGTTTGTTTTGCCTCTTTGTCTGTATTCGTAGCTACTGAAAGAATGTACTGATTTTTGTGTGGTTTTATTATTGAAACCTTTTTCTTAGATTCTGTTAAAATACTTATTTTTTAAATGAAACACTTTTAAACAGATTAATCGCTTCGAACACTTTACAGTAGTCCATGATCACGACTCGAGTAGACTCTACATGAGGCTTGAGTCTACCCGTGACCACGGACTACTGTAAAGTGTTCGAAACGTCGGGTTTCCAAAAATACTTACCAATCAATAAACGCGATTAATCCGTTTAAGTGTTTCATTTAAAATGTGCAACAATCGCGAAAAACAAAGACATTATTACTTCTTTTTTACTGATTTCAATAAAATAATTAATGATTTTATAAACATAAAAATTAAAATGATAAATAAAAAATATTAATATAACGTTTTAACTGATTTTGATGTGTTAATAAATTAACATTTTAAAATTAGTAAAAACAATTAATAAAGAAGAATCCTTAGGTATTAATTTAGAAAACGTATAAAAGCTACTAACACTTCGTTCAGATGGGACAGTGATTTAGGAGTAGAGTTGGTTTAGGGATTTTTTTAAAGGAAATTATGGATATATGAAACATATTATGATTTCTTACATCTTACATTTTGACAATGATTTACATAGATATTTTATTTCTATCAAGATATTAAATTAGAGTATCAAGATATTAAAATAGAGTTGAATAGGTTCTATATTTAATAACAATCTCAGAATAAATCACATTCTAGAAGACAAACATACATAGAAGAATGGACAGGGGAACACTAGATAGTGTTGAGACACTCCATTCCTCACGCACCATCCTTTTTTGCATGTGTGTTTGGATGAAATGATATATTTTTATACGACGTTTTTTATACGATTCAAAGTGCGGCGTTAAGTTCCGCCGCGCAGCACACAATGCTTGGCGGAAAGTAGGGAGTGGAGAATGGAATTTCTTAACACTTAGCGAAAATAAAAAGAAGGCATTACAATGCAACATGCAAGAAGAACGGTTATTTAAATTGACGTAAAACAATTGGCCCGTGACTTATTTTTAAAGGAAGTAGGTACTTCCTTGATTGTCTACAGTTACACTAATAAAAGAATAATTAAGTAATAACATATATAGTAAAAAATATAGTAATTATATATATATATATATATATATATATATATATATATATATATATATATATATATATATATATATATATATATATATATATATATATATATATATATATATATATATATATATATATTAGACAAGTGGTGTTGATGAAAACGGAGTGCTTACCCACTAGGTTCCCTCTTTCATGCTGTGAGCGCGGAAAGAAGCGTTACGCTTTTACTTGCACAAAGATAGAGGGTGCCCAATGCTAAGACACTCCGTCACCCACATGTTATTTTTTTTTTTAAACATTGCGTGTTAAGTGGTGGATCCCAAGGCTGGGATATATCTGCCAGAACGCACTCACTCACTCAGCTTCACGCTGTATTCAGTACATGGCAGGGTAGGCAGAGGGAACTTGGGAACCTAGTGTCACGACACTGAGGTCCACTTCTATAGGTAACCACTTTCCGCCGTATTTAAGCCATTGCGTGTTATGTGGCGGAACTCAACGCCGCGTTTTGCCTTGTACCAGAGCGAAAAAATGAAAACATTAAATATTTAAATTGAAAATATTAAATATTTCATTTCCTCGAGAGGGGATCGAACTCACAACCTGTCGGTTACTGTCACACCCTTGTGCCGCTGCGCCAGATCTACCAGAACGAGGGATGAAAATAAAAATAGAAATGTATATATTATTGTATGAATAATTACACATCACTATTATATAAATAATAATATATTTTATTCAAGTGATCAGGGACTCATTTTGGTTAGTAAAACAATATTTCTTACAGATTATGTTAGTAATAAGAACATTTTTTTTTAAATTAATATTACATCACACACAAACCTCTGCTGTAACATCCCATTATGAGGTAGCTGTTATTTCGTTGGTGCGGGTTCAACTCTCCAGTCTGTAAGTCGTTCTTTGGCCGAATATAACCAAAGATTGAAAAAAAACTTAGCAATGCACAAAATGTAACATTTGCTTTAATATTTTAAAAAACGAATGTCTTCCATTCCTATTTTAATTTCATATCTCTGATATGACTATACGTGGCGTTGAGTTACGTAACTAGACTTAAAAGCCGTCCGATTCAGGCGAGAACTGGACATCGAAGTGTCTTAACATTTTTACCCTTTTATATGCGGGATACAGCGTGAAGCTACTGTATTATTAACATTTTATATGTAGTATATACTATATAATTATATCATATATGTAAGTGCTATTGTCGGTCGGGGCGTAGTGGCTTCGAGTTGTGGAGTCGCTCCCCATTAATAAAATTGAAATATTTAATATTTTCAATTACAATATTTTATAGCACAGCGTTGAGTTCCGACACTCAACGAGCAATGCCTCAAATGCAGGTCGCATATGGGCTAGTTGAGTACAGCACCAAAGTAGGGAATGGAACATAGTGCTTATTACTAGGTTCTTAAATTCGCTCTGCCTGCCATGTATGGCGTACAGCGGGGCAGCTGATTGAGTGTTTATTTTTTCGCTCTTTTAACAAGGCAAAGCTTGGTATTGAGTTCCGCCACTCAACACAACACCTCCAACTCAGCAGGAAGTGAGAAACGGAAGTGCCGTTATGGGAACGGACAAACATTTCCCAAGTTCACCGCTACCCAGCATGGGATACAGCGTCAAATTGAAAAAAAAAAAAAATAGTGAGAACTTCAATTTCAACATTTTCTTTAACATTTCAATGTTGAAGTAAAAAATATAGAGCTGTGGACTGTTTACAACCTTCAAACGAATTGATATGGCCGTTTGTGGCCACGCGGTCCGGCAATTTATTTTATATTAAAAAAACGTGTTAGGAAAGAAATGGCCAGGGCACATGGTTGGACTCCCTTTTTAAAGAATTGAGTATTTAATATTTGCCATCTTCTCGAAGCTAAACGCGGCGTTGAGTTCCACCACTTATCACCAAAGAGATAAGATATATATCGGTAATTGAACATTAAGCATTTTTTATTAGCTTCACTAACATAACAAATCATATCTGGTAATAAGGCAAAGCGCGGCGTTGAGTTCCGCCACTCAACACGCAGTGCCTCAAATTCGGCGGAAAGTGGGGAACGGAAGTGGAACGGAGTGTCTTAACACTACCTGCCTGGTTTCTTCTGCCTACCCTGCCTCGTGCGGGATACAACGTAAAGCTTCCGCAAGCATCATCCAGTGCGTTGCATGTTGAGTGGTGAAACTTCACACCATCTTATCTTGTTACTAAAGCGAGAAGAAAATTGAATAAAAACAACTATTTTAATTTTAATATGTATCAATTTAATTGAAGTTTTATGTCTCAACAAAGTTATCCAATGTTTTTAAAGTTATCTGATTCCAATGTTTAAATTATTAAAACAATCAATTTCTTCTTTTAATAGTTATTTAGAAAATGAATAAAAATTTTAACGTAGCGAGATTTGAACATGCGCCTTTTGGAAACCGTCCAAGCGCTTTGGCCACTTAGCCATACGTATTTTTATTTTCTTCTATTATTATTTCCTAAGTGTGGATGAACAGTTTAAAATTATTAAAAATTATCAATTGAATTTTTATTTCATACAAACTGTCTAAGAATATTTTGTAACAACACAAACATGTTAAAATCATAAAAGTATTTTAAAATAATACATGTCCATCTTATATATTGAAAATGACAGTTTTTGATTTTGTTGCAGGCTATATTCACAAAGAAATGTTTTCCAATGACCTACATTTATGATGAGTCAACTCTACTCAACTCAGCTTCACGCTGTATCCCGCTCACGGCACCTTGTGTAAAACCACTTCCGTTCTCCACTTTCCGTCGAAGTTGAGGCATTGCGTGTTGAGTATTGGAACTCAACGCCGCACTTTGCCTAGGAATCAGAGCGAAGAAGTGAAAACGTAATATATTAAATTTGAGAATATTAAATGTTATATTTCCTCGAGTGGGGATCGCACCCGCATACTGTCCGTTACAGTACACGCTTCTACCTCTGCGCCACATGATGAGTCAAAAGTGCGTAACAAAATTACAAAAAAAATTTTTTTAGTTAACATTTTTTTATATTATGAAATGTGTAATACTTAATATTTTCATATTATGAAATGTTGAACATATTCAACATTTCATTACTTTTTCTAGCAAAAAGAGCCTCTTGAATTTGATAGCAACTGTAGAACAGAAGTGATATAATAAGAACGTAGTGTCTTAACACTACCTACCTTAGGTTCCTAAGTACTGCCTACCCTGCTATGAGCAGGATACAACGTAAAGCAAGTTTCCCAGCTGAAATAAGAAAAAAAACTTATTTACAAAGAAAATTTTCTTTAAAACTAGTGTACTTTCAACTTCAATGGCCACCCCCAGTTAACCCCTATAAACGCCACCCCGTCCCAAAGCGGTTATTTTGCTCGCTTTAAAATATCCCCCATGCCCCACATTTTGATATTCGTGTCGATGTTCCTTCACAAATTGCTTGACGATTGTGATGTGGCTTGCTTTACTATTAGATCTTCTTGGATTTTTTTTTTTTTACTTTTTCACGCTTAATCCCGCGTTTTACGTGATAGGTGGAGGGGACTCAGTGTTAAGACACTCTGGTCCCAAGCTCGTAACTTTTTGTTTTTTTTTTAAATGAGAAAATATAAATAATTCCTTGAATACCTTAACGTACCCTTAAACAGGAATCAAACTTACGTGCCACTGCGTCATGACGGCCTCTAGAAGATTCTTAACACGATGAACATAACTTGTAACTTTTTAAAATTGAGTAAAAATATTTTTTAATATCTTCTCAACGTCGTAAGTCTTTTATTTAAAAATAAAATTATATAGCTGTGTATATATAAACTTTATTAAAATTATCTTTTCGTAGAAATAGTCGTTTCTCTAGACCCCGCTTCCGGTTAAACAAAATGTTGTCTAACCGGAAGTTAAAATTAATAACACAAGCTACCAGAGTAAAAGGATATATTTTTTTAAATATTTCATTTCATGGAGTGGGGATCGAACCCACAACCACGTTTACAGTCGCACGCTTGTACCACTACGCCATGTATTACATATAGTTTATTGTTTAATGCCAGTTAAATCCTAACTGAAGTATCTGAGAGCGACTGTCAGTTTTCTAAGGACAATTTCTTAGAAGATTGATGTAAAAGATATTTAATATGAGCGTAGGACTAAAATATGAGATACACAGTGACATTGGGGCACAAACATTCTTTATTTACAAGCCTCGTCCAAGCTTAGAGAGTATTATTCTGTTAACCGTAGAAAAAAATAATATAATAAGTATATAGTATTGTCGTTGCATAGTTTCGAATGGGGAGAGTCGAGCGCCTAACTATAGAAAATAATACTCCTTCTACAAAATAATATAGCTTTTTTTGCAGGTTCAAACTATTTCCCGCACATAGCATGGTAGGCAGAGGGAACTTGGGAACCTAGTGTTAGAACACGCCGTTACCACTTAGACACTTCCCTCGCCCATGCGGCGGACACACCCAATATTTTTTTGAAAATACTCCCACTGAAAAAAGTACCGTTAAATGGCACGTGTAAATCTATCTCATGAATATAACAAGGTCTTCCAAGAATCGCCAAATGTTAATAGACCTCGTTAAAATGAAAAATTATTAAAATTATGTTAAACTTACAGTACTGTTTCTCTTTCATTTTTGTTTTTATTTTGAGCGTAAAATTTATTGAAAACCTCATTCGGTTTTCATTATTTGACTACAATGAACCTGGAATCTGGAACTAGGGAACCTGGGAACCTAGTGGTGAAACTATCCGTTCCCATTAATACGTTCCCCATACCCACTTTCCACCGAATTAAAGTAATGCGTGTCGAGTAGCGGAACTCAACGCCGCATTTTGCAACGTTGCTATAGCAAGAAATTGAAAATATTAAATCTTTCATTCCCCCAAATGGGCATCAAACACACACTTATGTTGCTTGCTTGCGTCAAAACGGCCCTATTATTTATTGGATTTTTTTTTATGCTCTTCACACTGTTTCACGCATATAGCAGTGTGAACCACGTGTTACTTTACACTTTTTAAACGACTAAAGCACTTGCAAAATTGAAAGCCCATTTCATTTTGAATTTCATCCATCAATATTTTATATTTTTATTTTAAAATTAACAATTATTTATAGTACTAGAAAGCATTGAACTATCTCTGTTCACTTGTCTAAAAGAAAAATAAGTGACGAAGTATTTTATTCATTATTTCGGAAATATTTTTCGATATTTCCCGCTGTAAATCAAAATTCATGGAAGTGAGTGAAGTAATACTAGAATCCCTTTGCTTTCCTTGGTTTGTTTATGACTTCATTTCCCGAAGAAGCATTAAGAAAATTGCAACCAGCTACCAGATAAAGTGCGGCGTTCCACTGCTTAGCACGCCATGTCTCAATAAAATGAAAACTGAGTGTCTTAACTAACTACACTGACTACATATTAGGTTCCCGGGTTCCTTTTGTCTGATAAGTGCGTGATACAGCGTGAAACTATTAAAAAAAATACTCTAGAAATCATCATATATCTATATTTCTAGCCATACAGCATTTATTTAGACATTAACTGCAAATATAGAGATAATTTTTCATCTATGTAACCAAAAACCCGAACCCAGTCTTACCAACACAATCAACGTGCCATAGAGACTATTTAAATAATGAAATAAAGCAATTTCCCATCTAAAATATATAAAATTAAACTTATTAACGTCATTAGAGTATAGAATTAAATCAAATAAAAGCGCTGACGGATAACACATATATCTGAAACTATCTCCCTCCCCCCCACTCCTCCGCCACCCGACCCCCTCGCTTTCACGGTTCTAATTTTTCGGGAATTTGGGGCATATTCGTAAATATGAAATGGAAAAAATATTTCGCGTGAAAACTCAATTTATATTGTATATAATAGGAAATAAGGTTCACATTGTAATGTTGCGGGGTTGGAAAAAAAATTACTTCATATGTCGTCCTTAAGACGGAACGCCTCGCTCTGCGTATGTGTGTTCCGGACTTGGGTGGTGTGGAGTCGTTATGTAATGTATATATTTTTATTTTTATATTTTTTTGTTTTTTGCTGCTAAATGTTTTTTTGTTATAGCTTGTTTCTGGTTTCCACATTTAACCAGATAGACAAGAGAATCTAATGTTAAGTCATTTGTTGTCCTCGTTGCTTTTAATTTTGGATACATCGGTCTTTTAATAGATGAAGATAAGTAATATTTGTATGTTTTTATGAGTACATTCTTTATACATTTAGTAAATCAATATTCATTTTTATATTTTAACTTACGAGGAGGTTTTTTTTTCATCGTTCTTATTCACTTTAAAGAACCACTGCTGATCGATGTTCAGGCGTACTTGAAATACGGTAGGGAAAACTACGTAGTTCCCTCTGCCTCCCTGCTATGTGCGTGAAGCTAAAAAGAAAGATTTTATTATATATATGTGATGTATTGTTATATTGTATGAGATTCTTTTTTTGTTTTGTATGCTCAAAAATCTATAGCTTGAAAGAATCGTAACTTAACGGTATTCTCAAAATAGATTAGATTAAAAGGAATATGATAAAAATAAATATATCCACTAGGAGTATTAGAACTCATCATCATTATATCTATAAGTCAGAATTAAACATTAAAAGATAATATTCTTTTAGTTCATTCACCAGAATGGGTGTATCTAGAGATATTTTCCAGAGGCTATGACAATATGAAACTATTTTTTTAAGAAATACTTCTTGTAAATACCGTTTTGTATTTATTTCGAGGCTAATTGTTTTTTATTTAAATTAAGGAAATTCAATTTAAAAATATTATCAATCGGACTCTTGACTTCATGTCCTGTTATTGTAATGGGAAACTTACTGGGATCCACTTTCGGGAAAATACGGCTCATTTAGATTTTACCATGAACATCAATTCCATTTCTTAACAGAACTTACATTATTGAGAAGAAATAAAAGGAATTTTCACATATTTTTTATATATTTAAAGTGATATTCCACACTTCGGAAAGAATGTATATACATTTTCTAATAACTTTTTAGAAAACCTATATAAATCTCTTGTCTTTCTCGTCTCTGTTCAAGCGCTCTGACCAACTAACTCAAAAACATGCTAACAACATAAATAAGTTGTAACGAGCAAAGCAAACCACGACGTAGCTAGTTGAGAACGTATGGCTCATTTGGTCAGATTTCTGACGGTAACCAAGAGATAGGTTCAAATCCATCTACATTAAAAATTTTATACGATTTCTAAACACTACGTCTCCACACATTTCGTATTCTATCAAGCGGCGATATATAGGCTGTAGCTATGCGAGCAAATATATAATATTTTCCTATATGTAACTTTCATCATTTATACTTTATTACTATATAACTGAACTATTCATACAAAGTGTTTGTCTCTGCTGTCCGTGTGTGTGTTCAATTAAACATTTTCTTAATAAGAAACAGGGTGGGCTCGAGATGTATTATTATGTTTTCTAATATAATACATTTATTTATATATTGAAGCTAGTGGCGGCACATGCTAGGAGCTGCAAACGTAATGGGTTGCCGGTTCGATTCTGGCTTGAGGAAATTAAATATTTACGTTTCCAACGCCTCAGTCACTTAACACGTATTGCCTCAAAATTCGATAGAAAGTGGGGAACGGAAGTGTTTTAATGGGAATAGACAGAGGGAGTCTACGAGATGCGGCATAAAGCTAAAAAACCGAATTTATTTATGTAGTACATATACTTACATATATTTATATTTAAAAGAAAAAAAATATGGTTTTTGTTTCTGTCGCTTTTGCTTTGAAATATATTATTTAGAAAAATCTAGAGATACCCAGATATCCGCTTTAAAGAGTACTTTGGGTAACTAAACGCTGTAAATGTAAACACGTAATAATTTGAACGTACGGGCGCACGTCGGACCATGACAAGAACTTAAAAGGCTTTAGCTATGCTTTCAATCTTTTCGAAGTACATCCGTACTTGCAATAAATTTATAATTTTGGTTGATTAATTATCGACTTTGCTAAAACTTAAAATACAACTTTATGTACAATTGTACGAAAATACAAACATTCTCAATATTACGTTAGCAGAGGGAACCTTATGTTAAGTACTCAGTTCCCCCGTAGATTGATGATTTATTGAGAAAAGCGTGTTGGTGAGCGGGACTGGCGGTTATGTCTACCAAAGTCAGTCAAAATAGTTCACAATTCATATGAGTTTATATAAAATAGTTTTTAAAAGCATATTTATTTTTCAAAAACCAAATGTACAACGTTGATTTTTGCCTCTCAGTGCCATAATTTCAGTGAAAAGTAAAAAAAACGTAAGTGTCTTAACACTGGGTTCCCAAGTTCCGGTCTTATCATATTTGAAATACAGTGTAAAATTAAAGAAATATCTTACTTAGAAGATTAGATATATATATAAAAAATATGTAATTATGTACGTTTGTTTTTCAAGGGAAAGGGAGCACGGAAGCCAAACTTTGTGACTTTCCATCGAACTTTTTATTAATTCGGCATATCGTTTGGAATATTTGGTTTGTTACATATAAAATATTTTTCATTAATTTAACACTGTATTTATGGCTGGTTGAGGGAACCTGGGAACCTAATATTAAGACCCATTCGTCCCGCACTATCCTCCAAATTCAAGGCATATCTTGTTGAGTAGCGAAAGTTAAAGCCACGTTTTGCTTTGTTTTTTTTTTATTTTGCCTCGTCTTCTTGAGTGAGTGACAAAATGAAAATATTATGTTGCTTAATACATTCATACAGAACCAATCACCTAACCTTAACAGTAAAGTTTTAACAGGTTCCCAAGTTCCTTTTGCCTCCCCTGCCTATGTGGGATACAGCGTAAAGCTAAAAAAAAATATATTTAAAAAACTAATTGATAAGTCCTAAAAAGACTTCGGATGCCCTGCGCTAACAGTATCGATAATTGAGGACGATCTCATACAGAAAATAGGTCCACCTGAGGCATATGTATTTATGTAGAGGTTGATGGCAGTGGACACGACAAGAAAAAAATGTACATATTTTGCTATATATTTTATTTTTTTCATAGATATTTTGACTCTTTGCTCGATCGTTCCCTTCATAAGAAATAATCAAAATCAAATATTTGTCTGTGTATTTACAATTTATTTTATTTTTAACGGAGTGTCTTAACACTAGGTTCCCGGATTACCTCTGCCTACCCTGCCTCGTGCGGGATACAGCACGAGGCGAGGCACAGTTAAAAAAAATAAAAAATATATGATCATATGAAAATAAAAAAAATGTACAATATTAATGAAATAAGCAAATAACTTTTAAAATTTGTAAGTAGTTATTAAAATATTACTAGCGCCATCTCTTGGCGGTCTAAATTGACGTAAAGTTAATCCTGCCGGAAAAAGACGAAACCACCCCTTATATATATTATCGCCTCAGAAAAAAAAAAACAAACAAGGATAATGTCAATATAGTTTGGATAAATAGCACATGATATAGTACACTAAAACAAGCCACACTCTGTCTGAGGGAACCTGGGATAGGTTCCCTGGTTGCCGTCTTATTAAGGCCCATTCGACGCATTCTATCGAAATCGAGGCATAACGTGTTTAGTAGTGAGACTTAACGCCGCGTTTTGCCTTGTTTTATTTCTATTTTGCCTCATGTTCTTGAGCGATGAAATGAAAATATATAACATTTCATTTTCTACGGTGGAGATTGAATTGATAACCTGTCGCATTTACAGTCAGTCAGTTAAATTAAGCAGGCACTCAAATTGATTACTTAATTCAGGAGCTACTGAGCCACAGATATACAAATCCTTAAATGATGTTTTCGTATTTACCAATGGAAAATTTGACAGTGACATCTATTATCAACATTATTTAACTTCACTTTTTACGTTTCTATATATGTACTAATAAATGTAATAATTTTGTCAGGCTGTAAGCGATAAGAATTTGATTTATTATAAACTGTAAGCGTTACATAGTATTTATTAATATTATTAATCATTTATAAGTAATGCTCAAATTTGTGGTATTTAACGGTTTATTTTATATGAGAATAAAAATATTTTTTTCGGTACCACAATTTATATATATTTTTTTATCTATATTATTTTGTTATAGAAACAAAATAAAACACAAAATTATTACAAACTTAAAATGTATTATTAAATTAATAATACTTGTAAAAATCAGTCTTAGATCTTAACTTTTTTAATGAAAAATGTTATAATAAACAGACGGCATTTTAAATAATCAACGTCGTTTCTTCTTTTGGGGTGTCTTAACTTCGGGCTCGGCATCTGGCTGGTTATCATCGGAATCCTGGATTTTCCTTCTCACAGGACCAGTTTGGGCAATAGGTATTATTCTTTCTCCATTTTCTTCAGATTTCTTAAGCGCAGATATAGTTAAAACACCATCAGAAGAAAGCTTGGACTCCACCGTCTCAGGATCACAACCTTCTGGTATAGCATACCTGCGTTTGAACTGCCTGGAAATGAAGCCGTGCTCATCTTTCCTTTCTTCATGGTTTCCTTCAACCACTATGTAGTTATCGACAGTTTCACCGTTATTTCCTCCGGAGCGAAGTGCTGGACGTCTAAATTTATTTGAAATTTGTTTTTGTCGGTTTTTATGGTAGATCCCACGTCCTTTGCTAAGGAAGACAGGTTTTTCCATGGGCGTAAATATTTACGGGATGGACGATCGAAGATATCGGTGATAAAGTCTTCAGGTGAAAGATCTAGTCCATACATGTCGTGTAAACGCCTAGGTCTTATCTCGTAGTCCATTAATAGAGGCAGTAAGGCCATTTTGTGTACAAACACAACTCTCTTTTAAAGAACGCTGTTTTTTCGTTGAAACTGCGTGAATGTGTACCGTTTCGCTGTTTTGTAACAAACTGCCGCTTCAACGCGAGGGCGACACTTATATACCTAATATTAACTATTCTATACCTTACTAGAAACTTGTGGAACATTCACGAATATTTAGTCACTGACATCTAGCGAGGAGAGGTTGGAACTAATGATTTAAAGTTATTGCTTGAAATTGCCAAATCTACGAAATGAATATAAACTTTACATATTTTTTTTAATGTCATCATTTTTGTAATTTAAAACTACAATTTTAATGTTTTTAAATATATCCAAAAAATCCAAAAAATTATTATGATACGAGCGCAGTCTGCCAGACTTTATTAGAATTTTTAGCTAGCCACATTATTATCACAATGAACCATAGATGGCAGCACTGGCTGATTATTTTATATTTAAGTCATCGTATATACTGTATTTCCTCGAATAGTAAAAATTTAATAAGATGATTCATAAATTCAATGGCACATGTGTAGATTGTTTAATAAAATAGTTATCATACAAATGTTGAGGCCGTGGCGCAGCGGCACAAGCATGTGACTGTAACCGACAGGTTCTCGGTTCGATCCCCAGTCGAGGAAATGAAATATTTAATAATTTCAATTTAAATATTTAATGTTTCATTTCTTCGCTCTGGTAATAAAGCATAAGGCAAAGGGCGGCGTTGAGTTCCGCCACTCAACACGCAATGCCTCAATTAGGCGGAAGTGGGGAACGGAAGTGGAACGGAGTGTCTTTACACTAGGTTCAGGGTTCCCTCTGCCTACCCTGCCTCGTGCGGGATACATCGTGAAGCTATGACGTACAAATACTTGGCCCTGTCGTGGGCGCAGAGCACAAACGTGTGACTGTTAAACAGACAGGTTGTGGGTTCATTTCCGTCTTGAGATTGAGAAAATAATAAACAAATTAATGAAACTTTTCATATTTTCATTAATTCGCTTTGGTAACAAGGCAATGTGTTACGTTGATTTCCGCACGTTCCTCTCAATAAGCAGAAGAAGTGAAGAAAGTGGAGAACGGAGCGGAGTGTCTAAATCTTATGCCTATTTTCCGTTTTTCCTACCTTCCTATACGTGGGATACGGCGTTAAGCTCAGTAAATCAATATTTTATAATATCGCGGTTCCCTTTCAGTACGAATGAAACTGATGTTACTGTTAGTACGCTTTTAAGTACTTATACATATATATGTTTGCGAATTAATTTGACAAAATCATTACTTATTATTTAAATTATGATGAAAATACGGGGTAAGTTATTGTTATTCGACTGTAAACGTGACAAGTTGTGGGTTCGACCTCCAGGAAATAAAACATTATTTATTTTTATTTCTTCACTCTGGTAATAAGTCAATGCGCGGCGTTGAGTTACGCACATAATACACAATGCCTCCAATTTGTCGGAAGTGAAAATACAAATATAATGTGGTATACGGCGTGAAACTGAAATAATATTTGTAAATTTTGTTTTAATTTTAATATGTTAAGATAAGCAGTTCAAGTGCATGCTCTGGTGGATCTTCAAGATATAGTATTATTCATTTGTGTATTTCCGTGATTTAAAGTCTATCCTATATTACTTTACTATCTGCAAGCTGGCGGCTTCGCCTGCTTAAACTTATACTTTAAAAATCATCGTTTCAGGTTCTATACATTAATAGATGCCCTCAATTATATTTTTTTATATATCTTATTTGTGAAATTTAATTTTTGTATAGTGCTATATTTAATTGATTTTTTTTAAATAAGATAGGCAGAAAGCTCTTGGTGTTAAGACACTCTGTTCTCTTATTTTTTTCTTCTGAATTTAATACACAAACTGATTTTCTTTTAAATTTTAAAAGATTTGTAACATATTAAATACTTATTTATTCAAGATATAAAATAAGAATAAAATTGCTTTAAAGTATTTATTTTTAATAAAATTTCTCTATTATTTTAAATATATAATATTATTAACAAATAAATAATAGTAACCAATGATAAATAATAAAGCGCGGCGTTGAGTTCGCAACACGCAATGCCCACAAAATGGCGGAAAGTGGGGAATGAAACAGTTTTTAAAATATATTTTAGGTAAGTATATATATAACAAAGTTAAAATTAAATTAAATAGAACGGTCGGTTACCTTATCTATTCAACGATAAACGTACATTTTTGAGGTTATGTTACACACACACCGGCACATTATTTATTAAATATATATATAACTATAGTTTTTCATAGGAAAATATATTGTACATTCAAATAAAGGAACATATTTATTTATAATATATCAAAAGGCCGCTTATTTTATTGATATTATACTTATAACTCGTCTTAATATGTAAGGTTAGTTTTACATAAGTATTAGTACAGCTATTTATTAAATGATATTAATATACTGTAAACAAAAGTTAAATTATTCTATAAATTCAAATGGTCTCTATTTTTTGAAAATTTCACTACAACTGCGCTCTACTTTAATTAAGGTATAATGAAATGCACAATCTTTTGTTTTCCTTTTCATAATTGAAATTGTATTTTATAAATTAAAAACGTTTAGAATCATATTATTTAGTAGTACTTTAGTCATTACTTACGTAAATATAAGAAAATTATATATTTTACATGCTTACTCTATATAATAACTTGCTCGAATGCCAATAGTGTGGTAATAATGATTTTTATATGACAAAAGAACCCTGCAGGCCCTTAATATAGCTAATTATATATTAAATTTAAAGTGCATTCAGCCATTTTAGACTATTATGCACAAAAATCAATATATCTTGGTAAAACAGTCTAGAAGATTCACGCCGGTAGTTACAGTAGAGGAAACAGGAAGTGGATAGCGCACCAAGCGGTGGAAAGACGCAACAAACACCGGATATGTACCGAATGTTCTAGAAGGAATTTTAATTTTATTATTTTTCTTTAATTTGAATGAAATGTAAATGAATTGTATTTTTAATGAACAGTGTTTATTAAAATCTACTTATATGTATATAAATTTTTGATATATTTCGAAGTTGAAATGCGTTTTTGGAAAATATACATGGAAGGATCTCGAATATTCTAGAATGTTCCATGGATTTCTAAGTAAACGCTGGTGCGTGCTGCGTGGTGTTGACTAGCGTAACTAATAAAATTGAGCGTCGGTACCAGCAACCTTTTTCTTAAAGATAAAATTTGTATTACTTTTACGCATAAATGAAATTGTTTTTATTCGTCTATATTCTTATAAAAATAAAAATAAAGTATTAGTAATAACAATAAAAAAAATTATGTTTCTGATTTCTTAAGAATTATTAACAAAATTGAATTAGATATAAATACATGTTTTGTGATGTCTTATATGATTTTTAAACAGTTGATCTACAACATTAATGTAATGTCAGTCCACTCCAAATAATCTTTAATTACTATTTCTCTTTCTTAAACCTCTATTATATTTAATTTTTATACAAAAAAGATAAAGGTAGAGTACATAATACAAACAAATTATTCCATATACAGTTTAATTATTAACAAAGTCACAAAATTAACAATAATATAGTAATAATTCATAATTGAGGTTAATGTATTAACTATTATTACAGATCTATTTATGACACCTTATTCAATCAATTATTTTTATACCTCAAAAGCTTACAAAAATGAAAACATCAATTTAAGGCATACAATTACTAGCGGCGTTGAGCTTCTGCCACTCAACCCGCACTACCCCACATTTTAACGGAAAACGTAATATGTGACTGATAGAGGAGAGACGTAACTGTAGGTTCCTAGGTTCCCTCCGCCTTGCTTGCTATCGTGCTGAGTATAGTGCAAACTAAAAAAATATAAATTATTAAACTTAAAAACATATTGAATTTTTATATTAAAAAATATATTCTACATACATAATTATTAAAAATGTTGCAGATATCTGTAAATAAGGGCGGCAAGTCCAGAAATTTCTATTCGTTCATAGATGTCGCAGTAACGCTCACTGTATATAAGCCAGTGACGTCTCGCGCCGGCGTCATTGAGCAAAATCGAGCTGCGGTATAAACGTTTCAAGTGTCCTGTGATAATTCTACACGTGCGCCAGTGAAAACCACGCTGCGGATAAGAGGCTAGAAGCAATCCATACTACTTTCAAATCAATGAAAGGTATATATTTCTTTATTCTTTAAATGCCAGAAGAAAAAATGGAGACCCAATCCGGTGAAGTCGAAACCTTCGCCTTCCAGGCGGAAATCGCCCAGCTTATGTCATTGATCATCAACACATTCTACTCTAACAAAGAGATCTTTCTTCGTGAGTTGATTTCTAACTCTTCAGACGCTTTGGACAAGATCCGATATGAATCTCTCACTGATCCCTCAAAGCTTGATAGCGGCAAGGAGCTGTATATCAAGATCGTGCCAAACAAGAGCGAGGGCACCCTTACAATCATTGATACTGGTATCGGTATGACAAAGGCGGACTTGGTGAACAACCTCGGTACCATCGCCAAATCTGGGACAAAGGCTTTCATGGAGGCGTTGCAGGCTGGCGCTGATATTAGCATGATTGGTCAGTTTGGTGTGGGATTCTACTCATGCTACTTGGTCGCCGACCGCGTCACTGTACACTCTAAACACAATGACGATGAACAATACATGTGGGAGTCTGCCGCTGGTGTTTCCTTCACCGTTCGCCCTGACCCCGGTTGAACCCCGGGCCGCGGTACCAAGATCGTACTCCACGTCAAGGAGGACCTCGCCGAGTTCATGGAAGAACACAAGGTTAAGGAAATCGTAAAGAAGCACTCTCAGTTCATCGGTTACCAATCAAACTTGTAGTTGAGAAGGAACGCGAAAAGGAGCTTTCTGATGACGAGGCTGAGGAGGAAAAGAAGAAGAGGAGAAGAGGACGACAAACCCAAGATTGAGGATGTAGGTGAAGACGAGGATGAAGACAGCAAGGACAAAAAGAAGAAGAAGACCATCAAGGAAAAGTACACTGAAGATGAGGAACTTAACAAAACCAAGCCCATCTGGACACGTAACGCTGATGACATTACCCAGGAAGAGTATGGTGACTTCTACAAATCTCTCACCAACGACTGGGAAGACCATCTAGCTGTCAAACACTTCAGTGTTGAGGGTCAACTTGAGTTCCGTGCCCTCTTGTTTGTTCCTCGTCGCGCGCCCTTCGACCTCTTTGAGAACAAGAAGCGCAAGAACAACATTAAGTTGTACGTCCGCAGGGTGTTCATCATGGACAACTGTGAAGACCTCATCCCTGAATACCTGAACTTTATCAAGGGTGTAGTCGACAGCGAGGACTTGCCTCTCAACATTTCTCGTGAGATGCTGCAACAGAACAAGATCTTAAAGTAATTAGGAAAACTTAGTTAAGAAATGCTTAGAGCTCTTTGAGGAGCTAGCTGAGGACAAAGAAAACTACAAGAAGTATTATGAACAGTTCAGTAAGAACTTGAAGCTTGGTATCCACGAGGATTCCCAGAACCTCTAAGTTGGCTGACCTGCTCCGCTACCACACATCTGCCTCTGTGACGAGGTCTGCTCTCTCAGGAATAGTTTCACGCATGAAGGAGAACCAAAAGCACATTTACTACATACTGGGTGAAAACAGAGACCAGGTAGCCAACTCTTCATTTGTTGAGAGGGTTAAGAAACGTGGCTATGAAGTAGTCTACATGACGGAGCCCATTGATGAGTATGTAGTACAACAAATGAGGGAGTATGATGGCAAAACTCTAGTCTCGGTAACCAAAGAAGGCTTGGAACTCCCTGAAGATGAGAGGAAAGAAGAAGCGCGAGGAAGATAAGCGAAATTCGAAGGCCTCTGCAAAGTCATGAAGAATATTCTAGATAACAAAGTTGAAAAGGTAGTTGTATCCAACAGGTTAGTCGATTCGCCCTGCTGTATTGTCACTGCTCAGTATGGTTGGACTGCCACATGGAGCGTATCATGAAGGCTCAGGCTCTCCGTGACACATCCACCATGGGCTACATGGCTGCAAAGAAGCACCTTGAGATCAACCCTTGATCATTCCTTGTAGAGACCCTCCGTCAGAAGCCGAGACTGACAAGAATGATAAGCTGTTAAGGACTTGGTCATCCTCTTA
>CM032406.1:1790514-2028448 GCA_019049475.1 Eueides isabella | reverse complement strand
ATCTGAAAGCGTTACAAAATACACGTCACAAAATATTAACTATATTACGTTACGGGCAATTCAAATCAAATATTTTATTCAAATAAAAAGTTACAAGCTTCTTTTTTGAACGTCAAACAATTTACCACCAGTTCACTAAAGTTACTACTGCCTCAGACCTGAGAAGAACCGGCGAAAGAAACTTGACATGGACATGTCTTTTTTTATTTCAATCAAATTTTACATCATAATTATGTGACAATGATAGGGAACTCGGAAACCTAGTGTAAAGAAACTCCCTTAAAAACAGTGAAAGTAGTTAATGCCTCCAAATGATTTTAAGTACTGAAAAATCTTGCCAGGCTATTTCAATAAAACTTAATGACAGACATTAAGTTAAAAAATATCATTTCATAATCATAATTTTAACGTTAATGACGCACATCAATTTAATGACGCCATCGCCAAATGTTTGTCAGTATGATGTTTGTCATTTTGCATTCAATGGTTGTGTTATTATGTATTTAGAGGATAAACTTGAATCAATAGGAGTTTTTTTTAATGAGACATGGAATGTTTAACAATAGGTTCCCAGGTACTCTACAACGTGCGAGATAGAGCGTAAAATTTGAAAAAAATCCTCTTTTATTAGAAAAAGTACGTGTGGTATAGTCACGTTGCCAGCAATGACAACACGCATGGGCAGACTCGACCGGATCGTTACCACCCTGGCATTTATTACCGGCGTTAAGTAGTGGCTTCGGTCGCTGCGTTTCGCATTAGGTAATGCCGGCCCCGGTGGCCACCCCCAACCCCTCCCTAAAATATGAAAGCGGCACTAAAAAAGAAACTACCCCAGGAGTACCTGCATCTTAGATGCTGGAGAATCCCTCCCTGAGTCTTCAAACTCAGGCCGCCCTTCGAATTCTGGGGAGGGCACAGTACCGCGCATTTTACAAGGCAAACGAGGCGTACGTTCCACAGCAGCCCCTGATACTCTCAGCATTGACTTTACCAACATCAGGGGCCTACATTCAAATCTGAATGCCGCCCACCACCATCTTGAGACGGCACAGCCGGCCTTGTTATTTCTGACGGAAACCCAGATTGCCCGACCGAGCGACACTGCCTACCTTCAATACCCCGCTACAAAATAGAGCATAATTTTATACCTCATGCCGGGGTTGCTGTGTTTGTAAGGGAGGACATGAGTTTCCGTCGTCTTGTCAATTTTGAAGGTCGGACCTGTCCACCATCTGGATCCGTGTGGACATGGACGATCGTGTCCGAATCTTACGCATGCCTGTACAGGTACCATAGTGGTAATGCAGAAACGGATCGGCTCATGGAGCACATGCACCGCAGAGGTCGTGATACTTGGCGATTTTAAATACGCCAGTTGGCTCGGTTCACGTACCACCGACCACGCGGGGAGAGCTGTATTCGACCTTGTTATGGCGAGGGATTGTCCCAATTGGTTGAGTCGCCTACGCGAATCCCGGACGTGGACAACCACAACGCCTCCTTACTGGACCTTTTGCTGATTCACATCCAGAACAATACCAGGTTGTTGTCGATGCCCCCACTAGGGGTCTTCTGACCACTGCCTGGTACGGAGTGCTGTGCCTATTAACCGGGTCAGTCGCAGAACATCAGCGACTCGTCGTGTCTGGCACTACAAGTCAGCAGATCGCACATTTTACTCATCTTATTCCTGGGGGCCGGTTGCTTCTCTTCTGATGATCCTAGTGCTTGTGTTGCTGCGGTGGCCGACGTAGATCTGCAGAGTATGGAACTTTACATTCCAAGCTCTGTAGTGCCAATCGGTGGGAAGTCACAGCCTTGGTTTGATACGTCTTGCAAACTTGCTGCTTCTGGCAAGCGCGAGGCATATCGAACCTGGGCCAAGGCACTTGTCACTAAGGATCCAAAGGTGAAACCTTAAAAAGAAAGTACAACCGTGCCTCTAGGTACTTTAAGTGGCAAATTGCCAGAGCAAGGTCCGAGCACATCGCTAAAATCGGCGAGAAGCTTGAGAGTTACCCGTCGGGAACTCGCCAGTTTTGGGCCCTCTCAAAGGCTGCACTAAACAACTTTAACCAGCCTTCGCTTCCGCCGCTGCGCACGGAGAATGACATCTTGGTCCATACGGCGAAAGAGAAAGCCGATCTTCTGGGCGCTCTCTTTGCCTCAAACTCGACTATGGATGACCAAGGAGCAACGCCGCCAACCATCCGCGGTGTCAGAGCTCAATGCCTGACGTTAAAATCAGTCAGAAAGCTGTTAGGCGAGCTCTCTCTTCCTTGGACATTCACAAGTCGAGTGGGCCAGATGCATCTCTCCTCTTGTGCTCCGTTCATGTGCTCCTGAGCTGACTCCGGTGCTAACGCGTCTCTTTCGGCACTCTTACTCAGTCGGCGTAGTCCCAGATTCGTGGAAGAGCGCTCTTATCCACCCGATCCCGAAAAAAGGCGATGGCTCCGATCCAACTAACTACAGGCCTATTGCTATCACCTCCCTGCTCTCCAAAGTTATGGAGAGCTTAATCAATAGCCAGCTCTTGGTTTATCTAGAGATTACCGATTGATTAACGACCGCCAATATGGCTTTCGTCAGGGTCGCTCAACCGGTGATCTTCTGGTTTACCTAACCCACCGCTGGGCTGCAGCTATTGATAGTAAGGAAGAGGGCCTGGCAGTTAGTCTGGACATGGCGAAGGCCTTCGATCGTGTGTGGCATGGGGCGCTCCTTGCGAAACTTCCATCTTACGGGCTTCCCGAGAATTTATGCAAGTGGATCGCTAGCTTTCTTACTGCGCGCAGCATCAAGGTCGCTGTCGACGGTTTTTGCTCTGCATTCATGCCCGTGAACGCTGGCGTCCCCCAAGGCTGCGTGCTGTCCCCTACGCTATTTTTTCTGCATATCAATGATATGTTGGAGGACTCTAACATACATTGTTATGCGGATGATAGTACTGTGGACGCTGTATACTCCGGCCGTTGCAAGTCTTTCTCGGGAAAACGTCGACCAGTGCCGAAATCAACTTGTGTCTTCCGTTGAGGCATCCCTCAACAATGTCTCCGTATGGGATGAAAAGAACCTAGTTCAATTCAACCCCCGGAAGACACAAGTCTGCGCGTTAACCACTAAAAAAAACCCCATTTGTCGTATCACCAGTTTTCGAGAACACTCCCCTTAAAGCCGCGCCCTGCATAAGTATATTGGGCCTCAGCTCTTCGAACGACTGCCAGTATCGCGATCATCTGGAAGCAAGGCCAAGTTGGCCTCGAAGAAACTGGGGGTCATCAGCAGAGCGAGACAGTATTTCACGCCAAAAACACCGCATGGTATAGGGCCCAGTTCGGCCTCATATGGAATACTGTTCTCACCTCTGGGCTGGTGCACCCCAGTATCAGCTTGAACCATTTGATCGCGGTACAACGTAAAGCCGTTCGAATCGTTGGGGACCCTATGATCTGTGAGGGGCTTGACACTTTGGCTTGCGTAGAGACGTATCTTCACTGTGCGTTCTCTACCGCATTTATCACGGGGAGTGTTCTGGAGAACTGTTTGACTTGGTACCTGCCGCCGAATTTTCTAACCGCACAGTCCGCCACAAGTTACTGTACCATCCACAACATCTGTATACGTGGCACTCTACTACTGTGCGGTTTCGTAGGAATTTCCTTCCACGCACCATACATCTCTGAACGGCCTACCCGACAGCAGTATTTCCAAGTCGATACGACATGGGTACCTTCAAAAAGCGCGTCTACCTACACCTCAAAGGCCGGCAACGCACCTGTAGCACCCCTGGTGTTACACGGGGCCGTGGGCGACGGTGATCACTCACCATCAGGTGACCCGTAAGCTCGTTTGCCTTGCCTTTCCATAAAAAAAAGAAAAAAAACGGCGTTGAGTTCCGTTATTTATAATGCAATGTCTCCGCCTACCCTTCAAACACAAAGAAAAAATTATCAATAAAAGTAAGAAAAAATCTACTCTGACTTCAAATAACTATCAACTGCAAAGGCAAAAAACTACTGAAATGATTTTAATGAAACTTACACGTCGGTTAAAGAAAGAAAATATTTCGCGCTCATTTTCGAGTTGTGACAGCCATGTATATTGTCTGTTTAAATTACAAACAACAATTGATAAGCAAGATTAGATATTTGTTGAACACGTCTCAAGATTTTATTTATCTGTAGATTTACGAAATGAATCGTAGCGTATCAATCAAAACGTCAATTTATTCATATTATTATAGCATTAAAGTATCAACGAGACAGTTGATATGCGTAGAAAGGTGTAACCATCTTTTTGGAACAATGCGAAATTTAATCATTTAGAAAAACAGTAACAAAATAAGAGAAAAAAAGCATGGAAAAGCGGACTTATTGCTCCCAAGTAAATTCTAACAGATGGCTTTTTAGAAAAAAAACAGCTTAACTTAACTTAGCTTCACGCTGTAGCCACTAGCAGGGTAGGCAGAGAGTACGGAGCACAAAACGTTACGGTCTCGGCATACCTCTTTCGCCTCGTCCACCGTCATCAACATCTTCATACACGCCCTCCGGGCGGTCCTTATGTGACCTTTCTCCAGTATCATAAATACTGAGTTTTCGAAGGTCAGGCCGAGGTCTCCCCCTCCCTCTATTACTCACTTTTCCTTCATACTTTTTTTTGCCATTCTTTCTTATCCACGCTAGTTAGGAACTATACCACTACCATACCATTCTGTGTATCGTTATATATAACATCATCGGTACCAACACGGAATTGCAGATGTCACTGTGAAGGAATTGGAATTTAATTGTTTATTATTTTGGGTATTATTTATTAGGTAATTGGGTGGGTTTAAAGAGACTATCACTACGAGATCGAAGTTTCAGGTGAAAAAGTGAATCGGTACCTAGGAAACAAAATAGATTTTTTTTTATATGAAAGGTAGATAGAGTTGTAGGGAAAAATAGAGAAGAGTAAGAATGTGGAAGTTTCGGCGATGTCAGACAGGGAGTCATTCACGCTGACAACGATGATCAGAAACATGATTAAATTTATGAAGACCAAAGACAAATCTAACACAAAGATTTTAAAATGGCTTCAGTTTATTTAATGGATCCTTAGATAGTCATAAGTCTGGATAACACAAGTATAACAGTAGTGAATGATAATAATGTCTTTGATTTTCGCGATTGTTACACATTTTAAATGAAACACTTTTAACCGGATTAATTGAGTATATTCATTGGAAATCTAACGGTTCGAACACTTTACAGTAGTCCGTGGTCACGGACCTTCTCGTGACAATCCGGTTAAAAGTGTTTCATTTAAAAAGTAGTGAATGAATTAAGATCACCCTGGTACTGATGGTGTCGTTAGAGGCAACTAAAGTACGTGTGGGAGAGTCATGTTGTCAACAATGGCAACACACATGTGCAGATTCGACCGGATTATTACGGTATTTAAAACCGGCGTTAAGTAGTGACTTCGGCTACTGCGTTTTGCATTGGATAATGCGGATTCCCGGTGCCCATCCACCTTAAAGGCCGACATATCTCCTGTAGCTCCTCTGGAGTTACACAGGGCCATAGGCGACGGTGATTACTTACCATCAGGTGACCCGTACACTCGTGTCCATGTCTGTCCATAAAAAAATAGCATTTAGTAAATATTTGCAACGTTTCAGCGATCCGATCGTAATATAATGCCAAGGTTCTTAATAGACGGACTAAGGTTCAAAACGATTCCGTCAAACTGGATAGTAGGACGGAGGAGGTAGTTTTGACAGGGGACATATTAATTGAATGCAAAACAGCAATCAAGAGATCGTATTAACAGTGTTAAAAGCATTACTTAAATCTAGCAAAGCATCGACAGTAAGATTTTTTCCTAATTATCGTCACAAACTTTGATCAGAGTTATAACTGTGCAATGCGCGCTACGGAAACCAGACTGGAACTCGGATGATAAACGATTTTCTAAGAGATACTGATTTATTTTCAGAACAGCAATACGTTCCAAGACTTTTGACAAGAAAGGAAGTATTGATAATAGGACGGTAATGGGAGAAGCTTTTGAAACTTTGGATTTGGGTTCGGAAATATCACACACACTAGGAAAAGTGTTAATGGAAATAGACAATTAAAAATATGGGTAATAATGTTCAAAGCAAAACTATCAATTTGCAATTGATGACATTGTAACCCGATTTGACGGCTTGGATATAGTAAATTACCTGAGTGAATATACCTAATAGAATGAAAGTAAAATGAAATTACAGTGGGCGAAGTTCTGGAAACGATATAGCTTAATATATTTGCCTTAATTTTAATATTCATTGGTGTAGATGAGGTTTATTTAAGGCTTTACCGCGAAGGTTGCAATTGAAATTCTTACCTTGTCGGCCAATACCTAGTGTTTCAAGAAATTTCCACAAATTACGTGGATTTAATTACCATCTTAATTGTCAATTGCGTGGGAAAGTGGAAATATATTTAGTTTTTATGTAGCCCCCACAACTCCCTCTACTCGTATGATGAAACTCTCAAAAAAATTCATTCGACATGTTTCTTTTTTGCTATTATGGAAATCAGCATAACAAAAATATGTTTTTTTTCCAGCTTCACGCTGCATCCCGGTCTAGGCAGGGTAGGCAGGAAAGGGAACGGAAGTGAAACCTAGTGTTATGACACTTTGTTCCACTTCGTTCCCCACTTTCCGCCGAATTTGAGGCATTGCGTGTTGAGTGGCGGAACTCAACGCCGCGCTTTGCCTTATTACCAGAGCGAAGAAATGAAACATTAAATATTCCAAATTGAAAATATTAAATATTTCATTTCCTCGACTGGGGATCGAACCCAGAACCTGTCGGTTACAGACACACTCTTGCGCCGCTGCGCCACGACAGGCCTAATAAAATATGTAATAGCATAATAAAATCTATAAGGTACTTAAGGTACTTAATCTAATTTATTTAATTTTGCAAGAGCGAGAATTTACAATACAAATAAAGGAAAAATAACTTATTAAATACTATAAAAATTATTATATACTTGTATGTGAAGTACATTTCACGAACGAAAAAAGTGCTCACGCTGCAGAAAGGACTTCTTGACACTCTTTGTTAACCACTGTAGGAAAAAATTACAAGACTGATAAATATACAATAACAACTAAGACAAGTATATCATACTATATACTATATCATATATCATACTAGCGAACTGTCTGCGGCTTCACCCGCTTGAATTACACTTACTAATATTAATTACTTTGTTGTTCTAATAATATTATTACTTTTAAGATGATATCTATACATTGGAAACAAACATTTCAGCTAAATTAATAATACTTTGTAGCTGTTTTGTCTATTTAAATATTTTGATGTGATCAAATTTATTTAACTGATTTAAATAAAAGGGACACTAAATATTGAGTGAAGATTGCCAAAATATAAAAGTGTAAACTACATTAAAATCGTGTTATATATAAAGCGCCGATATCATAGAAGCGCCGATATCGTGTTAGCCGTTTTTGAGATCGGCGCTTCCGAACGCACAGAAAAACAGACAAAAATTTTAATGATTTTTAAAATTCTATTTTGGACCCAATTAAATTAATACACATCCTATCCTATAAGATTTGTTTTATATATATTCCATCTACAGACAGTGATCAGTTACAGATTTATTAAGTATAGTTAAGTTGGTATCTTCAATAGTGACGTTCAATTGCCCACGTTCTAAGTACGTACACGTTTTACATTGAACACTTACAATTTTGTAATAGATTAATTTTGTATTATTTATTGAAGTAATTGTTTATGATAACGTATCTCGAATATAGTAAATGATTAATTTAGTAAATTTCGAGGATTACACTCAATTGATGCGCAAATTATAATTAAATTGAATTTACAAATTAAAGAAGAGAAAAATAATCGGAATGGTGTTATTTGGAAACGAGGTCTCTTGGATATATGAGTGCCTGATATTCCATCGGATATACGAGTACTGTAACTTTGAATATTGTTTTTTTTAGCTTCACGCTGTATCCCGCACGAGGCAGGGTAGGCAGTGGGAACCCGGGAATCTAGTGTAAAGACATTCCGTTCCACTTTCGTTCCCCACTTTACTTAACTATGAATGTTGCGGTGCAAATTACCCTTCTAAAGATGTTTTATAGCAAATCAAATATTATATTCAAGATAAGAAGTTACCTTGGCATTTAAGTGATAATGATAGCTTTGAAATAGACTAGAGTGAGCATTTCATTTCCAAGGCGTGTGGTAATAACTTTTAACACACACACGTCTTTTGACAACTTTATAAATATTTTCAAATTAAATATTTAATGTTTTCATTTCTTCGCTCTGGTAACAAGGTAAAGCGCGGCGTTAAGTTCCACCACTCAAAGTGAGAGTGTCTTGACACTAGGTTTTCCTAGGCTTGGCATAGATTCCAATGGAGGACATTTGGCAAATGTTATATTCAAAAAATATTTTATTTTTCACTTATTGTACAGTAAATGGCTACCTTTTCTCATTGTTACTTATTTAATTTTTTCTATTTCACTGGCTAACCCTGTAATGTAATTACTTACTATTGAATAGTACAAAACAAAATGTTTGATATTCAGATCACCTAACACGAAAATGGTGAAAGTGTTATGTTAAGAAATATATTAATTAAAAATATATATAATGCTAAAATCGGTGAAGTACACAATATATACGTACTAGAAATAAGCTTAAACTTAGTGCACTTGTAACTTGATTGCATCCAGTCCGTAATTATTTATGAGACAGGGTGTACGTTTTTACAATAGGATCCCAGAAAACGTCCGAGAATTTTCACTATATAGTCAGCTTCACGCTGTATCCCGCACATGTCAGGGTAGGCCGAGGTAACTTGGAACCTAGTCTATTATATATATATATATATATATATATATATATATATATATATATATATATATATATATATATATATATATATATATATATATATATATATATATATATATATATATATATATATATATATATATATATATATATATATATATATATATATATATATATATATATATATATTTCGCTCACGATTATAAACAATAATCGTTACAAACCAGTAGCTCCTGGGATCGTTTACTTAACAAATCAAAATAAATTTATGACATTTCTATGAATACGTAAAAGATATACTTAAACGGTTTTAATTTCTAAATATGCTTTATTGTTATTTATCTAAGTGAGGAACGTGATAAAAAATATATAAGGATTTTTTAAATATTTAATTTAACATATATTTTTGATATATTTCCAGTGTCTGCTAACAGCAAGCGTGGCATTCAATATCACCGCGCACGGTTGTATCATCGGGTTCTCAGCTGTTCTCATACCAGCGTTGCGACGCCCTGAATCTCATATCCAAGTCACCACCAGCGAGGAGTCATGGATTGGTTAGTTTATATACAATTTTACCTTTATCTAGAGGTCTGTAGTGGCGCAGGGGCAGAAGCGTCGAATCCCGGTCGGGGAAAAGATGTATTTATTATTTTGAATTCCTAATTTTTATAACCTCCCCTGCCATGTGCGGGATACAGCGTGAAGCTGGTTAATTTTGGTAACGAAGCAAAGCAGGGTGTTAGTAGTGGGTGGTGTGAGTTTTCCCACTACCTCAAGAAAACGCCAGAAATTGGGAAATGCGAGGTATTTTATCAGTAGGTTATTATTTAATTCATTATAAGATATCATTTATACAATAATAATCAATTATTATTAATAAACATATCGCTTTGGAGGTCCTCGGGGCGTAGCGTACTCAATACCTACTTAACGTTTCAAAAATATCGCGGAAACGGGATTGGGAACGGTACAGCAGTAGTAGTTTTCTTGACATGAACCTATTTAACCTCAAAAAAAGTAGGTGAAATCAAACATTGCGTATAGAGTGGCGGAACGCAGCCATTTGGCTTGTAAACAAATCGAAAAAATGTAAATATTAAATATTTCATTCCTAAAGTAATATGTTTTAATATATATAATATATTGAATTCAAGTAATTGTTTTACAAATTTGGAACGGAGTGTCTTAACACTAGGTTCCCAAGTTCTGCTATGTACAGAATACAGCGTGAACCTGAGTTTTATAAATTACTAGATTGGTCGCACTTTAGCGACCAAAATGGAAAGGATGTAAAATAATTGAATATTTCAATAATTTCAGCTTCCATCGTCGGATTCGCGCTAATAGTGGGGAATTTCATCGTCACTCCCCTTATGGATACCATTGGCAGAAGAAAGTCACATTTGCTAACGATATTACCAGTTTTCGTGGGATGGTATATGCTTCTTCTAGTCAATACCGTTGGGGGACTGATAGCTGCTAGGTTCCTCCAAGGGATATCTATGGGAATGCTTGGGCCCTTAGGATCAATTATTATAGGAGAAATGACAGATCCTAAGAACCGTGGTGCGTTTTTAACAAGTGTATCTTTATCTTTAACCATAGGAGTGATGACAACTCATGCCTTGGGCACGTACTTAAGCTGGCAACAAAATGCTCTAATATGTTCTTTTATAACATTTACGAGTCTTTTACTTATCATATATTGTAATCCCGAATCACCGTCATGGTTAATCTCCAAGGGCAGGTATCAAGAGGGAGAGGAAATATTTTTGTGGCTCCGCGGAAAAGGTTCAGAGCAAGAAGCAGAATTAGAGAACATGATAGTAGCTCAGAAAATGCTACGAAAGTCAAGTGTGACTGACCAGAAAATATCATTAGGTGTTAAAATCAAACGATTTTTTAAATATTTAGGCAGCACTAGCAAAAAGCCTGAGTTTTATAAGCCAGTTATTATAATGTTCTTGTTGTACACGATGTTCCAATTTGCAGGAATTAATGTAATAAGCTCATACGCGATGGATATTATTCACAAAGTAGTTGGACCGGAAGCAAACGCTAAATTTATAATGGTAATGCTAGATGTGGAGAGAGTTGTATGTAATATTATCGCGGTTTTCCTAATGAGATCATTAAAACGTCGGACATTGTTGTTTAGTAGCGGAAGTGTTTGCGTCTTATCGTATATTGGTAAAGGTTTATACGTTTACGGTAAACAAAATGACATGCTGCCATTCGATCACCCGTGGATACCTACCGCCTTAATCTCCTTGTACATGGCGTCGTTGACTGTTGGCATATCATCCATTCCATTTGCAATTTCTGGAGAAATTTTCCCATTGGAATACAGAGGGTTAGGCGGTGGGTTCAGCATTCTGGCATTATCAATGAACTTTTTTATAGCAGTCAAATGTTTCCCCGTACTTACAAACGCTATTGGTCTTCCTTTAACATACTTAATGTATGCTGGTGCTGTGGTGCTATGTTTATCTATATTATATTTTATGATGCCAGAAACAAAAGATAGGACTCTACAAGAAATTGAAGACAGTTTCCGCGGGATATCACCAGCAGATCGAAAATTTACAGAACCTTTAAATGCTAGTGTTAACGAAATGCGTAGATGTAGCTCGCATATATTGTACTGATAAAAATGTGTGATAAAGGACATTAATGTATTGTATAAAGTTATTTATACCGTCTAGTTTTAATAGATTTATATGGTGCTTATGTGATTTAAATAAAAATATTATTTGTGTTACTAGCGTTTTATTGAGGTTTACAATTTTCTTCATTAAATCTTTTCAGAACCGCGTTGTAATTTCATATGCTTATATTAAACGTCATAAGATCTCCTAACTACAGGGCCAGCTCTATAAAGCTGGAAGGCATTTCCTAAGTGTTCATCGTATCCCATCATCCCTCCTCCACCTTTTGTAGTTCCAACATTTTATCCTTTTCTGTATCTTTAGTTTGGTTTTCATCATTCTTAATGCCCTTGAAATGACATTCTATTTCATACAATGTTTTGCCTTTAGTTTCTGGCAAAAGAAAGAATAAAAATATTCCACAAATTATTATACATAGTCCATATACGCAAAAGGTTCCCTTCACGCCAATTTGTCTAAAGGAGGTTGGTGCAGTTTTCACGACGACAAAAACATTATAGACAGGAACATTCCAGAAATTCCACTTCCCAAGGATCTGTAGGCTAAGGGGAATATTTCACCAGCTATAGCCCATGGTATAGGTAAAATACCTAACGTCTTACCAAAAATGTACATAAGAGTTGGTATAACAGGAGTCCATTTATATTTATCAGGTATGTAACCGAAGTCTCGTAAATATAAAAGAAGCGAAGTCAAAAAAAGTGATACTACGCTAATATAGATGCCCAAAAATAGGACAGTACGTCTCTTATATTTATTCACTACAATACATGCTAATACTGCTGTGGCAAATCTCACTAAGTCGACCATTAACATGCTGGTGTACGACTCGATACCTTTCCCCGTCACTTCCTCCATCATGGGCACGGTATAAGAAGGAACGACCGTCATGCCAGAAATTTGAAAGAGCACAAACATAAACATCATAATTACTGTTGGTTTATAAATTCTGGTTTCATTACTATCTTGGCGAACATTTTAAGTTTGGACACTTTTGTAATAATCATATTTTTCTTTTGACTACTCAGAAGAATTTCCAATTCTCGTTCAGATTCTTCGTTGTAGCCTCTTAACCAACGGAACGAGCTTCTACATTCGTTAAATTTACCAATAGAAGCTAAATACGGTGGGGTTTCGGGAGTCAAAGAGATAAGAAGTAGGGATAAAACGTAGAAACTCCCACAAGCTAGACCAGCTGATCTCCAATATAGCAAAGTTCCGAAGATATGAGCGACCAACATGCCAGTTGCAAATGAAAATGCAATGGTCGCAAGAAATGCCCCGCGATATTTGGGAGAAGAGTATTCAGCTATTGAAACTGGTGCGCAGGCGGCTTGAATGCCCATAGCGAAGCCCTGGAATAAGAAATTAAGCATTGTTTAAGTAAATTCATACATAAAAAATATAAATATGATAGGTAGGTATAATATTAAGGTTAGATTGGCGTAGAAGACAAGCATGTGACTATAATCGCGACAGATTAATTATAATTCATTTCGCCCATATTTAATATTATTTAATAGTTTTAGAATATACACTTGCTCATTTTTCAGTTTAACACTGTACGCCACACATGGCAGGGTAGATAAAGGCATTTGGGAATCTAGTGTTAAAGTACTATTGAAGCCTGTCGTGGTGCAGCGGCACAAGCGTGTGGAAGTAACTGAAAGGTTGTGGGTTCGATCCCCGCTCGCGAAAATGAAATATTTAATATTTTTAATTTAAATATTTAATGTTTTTATTTCTTCGCTCTGGTACAAGGCATAAGGCGGTATTGAGTTCCACCACTCAACACGACATGCCTCATATTGTTCGGAAAGTGGGGAAGGGAAGTGGAACGGGGTGTCTTAACACTAGGTTCCCCAGTTTCCTCTGCCTACCCTGCCCATGTGCAGGATACAGCGTGACAGTCGTACAAGTAAATTTTATGTTTCATTTCTTCGCTCTGGGAACAAGGCAAACCAGCCTTGATTTCCACCATTCAACACGCAATACCTTAAATTAAGCGAAAATTAGAGAACGGAACAGTGTCTTAACGGCAGATTCAAAAGTTCCCTCTGCCTACCCTGCCATGTGTCGAATACAGAGTGAAGCTAAAAATATCGTCTAAAATATATATGAATTCAAAATGATCAAATCATACACATAACGTACAAAAGCAAAACCGCAATTCTAAATGCATAATAGGTAAACTATAAATGGTGGTAATATTATTTATACAAGTGGTCTCTACATTGAAGACAATACAAAGATCTTTTTATTGTTTTTAAATAGATTTATATGGCCTATTTAAATAGTAAAATAAGTTTTTTTTTTCATTTTTTTATATTTAAATAATATATATGTATGTAATAAATTTCAAATGATGTAATTTTTTTTAGCTAACTATAGTTTGCATTTAACGATTCCATGTTTTTATATGAAAATGAAGAAAAAACCTTTTGTAAGACTTCGTTCAAATCACAAATAATATGTATGGTGTACCAACAATTATAATATTTAAAAAGAAAAATTAGATAGTGTCTATAATATCTATCTTTGATTTTATCGATTATTATACATTTTTAATATGATGATTATTTGTAATATTATGATGATAATATTATGATTTTGTTTCACAAAATCAACTGGATAAATCACGTATATTGATTTTCATACATTTTTCAAAACCTGACATTTGGAGGTGGCATCCGACTGTCAGTAGACATAATCTCAATCTATCTGTGACTAGGCTATTAGAAAATGTTAGAAACGTTTGGTTTCCAAAAAGGTATAAAAATGTGGTTAAAATTGGTTAATTTAACAATATATAATTTCTAATTTTTGGTGCTACTATTTCTAAATGAACGAACAATTACAATATAAAATAAAACTGCATATCCTGCAGAATTAATAATGCCGCCGGCCCTTGCGTGCAGCTGAAACGTGACAGTTTCGAAAAATAAAATACTCAATATTTCCAATGCTCGATAATGAGAAAAGCAGCAAAAAGTGGGGAACGAAAGTGTCGGAATGGGAACAGAATCTCCAAGCACTAGATTCCCAGATTGTCTTGTATATGCAACATACACTGAGAAGTGATTTTTTTTAATTAACAAATAAATTAATACACACCAGCAACGATCTGCTAAAAAGTAGAGTGATAGGGTCCTTGGCAGCAACCAAAAGAGCCCACCCGCCTAATGCTGGAAGTGTACTCAGTTGATTCGTCATACGCCGTCCTAACTTTTGTAGGCAGAATGGCGCTACTAATATACCGGAGATCAGGGCCAAGCCTAGGATCGATGCTGGAACAGAAAAGTACAATGTTTTAAAAATATAAGGATACCTGTCGTGGTACAGGGGCACAAGCGTGTAACTGTAAACGCGACAATTTTATTTCATTTTGTCGCTCTGGTAGCAAGGAAAAGCTCGGCGTTGAGTTCCGCCACTTAGCACGCAATGCCATAAATTCGGTGGAAAGTTGGGAAGGCAACGGAGTGTCTCAACTCTAGATTTCCAAATTCCTTCTGTATACCCTAAAAGCTAAAATAATATAAATATAAATATAAATATAAATATAAATATCCGAAATTAACGTTTGTACTGTACACATGTACGTTTTTTCTGTGTCTGAGAGCTGAAGAGTGTTAATTTGTAAGTGAATGGAAATTATGTCAATTAAAAAAAAAGGCTTTTAAAAGTAAAGTAAAAGTTATGATATAAATACATTATTATATAAAAAAGTTTCTAAACTTAAAAAACAATGCTATAAACTAACCTAAATTAAACGTATAGAAATAAATAATATTAATAATAATAAAAAAAATACAATTAGAGACACTCGTGTTAATACAGACACACTCGATGTCTGGACTGGAAATTGGAATATACTGTTTCTGTACTACCTTATCACTTTTAAAGACGTTTAACTATGAGCAGTGAATTGCATATTGCATTTTTCCTTATATATATATATATATATATATATATATATATATATATATATATATATATATATATATATATATATATATATATATATATATATATATATATATATATATATATATATATATATATATATATATATATATATATATATATATATATATATATATATATATATATATATATATATCTATATATATATATATATATATATATATATATATATATATATATATATATATATATATATATATATATATATATATATATATATATATATATATATATATATATATATATATATATATATATATATATATATATAACAAAGTTGCGGGCAACGTTTAATATTTTACATACAAATACTTAATAATTGCTCGAGTTCTTTAGTTATGGCTTTCGAGCGTGCCTATTGAGCACAAATAACTTTGCTAATCATTTTGTATGTAAAACTCACATTATGGTCCGCTAAAATGAAAATAATAAAAAATCTTCTAAAATCTACAACACTTTTCAAATCAATATTTAATAAAAATAAAGTATTTTAAAGAAATTGTAATATAGTTAAATATTTTACTGTCTTGCCTTTTACTAAAATGCTAAAGTATCGTTTTATTTCACGTGGAAAGGTAGGCAAAGGGAACTGGGGATCATACAGTTAAAAGGCACTTTCGTTCCGTTAAAGAGTTCCAGAGGTTCGCTACCAGTGCGAATGTAATCAAAATATTAACTATTTTATTTCCTCGAGTGGGGACAGGCATCTGTCGCACTTGGGTTTACATTACTAACATATATATATATATATATATATATATATATATATATATATATATATATATATATATATATATATATATATATATATATATATATATATATATATATATATATATATATATATATATATATATATATATATATATATATATATATATATATATATATATATATATATATATATATATATATATATATATATATATATATATATATATATATATATATATATATATATATATATATATATATATATATATATATATATATATATATATATATATATATATATATATATATATATATCGTCCTGTTTGGTAATTAAATTTTTAAATTTTGAACTATATAACAAAAATGGCTTAAGCGATCGAAATGCTGTTTTCACTTCTATATTTGAGCAAACCTTCTCTCAAAACTTTATGTTTGTTTTGTTTCACAATAGTTAATCTTGGGGCTTGCTTGTTTAAGCTATTTCTTTCAGTACTGAGTGACAAACAGACAACGTTCAAGCAGTAACTAAACTAGACTAAGATTTATAGGTTCCTTTAGGAATGTCGAGGAACGTTAAGGGCTTATCAATATAATTCGTTTGACATAATTAAATATTAAAATAAATATACGTTATATTATATATCTTATAATGAGTTTTTATTTCTTAGGCAACAATTTTGTATAACCTTGTATATTTTTTCTTATAATAACTATAAAAAAACCTCATTCCCAGAAGTAACGGTACGGTCTACGGTATTTCTCGGTATCACCATTGACTCTAATTTACAGTGGGGACCTCATATTGATAGATTGGCGAATAGACTGAGCTCTGCAGCTTTCGCTGTAAAAAAAATTAGATTATTGACTGATGAGGAAACGGCTCGCCTTGTTTACTTTTGCTACTTCCACAGTATTATGTCTTACGGCATCTTACTCTGGGGTAATGCAGCCGGTATTAAGTCAATATTTGTCTTGCAGAAGCGAGCTATTCGCGCAATCTATAACTTAAGCCCTAAGGATTCCTTAAGGGAAATGTTTAAAAATATTAATATATTGACCGTTGCATCTCAATACATTTTTGAAAATGTTATGTATGTTAAGAAAAATATTAATAAGTTTACTAAAATCAGTGATGTACATAATATTAATACTAGAAATAGGCTTAAACTTAGTGCACCTGTAACTCGATTGCATCGAGTCCGTAATTCTTTTATGGGACAGGGTGTACGCTTTTACAATAGGATCCCAGAAAACGTCAGAGAAATTTCTGTTTCACAATTTAAAAAGGTTGTGAAAAGACGTTTGTGTGTTAAAGGTTATTACCATATTAACGATTTCATAAATGATAACACGCCTTGGGAATAAAATGCTCGCTCCAGGCTGTTTCAAGTGTATCATTCTCACATAAATATATAATGTAAAGTTTTGATTAAAAAAAAAAAAAGGACATATCCCGCTGAGTTTCTTTCGCCGGTTCTTCTCAGGTCTGAGGCAATAACTTTAGTGAACTGGTGGTAAATTGTTTGACGTTCAAAAAACGAAGCTTGTAACTTCTTATTTTGAATAAAATATTTTGAATTTGAATTTGAAATTTGTAAGAAGCGTTTATGATCGTACTTATAGCAAAACTATGTACAATTATTTTATACGTCATACAGTTGGTAAATTATATATTATTATTTCAATTGAGTCGACATAATGGTACCGGAAAAATATACGAAGGCAATTTTAAATCTTTTGCTTTAAACCACCTAGCCTTAAAACACTTCGTCTCTTACTTTCCCACCAATGTTTTTAAGACATTGAGTGTTGGGGGCGGAACTTAACGCCGCGTTTCGTTATTTTAGATATCAGAATAAAAATAATTTAAATATAATCATTTCGTCGAGTAGAAACCGAACGGACAACTATCCTTTCAAAGTCTGTACAAAGGACTCTGTGCCACTTCGTCACCATGGTATGGGAAAAACACTAGGAAAAACATTATTTGATTATCTGCAAATATTAGAAAACAAAGTCTTCCATCACATTTCTATATATATGTATGTGTATGTGCGGGTATCATATATATATATATATATATATATATATATATATATATATATATATATATATATATATATATATATATATATATATATATATATACATATATAGAAATTGATTTTTTTTCCATTTAGATAATAGACGTTTCTAACATGACCATAAAATGCATATTAAAAATATTCTAATTTACATTCAATTATAGTAAGAGCGCATGTAAAGTAGTAAAGTATACATGAGAGTCCCAATTTTATTTATATATATATTCCTTGCTCTGATATGATGAATGACATATAATGCCATTGAGCTGAGCCTTAAAAAAAAAGCTTACCAAACCAAGATTCATGTTCAGCGGTCAGACGCACGGCGGTGTCCGGCTGTCTTAACTGCTGAAGGAGAACCGCTGGATACGCGATGTTAGCACCAGTGCCGATCATGTACATCACTATGCCGCTGACTGCTAGGAGCTAGAGATAATACATGTAAAATGAATGAGATTATTCTTGTATCTTGTATATAGTAGATAAAGCAGAGGGAACGTGGGAACATAGCGTTAGGAGACTAAGTTAGATTCCCCATTTTTGACTGTTTTGCGTCATTGTGTAAGTATTCAGTCTCAGTCGGAACATAATGCAACGCTTTCTCTCTTTTACAATATAAAGCTTGTGTGCTATTCATGCTTAAAATGAAAATTTTAGTTACTTCCAATGGATCATAAAGAAAACAAAACTTTAGTTGAATGCAATTTTATATATATATATAAAGTAAAAATTATACGAACTTGTTTCATAAACGGTGAAAACCGTTGCTTCTCGTCGATCTCACCCATCGCGATTTCCAATTTCTTTTCCGCCATTCTTCTATTTTAATTTTTCTTGCGCTTTTTTAAGATATATTTTCATATCATTTTATGTTTAATATATGATGCTCTGAAAAGAAAATAAGTGTGGTAAGCAGAGGTTATTTGTAAAACTAAAATCACTTCCGTTCTCATTAAGACCTTTCCACTTTCGACCAATTTCTGTTGAGTGGTGCAGCTCAACAGAAATGTTACACTCAAACTGAAAACTTCAACAGAAAGCCTGTAACTTTCAGAGCTAGGACACATTCCCTGCTTGAAATTTATATACTATTTTATCTACTAATTTTAATTATTTTCTTGTACTTGTAACATAAATACTTGTAAGACAATATGTATACATTGAAAACTAAAATTTCAGCTAAGTTAATTAAGCAAACGAACTAAATATTTTAAATTGACCTAACTTTTTTATATATTAGCCGACTGAAATAAAATGAACATTAAATGATGAGGGAAGAATGCCAAAACATTATAGAGACTTAAGTGTGTAGTTAGCTGTTTCTAAGATTAGTGTGTACAAACAGACAAAACAAAGTTCCCTGAGTAAAAATCCACAATTGCCAAATTTACAGTCATACACAGGTCCGCTGAAGGACAGCCTAAAGGACAGCATAAATACAGGATGATCATGACCAGCTTCACGCTGTATCCCGCACATGGCAGGGTAGGCAGAGAGAAATTAGGACTTAGTGTTAGGATACTGCCCCGTTTCCCACTTGAGTAGTATTAGTTAGAGAAACGTTAATTTTGCAGTTAATAAATATTTAAAAATTTTAAATATTTATTAACATTAAAAATAACGTTTCGCAACCGAAATTAGAAATGCACAAAAATGATAGCATAAAATTATAAAAAACCAGTTAATGATAGAGGTCGGTTTTTTTTATTTATCGCCAAGTTATTTGAATTGTTAATTAATACAACATTTACATAATACATATTTTAATTTGTAATTTGAATATTTATTACTTCTTTATTGTGTAAGTAAACTGAAGTTTATTTTAGAGTTATTCACGCTTTCATTTTTAACGAAATACGCAAAAAAAGGGGTTTAAAATTTTTACCTATCTATATGGCACCATAGCTTCTGAATCAATGAATCGGTCCTTTTCATTTTATACCATTTTTTTATGGAAAGCCTTATTCATCGCAGTGGTTATGAAAATTGGATCAGCAGTTTAAGAGCTACAAGCATTTTGCTAAGATGAGGTAGTGATATTTTTCGTCGGGGGGTGTTTTATTTTAAAATTTTGTTTGATACTTTCGTCTAAGAAATAACCTAGAGTTCACGCACTATGTTTTTAATCTTTAATAAGTATAAAATGTTGCGTGTTGAATTTAAATATAGTTAAGCAAATTGTCTTGAGGCAGTAGTGGCGCAGGGGCACATGCGTGCAACTGTACGCGACGGCTGAATATTCGATTCCCACTTAGAGAAATTGTTATTTTCTCGCTCTGATAACGAGACAAAGCCCTGAGTCCCGCCATTCTACCTAGAAATTCGTGAAAAGTGAGGAACTGAGTGTATTATACTAACACTAGGTTCCCAAGTTCCCCCTGCCATATGCGGGAGACAACGTGAACCTGACAAGTATTAATATTATTCAAAATATACTCTCCTTTATTATTGCTATCATCAATAGCCATAAATCATACTGACGTTATAGGCAGATCAAATAACGTTCCAATTACATATATTATTTACATATACTTAATGGTGCAGCTTGAGGCCTGTCATGGCCCAGGGCCACTAGCGAGTGAGTGTAAATGACAGGAAGGACAAGAAATTTTCTTAAATTGGGCGTAAAACATTGTATCAAGATACAGTGTAAAGCTGAACTAACGAATACTGATTTGCTGTATCCCGCATATCGTAGAGTAGACAGGGGAAACCTGGGGTCCTATTTTTAAGATATTTAGGAACCATTAAGACACTTTTGTAACCTACTAACGTTCGAAATGAGGCATTGCCTGTTAAGTGGCGAAAATTAACACCGCGATCTACTTCATTATTAGCGTGAAAAATCATCATTATTATTATCATCTATGTAATGAGGCAAAGCGCGACGTTGAGCACTGCCACTCGACACGCAATGCCTCAAATTCGAAACGAAGTGTCTTTACACCAAGTTTTCTCTGGCTACCCTTCCATATGTGGGATACAGCGTCAAGCGGTAAATGAAAATATATAATATTTTATTTCTCCAAGTGAGAATCGAACCTGTAAACTTCCACATGCGTCGCGACTGGCCTCAAAATATATAAATTTTGAGACCACTCACCAATTGAACAATCCGACTAATAATCTTTCAAATAAATACTATAAAAAATATCTATATATAATGTACGCTTTTATATATGCAAGTATGACCCAAATAAACATTGAATCCACGACCTCGGGGTTAACTGGCTAAGAACAAAAGTAATAAGGTCAATGGTCCAAATGCTTGTTCTTATTATTTGCAATATGAAAATAAATGCAAAAAAATACATAGTAAATAAATAACAACATATTGAGGTCTGTCATGGCGCAGGGCCACAAGCTTTAAAATTAAATATTTCAAGTTTTGATTTCTTCGCTATGATAACAAGGCAAAGCGCGGCGTTGAGTTCCGCCGCTCTACACGTAATATCTTAAATTCAGCAGAATGTAGGTAACGGAACAGTGTGCCTAATGATATGTTCCCAAATTCTCTCTGCCTACCCTAACAAATGCGTGAAGTTGAAAAAAAAAGAAAAATATAACAATGTTAACAGACTTTGTGCTGCATTGCACACTGAAAGGCACACTGAAAGGCGTAACTCAACGCTGTTCTTTTACTTGTTGATGTAGAAATGGAAATATTAAATGATTCGTATCCTCAAGTGGGAATTGAGTGTACTACTGTTTAATACCTGTGTGACACGTGTATACTACTCTTTCATGACGACGTTGACCGAGGGCAAATTTTGATACGTAATTATTTGAGAACTGTCGTGGCGCAGGGCCACAATAAAGCAACTGTAAACGACAGAAAGTAGTGACCGGAAAGGAATATAATATCTCAACACTATGTTTTGGTAACAAAGTGTTCAGTCACTAGGTTCCTCCTTCCGGATACGCTGTTTCCGGAAGGAAGAATGTAACAAAATATATATTTTTATGAATGAAATATATTTTGTTAATATATTTTTAACACATAGTTATTTATTTCAAGGGCCTGTAAGTCACGAAGAAGTCACGAGACGAAACGCACCTTTCATTATTTAGTAGCTCATTTTAGAAAGATGTTAACTATTGTACAATTGTTTGTGCAATATTACGCAATGGCAGACGGTTTTAAAATATCCTTTCACTTTGCCATATCCATACATTTTGGTATAGTATAGTGAGAAATTTAAATACGAGAATAGCCAGTTTCTAAAAGGACACCGTTAGTGCAACGGCGTTGTATAAAGGTGTGTATCGTGGGTTGGAATCCCTACTGGGGGAATGAATTACGTTCGATTCCTAGTGCTGAAACAAGACAAAGCTCGGTGTTTAGCTCTGCCATTCTCCAAGAAATGACATGAAAAATATAATTTTTATACTAAGTTCCCTTTGTCTCTCTTCACTCTTTACGGAATAAGGCGTGAGGTTAAAGAAACAAGAGTTGGATAGTGGCACCTTGCAATTTATAACAAAAAAATACTTAGTTAACATAAAACCCATACCCATTTGGACTTTCATTTCTATAGATTTATATATGAAAGTGTTTGTACAACAGTATATAGAAATAACATTGAATTGTCCGTCTGTGATTTCAACATTAGTTGTTTCAAGTTCACATAATTAGTTGTTTACAGATTTTATTGAGAGTCAAAATATAACAGGTTTTTGAGGCTTGTCGTGGTGCAGGGGCACAGGAAACTGAATTTCGCCATTCAACACGCAATGCCTCGAGAATTCGGAGGATAGTGAGGAACGGAAGAGTCTTGGATGTAGGTTAAACAATCTCCTCTGCCTATTCGGTTATAAAATAAAACAAAAAAATCAACTATGCTAAGTAAAATGTGAAAGCGAGTAAAAATATTTCTCATATTGATTAAACAAATTTTGTGTAAAAAATTTGCAAGGTGTTTTATAAAGAACGTCGGATTACCATAACAATAAAACGATTATAGTTTATAATATAAGGCACTTTCATCACACCATTACTAACATACACTTCCGGTTTCGCCGGCTTTTCTGACAACAAGGCAAGTTCAGTTCCGCCACTCAACACGAATGTCTCATATTCAACGGAAGTGGGAAATGGACGTATGGGAATGGGAATGGTGTGTCTTACTACATTATTACACTAGGTTTCCAAGTTTCCTGTACCTTACGATATGTAAGATACAGCGTGTGCTAAATAAAATATTTATTGCTTACATCTTATGTTAAACATTCAACAACGACCCAATAGTGCATATAATACATATGTATATTATAAGCACTAGAACTTCTTCTGAATTGCTGTAATTTCAATACAATTGAAGTTCAATGACTTCAAGAACTTGTTTAGCAAGTTTGTTTAAGCTCAGTCTGTCTGTACAGCTTCCTAATAATTTATATATATACTTATAATAAATGTATAACTGTTCACTGTATGTATATGGAAGTATATAGGAAACGCCGTTCTCGAAGATCTAATGGGTGCCGAGTTCCGTGTTCACTCGGGATAAAATTCAAGCTCTTAATTTTACTCGACAGTTTTCTACGTAACTGCTCTATATATTTATTTATTCTAAACAATATAAAAAGGGATATATATATATATATATATATATATATATATATATATATATATATATATATATATATATATATATATATATATATATATATATATATATATATATATATATATATATATATATATATATATCCCTTTTTTACTATTTTTTACTCTTTTTAAAGTGTTATTCCACACTTAGGAAAGTATTTTAAATTTAGTATGATAGGAGATATCCCAACAGAGATTCTAGCAACATAACTGTGTTGTGACAAGCGTATAAAAAATTCAGCGTAGTTTAAAGAGGACGCGGCGTCGAGTTCCGCCACTCAACACGCATGCCTCAAATTCGGCGGAAAGTGGGGAACGGAAGTGGAACGGAGTGTCTTAATACAAGGTTCCCAAGTTCCCTCTGCCTACCCTGCCATGTGTGGTATATAGCGTAAAGCTGAGTGAGTGAGATATTTCTACTAAAATGTTATTTACAGGCATATAAATATTGCATCATGATTAAATGTGAAGCTTAATTTGTTACCCTTTAGTTCAAGTTAATAGATGCATGTTGCAATATATTAGATAATTAATTTAATATGATATTTTATATCGTCGTCTACAGCCGTCTATAAAAGCGAGGCTGTAAACACGATGATTTTGAGTTCGATCCCCGTTCGGGGGAATAAAAGGAGTTACAATAGTACATTTTCTTGCACCAGTAGACAATGCATGGCGTTCAGTTACGCTATTAAATACCGAATATTCTTACATATTTAACAGGAAGTTAACAGTTTAAATTACAGATTGTTTTAACACTTGGTATTCCTCGTACATCTTGCTATGATATGTAGTATGTGAATAAGTTTTAGATAAATGTTATATGTTTATTTATTTTAGGCCTTTCATGGCACAGTGCATATGACTGTAAACGGGACGGGTTGTGGGTTCGAACCCCGCTCAAGTAAATGAAATTTTTAATTTTTTTATAGCTATGGTAACGAGACAACTACGGCGTTGAGTCCTGCCACTCAATTTTTCTTAGTTTTAAAACTTATTGTCAATAATCGTAAAATCGCACATAATATTTTTAATGTTTAATAATCACTTTATGTTAACGTAATGTCAAGGTTGATTCATGATTGTAATGGTACATACTTAACTTTTTTTTATTGTTTTTTATGGTCTATGGTATTTTCCATTATAAAAAGACTACAAGACTCTTAAAAGAATTAAAAATGATCTTTTCAAAGAGTATACCTTAAACTGTTTTTGCACTTATTTTTATTTAATGGATGTTTGTTTGCCTGTCGTGGCGCAGCGGCACAAGAGTGTGACTGTAACCGACAGGTTCTGGGTTCGATCCCCAGTCGAGGAAATGAAATATTTAATATTTTCAATTTAAATATTTAATAATTCATTTCTTCGCTCTGGTAATAAGGCAAAGCGCGGCGTTAAGTTCCGCCACTCAACACGCTATGTCTCAAGTTCGGCTGAAAGTGAGGAACAAAAATGGAACGAAGTGTCTTGACACTAGGTTTCCCTCTGCCTACCCTGTCGTGTGCGGGATAAAGCGTGAAGCTGAGTGAGTGAGTGACCATATTACATTGAAATAAATTATTTAAATATTTATTATTTTCATTTAATGGGTCTGGTAACAAGGCAAAGCGCTGCGTTCAGTTCTGCTAGGCAAATGAGTGGTGGAAATCAATTTCATTTCTTCGAGTCGATCGCAAGGGATCGGACCCACACCTTGTTACGTTAACAGTCACACGCTTGAGCCCGTACACCACGACATCCCTCTAAAAATATATATGTAATTATCTACTATTGATATACGTTGCTTCAGATATTACATAATAAATAATAATTATTATATCTTGTTCAATAGAGCGAGTAATTAAACGTCACAAATTGCTTAAAATGCAGTCTAATTAAAATGTATAGTAGTATATATGGAGTGGCGTAACGATTAATTGGTTGGAAGTCGATTTTTTTAAGCGTTTAGCATAGGAAATAATTATCTTTTCTTGTCTTAATATTGCGGCATGTTGTGGCAAGGGTGCTAGCGTGACTCTGTCAGCACATGAGGTTGTGGGTTCAATTCCCACTCGAGGCAAGCAAAACAATGTTAGTCAACTAAAAGTCAATATAATTCATTGTTCAACTAAAAGTAAGTATAATTCATTGTTTCGCTGTCACGCGAAATCTAGCGTTAAGACACTACGTTCTACTACCTTACCCATTTGAGGCATTATGTATTGAGTGGCGGAACTCAATGCCGCGTTTTGCTTTTTTAACAGAGAGAAGAAATGAAAACATTAAATATTTCCTCGAGTGGGAGTAGGAATCGAACCCACAACCTGTCGATTACAGTCACACCTTTGTGCCGCTGCGCCACGACAGGTCTCAATTAAATAAAGTGAGACTCTTACTGAGTCGAAGTTTTTTTAATTCTAACTATCATTACATTTTGTATTTTTTTATTACAAAAAATATAAAAAAAAATCATTGGAAAATTTAGCAACAACAAAGCATTCAGACTAATATGTTATTGACTAACAGCTTCACCTGTTCTGAATTTTTATATATTCAATAAATATTCATATAGTCCAAGCGGGCGCAGCCGCGCGTATCCTCTAGTGTAAAAATAAAACAAACACGATATAAAAAGTGAAGGCCGTACATAATTCTTGTTTAAACTAAACTGTCCACTCACGTCTGATGACATTTGACTTTTTAATAACCATATCGCAATTACGTGATAAGCGTATAAATCTTTAACAGTCCATGTCGAATTTTTAACCTTCTCATTTATAGACTAGCGACCCGCTCGCGGCGTCGTCCGGTCGAATTATACTATTTTATTTACTAATTTTAACTACTTTTTTGTTCTTATAAAATTATCACTTTTAAGACAATATCTATTATTATTTCATTGTAGTTTGGTCGTATTTAATATTTAAAATTTATGTAACTTTTATTTTTGAGATGATTGCCAGAATATCATTGAGAAACTGCATTTTCTGAGACTACCGTGTATACACGCATAGACAAGCTAAGCGCTTCACGCTGTATCCCGAACGAGGCAGGGTAGGCAGAGGGAACCCGGGAACCTAGTGTTAAGACACTCCGTTCCACTTCCATTCCCCACTTTCCGCTGAATTTGAGGCATTGCGTGTTGAGTGGCGGGACTCAACGTCGCGCTTTGCCTTATTACCAGAGCAAAGAAATGAAATATTAAATAATTAAAAATATTAAATATTTTATTTCCTTGACAGGGGATCGAACCCAGAACCTGTCGGTTACAGTCACACACTTGTGCCGTTGCGCCACGACAGGCCTCTACACAAAAATAAAACAAAAATCACTATTATAAGTTATTTTACATGAATAAATAAGATTCTGTTAATATGTCTTCGATGTACACTGTCTGTATAGATCAGTTACAGATTTATTATAAGTTTTTAAATTTTACAGGATTTCTATATATACACTAATAAGTATAATATTAATATTGGTAACTATCAATCTACTGCTGTAGAATTAAATTGACCGTGATGTTATAAAAAAGATTGGACACTTAACATAAAATTGTGCTAAAAACAATGACATTGGAACTTTTTAAAGTGCTTGTCATGTCTTTTTCATTTTAAATTTAATGTTATTTTTTTATATTAATTATCTTCACCCCTCTCGCATCGCACGTAGTAAGGTTCAGACTCGTGTTGAGACGCTTCGTTCCCATTAAGACAGTTCCGTTCTCCATTTTTCGCAGAATTCTAGAGGCATTGCGTGTAAGTGGCGGAACTCAGCGCCGCGTTTTTCCTCGTTACCAGAACGTGAAAATAAAAAATATTAAATATTTCATTTTTTTTGTGTGGGAATGGAATCCAAAACAGGCCTCTGGGCTACGATAAGTTCCTATATAGAATGTTGCTATATAACAATTAAATAAAATATTATTTAATTGTTATATAGCAATTATTAGTTTTTTCAAATGACATTGCAGTAGTGACGTAAATAATAATAATAATAAAAAAGAGAAAAACGTAAAGTTTTTATGAAAGGCAAAATGAGAAAGGCCAATGTAGATTTTTTGCAGAGGAAACCTGGAAACAGCTTCCGTTCCGAACATCACCTCGGTACCCGTCTTACCGCCGGTTTTTGGTGTGTTGTGCAGCAGAACTCAACGCCGCGCTTTGTCCGTTACCAGCGAGGAATTGAAACTAATTAATACCTCTAGTTTAGAATTGAATCCATATTTATGTACATCATATATTTTTTTTAATATCTAGCATAACATAGCACAAAGGGTACCTAAAAGGCACCTAAAAGGCACCTAGTATTAATGAACTGAAATGTCTTAAAATGAACGGAGTGTATAAACACTTCCCAGGTTCCCAGGCTCTATCTACCGTGCTAAATGTGGAAGACAATGAAAAATACAAACAAATAAAACAAGCTCATTATTCTTAATATCCATATATAAAACGACATTGAAATGTTTTGGGAAGTCATTAACAACTTCCATATTAGCAATTGTCTTCAAACATTAGTATAATATTATAGGAATTTATTACTAACATCATTTTCTATTTCAAAGTTGCAACATCGCTTATGTTTAGAGACCTGTGGCGCAAGTGCGCAACTCTAAAACGACAGGTTATAGGTTCAATCTGCACTCGAGGAAATAAAATATTTTATATTTTTTAAAATTAATTTTTAATGTTTTCATTTTTGAGCACTGATAACAGACAAAGCGCAACGTTGAGTTCCGCTAATTAATAGGCAATGTCAGAAAATGGGAAAATCGACCGGAGTATCTTAACACAAGAGTTCCAAGTTTCCTCTGCCTACCTTGCTATGTGCGGGACAGTGTTAAATTGAAATAAAAAAAACATCGTTTATGTTATGTAGAAAGTGTACGTTACATATTTAATTTGGTTGACAGAAGAAGAAGGAGAAGAAGACTAATTTCTATGATACATAAAAAATATTCTGTATATACATTTATACGGTAAAGCGAATCACACATTGTTAGGATTATGTTGGTCATCAAAAAAACAACTTTTAAAAGTTAGCAAATTTAAGTTTGTAATATAATGGGATTTTCTTCGTAGTGTAAAGGTAATTAATCAACTATCCAATAACTAACTATCAAAAATCTGATTACTTTTGTATTATTACATTGATTAGATATAAAGAGAACAAACATTGTTTAGATAGAATTCCTAATTCTCGATTTCTTTCTAAGCAACGCTTAGAAATTCTTACAAAATGTGGCATAGTCGAGCTTTTAATTGTTTCGATTTAAATGTTAGCTTTTTTGTGTGCTCCAAAGATCTATATATAGATCTGAGTATTTAATATTAAATCTAGTTTAAAATTTCCTTATCTTCTTGAAAAAGTAACTTGACAGACCATGGAACACACCATGGTCGTATAAGGGTTACATTCTTTTTTTTTTTTAAGTTCGTTGTCTTAAAAATGATGACGTACATTTGAAATAATATAGTAAAATTATTGTTTTAACCGCATGCATTGTATCAAATCAGTAATACATAAAATGATTGAATCACAAAAATATATAATGAGTTTTCAAAACTCTATAACGAAATATGTAAGTGAATAATATATAAGTGGGGAACAGAAGTGGAACGGAGTGTCTTAACACTAGGTTCCCGGGTTCCCTCTGCCTCGTGCGGGATACAGCGTGAAGCTGAGTGAGTATAACGAAATATTCAATATTTTTATTTCTTCGCTCTAGAAACAAGGCAAAGCGCGGTATTGAATTCTACGACTTAGCACACAATGCCAGAAAACCAGCGGAAAGTGGGGAACAGGACGAGTATCTTAACACTAGGTTCCCAAGCACCCGTTGTCCACCCTTCCAAATGTGCGGGAAACAGCGAGAAGATTATAATTACTAACATATATTAAATATTTTTCTAGTTATGTTATTATATAACAGCTATTAGCAAATATGCCAGTTGATCGAGAATATTCGACATCCGTTAGATAAGGCCAACAAGTATATATGAGTATTGTTTTCATTTTAACTAAAAGTATGAGAAAACCGTAATCGACCCATTACACTTTACAAAAAATGGTAAACTAGCCAAGTACGAGTCGGACTTGTCAATGAAGGTGTCTATAAAAACAGCAATAAAATATTTCCTTAATAATGTCGAAGTGTCTTCATATTAGGTTCCCAGGTTCCCTCTGAATTCCCTGCTATGTGTTTCAGTGTATTCAAAGTGAAGAAAAGTATATCACGCACGATAACAGACCCAGAACAGTGGTTTTTGTCCTCGAAAATTTTATAACTGTATTCAAATGGATCTTCCTAATTAAGCATTTAAAACTGTTCTTATATATGTTGTAAATCTTAAATGATGATGAAATTATTTACGTGTCTGTATTAATATTAATAATTTCTAGAAAAATCTTAAAAAATAAGAGTAGTTTTAATTGTCTTACTCACTTAGCTTCACACCGAATCTAGTGATAAGACGGATCCGTTCCCCACTTTCTGCCGAATTTGAGGCATGCGTGTTGAGTGGCGTAACTCAACGCCGTCTTGTTACCAGAGTGAAGAAATGAAAACTTTTATTATTTAAATTGAAAATATTAAGTCATTCTTTAGCACGAGTCCTGCCATGTGCAGGATGCATAGGGCAGCATGAGTCGTTAAATATCCTAAATATAATAGGGAAGGCGGAGAAACGACACTTTCCATTTAGCGGAGCTTAACGTCGCACTGTTGTGTTAATCTTAGAATGAGAAAAATAAAATAATTCAGGCTCTCCAGAAAATGATCGCATATTTCTACTACTTATCTATGATACAATATTACCCGAACTGAAATGTTATACTAAAATAATCAGCACTTATAAATAATTCTGCGAAATCATCGTACATATATGTACATAATAATTTGCTTATCATGCAACAAACTATACAAAACTTCAGTGTACAATTTTATTTATATATGACACTATTTTATAAGGTCTGATTTTAAAGGGGGGGGGTAAGTATGACCTGTATGTTTGTGTAAGGCACTGTAGCTCCTGAAAAGGAGAATTTCAGTCCGTTTTCAGTCAGACGTGTTCACAATGCGTAAGATATTAATGATTTAAAAATATTAATTTACTCTACAGTTATCGTGGTACCTTAAAAGGTGTAGAGAATCTAGTGACAAGTCATTCTTCTCTTCACATTTCTTCCATAAAAAAGATGATACATGATGAATATTTGAACACAATGCTAATCTTTTTTAGTCATCACGTTATCACGTTTATCACGCTGTATTCCGCACGTAGTAGAGTAGGCAGAGGGAACTTAGGAACCTAGTGTTAAGATATTCAGTTACCATTATCCTCACTTTTCTCCGAATTGTCGAAGCATTGCGTATTGATTGACGGATCTCACGAAATATCACAAGGGGGTAGGGGGGTGCAATAAGATATCACGTGTATTTGTTTTATCGTCAATTAATTATGGGTTAATATGAAAAAAAATATGTATTAATTAAATTACGACAAAAATATAAACTAATTACTAAACTAAAAAGTGAGTGAAGTGTTCAAGTTCGAACTCGAACTTCGTGATCGTCCATGTATCTTGAGTTTCATTAGACCTCTATGAAATTGACACTATCCAATGTCACAAAGACACAATCGTGCTGACAAGCGCTATATCATATATATAATAACTTTTGAACAGTATGTATTTTCTAACTCAGCTCGTCGAGTTAAGTCTAAATACAACCGAATATTTCAAAAGTAGCGCCATGAGGACACATACAATAGTTAGATTTTAATGAAATCTACGAAAAATATACGTGGTTTTGGGTTTGGGAAAGAGGTAAACCTCTCCACGTATCACCAATGGGGTTCTGAAAAAAAAAAAATGTACAGCACGGTTCAAGTTCCTACGCTCAATATACAAAGCCTCAACAAATCAGAGGAATGTTGGAAAAAAACGTATTAATACTAGGTTTACTAATCCTTTCTGCCTACCCTGCTGAGCGCTTTTTTTTTAAATATCCTTAAAGCTAGTGTGTAGTGGCGGATTTTTACGCCGTGTTTGGTTAAAAGAGTTGAACGCATATACTCGTATATCGTTTTGGTCACTGCGATTAACTATTAGAATTAGAATGAGAATTATTAGAATTAGACGTCGTTATAAGAAACAGACATTTAGATGTATCGTTAAGTTTAAATATAAACTATAAATTTATTATAAAATAGGAAAGACTAAACTTAAATTTATTCTAAAATAGGAAAGACTACTGATTGCTTCCTGTCACCTAAACAAAAACAATACAATAACGAGATTTAAACAAGGTCCTTACAGTACAGTGTCGGTGGAGAATGGGGGAATTCCGCTTCCTTAAGTATAGATACTTATTGCTGTTATTAATTACAAAAGGTCTGTCGTATTGCAAGGGCACAAGCGTGGGACCGTAATGCTACAGGTTGTAGGTTCGATTCTCAGTGGAGAAAAGTAAATATTTAGTTTTTCACTTCTTCACTCTCTGGTAACAGGACAAAAACGCATGGGCACAATGTGTTACTGTAAAGTAGACGTGTTTTGTTGAGGGTTCCCAAAGGTATGTGATATATTTATTTTAATATAATATAATAAATTTATTCGTATACGAATGTCAGTAATTTTATATGTTTCATACGTTTTTTGTGTTTAATTTGTCATCTTTATTACTAATTTAAATATAACAAAAAAATATACATATTTATTGTTAAATGAAATTTACCTAATTTTTATTCCAGACAGCAACTGGAAGGTTGGCAGAAGCAACTAAGGAACAAAGGTAAAGACATTCGTTCCTATCGAGACACTTCCATTCTGCACTTTTCTCAGAATTTTAGGCACTACGTGTTGAGCAAGCAACTTAACGCCGCGCTTAGCCTTTTACTGGGGCGAAAAAATTAAAATATTAAATATTTCATTTCTTCGAGTGGGAATCGAACCTTGAACCCCTGCTGTGTATATATATTAAATTAATGCTGTCAATTAACAAATATTTCCCCATATATATCACCCATTATCGTTATACAAAATACTTCCACGTTCTTGTTTTGCAAAACATCCCTCTTTATTAACTAAAGTTTTTGTTCAATAAATTATCCAATAAAAAAAAGGAAAGAAACAGATAAAATGTAACTTACAGATTATTCTTAGGCAGTATTAATAACACTAACACTTATTCAAGTTCAGTTATTTATATAAAATATTTACATGTGCTTTTTATATTCGTCCCATGCGGTCGGCGAACTACGGCACACTGGTAGGTACCGTGAAGCGCTTGTGTGCGTTGAATTTTTTTGCTAAAAACGGTAAAGCGTTTATTGTTATCGATTGCGTGTGTTCCGTAGCTTGTTGAATACGTGGTTAAAGTTATTTAAATATCAATATTATACGGACTAATAATTATTATATTATTAAGAATAATTATTCCAGAGGCCTGTTCGTGGCGCAGCGTGTGACTGTAACCGACAGGTTCTGGGTGCGATCCCCGGTCGATGAAATGAAATATTTAATATTTTCAATTTAAATATTTAATGTTTCATTTCTTCGCTCTGCAATACGCAACGCCTCAAATGCTGCGGAAAGTGGGGAACGGAAGTGGAACGGAGTGTCTTAACACTAGGTTTCCTTCTGCCCGGGTTCCTTCTGCTTACCCTGCCTCGTGCGGGATACAGCGTGAAGCTGAAAAAAAAAATTTTTTTATAACGATTAAATTTATTTATTTCGATTTAAATCCTATAAATGTATATATAGATAGATAGATAGAAAAACTTTATTGCACACAAAATAAACATAACAAAACACAAAAGAAATAATACAACATACAGATTGCGCAAAGGCGGCCTTATTGCTAATAGCAATCTCTTCCAGACAACCCTTGAAGAGAGGAATAAAGTTATACAAAACCGGGCTTGTGCAAAGATTATTTAGAAGAAAGAATTAAAACATATACCTAATCTTATACATACAATATAATAATATATATAATATACATATATTAAATAACAAATATATATGTTTATATACTACATACGTACCATATAAAATAAATATATATAACAAATATAAAATACATGATAAATAAAATAAAAAAAAATAAAATGTATATAATTACTGCTGAGAGCGGAGATGATTAAATATACGACTTTTAAAAATATTTAAAGATTTGGAATGTCGAATATCTGACGGGACCGAATTCCATAGCTTAATAGCTTTTACAGTGAAGGATTCACCATAAAAGCGCGAGTGAGCAGTCGGCAACGCTAATCGGTTATCAGTTCTTGACCGCAGTTCCAGGTTACAAGTTGTATCCGCGCCCAGGAAATTAAAACGGTTTTTAAGATAGTTAGGTGTGAGAGGATTATAGAGTATGGAATAAAGGAACGCCAGGATGTGGAAGTTGCGGCGGCGTCTAATAGTAAGCCAATTAAGCTTATTGCGATATTCGCTGACATGGTCAAATTTACGCAAGCCAAAGATAAATTTATACACGGAACTCAACGCCCCGTTTTATAGCGCATTATATTTAGGGAGCAGGAAAAGAAGTAATCTCTTTTTACATTCATATATACAATATAAATACATTTTAAAATGCTTACGTTGTGTTAATTAATAGCTGTTTTTTATTATGTAGTTAGAAATAACTCTATAATATTATTTTTTGTTAATTTTGTTCTTATAATATTTATAATAGATTTTTTTTTTTTACATTTTATTTTATATTTGAATAATATTACGTATTAAATAATAAAGAATAAACGAATGCTACATGTAAGATGATAAATTAGAATTAATGCTTTAATTAAACCTTATATTAATAATTCTAGATATTATTAATTTTAGATGTAACCATCTTAATTATGTAACTAGTTTATTAATAGGTGAACCCTAAATTTGTACTATATTATTATTAAAGTGGAATCACAAGACCGCCTTTCAATGAACACTATACACGTAGGTGAACTTGGTTTATTTGTAGTCATTGATGTCTCCATATTTTATTCATACAAATCAATACTTTTTTTGAGTGTGCCGTCGTGGTACATAAATAATTGGGTTTTTGAAAAAAATTTTTTTTTGTGATAAATAGAAAGATTATATATTAGTTTTATAACAAAACTATTTTTCAAAAGTTATTTCAAAATAAAAATTAATTTTTGAATCCAGTACCGAAGACACGCCGACAACTCCCAAACAAACCCGAGCGCGTGTGACGTCATAATGTTAGTTTTCACTCAATGCAGTTGATAGGAAAATAATGAATGCAGTGTTTTGATCTATTTAATTTTGTTGTCAACGCTGTACTGTTATTAAATATCTATAACATTATGACGTCACAACTATGGTGACCAATCATGGCGCGTTTATAGTCACGTGATTTTTATTTAAATTTCATCAATTTTTAATTGTTTATAATTAATTGAAATTTTTTTTTTTAAGTTTTTTGCATTAAATATCAATATTATTAATAATAAAGTTTTAAAATACATAAAAAAAATCAATATTTTTTTTTTCGAAAAACCTAATTGCGACGATTGTGTGTTCGATTCCCATTTGACGGATGGAAATATTGAATATTCTCATTTGCTCCGGTATGGAATTAAGATGCAGTGATGGTCTGTCAAACAAGAAGCAAAGTCTCATAGTCTTCAAAAATGGACAACCCAACACAAATATTTTTTAAATTGAAACCAGTTCTTGAGATTTACGTACCAAATTTACAACCCAAAAATTTACAACAAAATAATGTTTTGAGCTTTATATTATAACTAAAGATAATTCCGCAGAATGTGGGAGATAAAATAAATAAGCTCGAAAATAATAAAATATATATATTTTTTACTCAAATATATAAATCTTTTAAATAGGTGAAAATTTGTAAAATATTCTGATGATGGAGTCAGGACTTAAATACTATCACAATTTTTAGGTCACCAGTAAACCGCTTGAGTTTATCTTTGAAAATCAATTACGTCATTATATTAATTATAGGGTTTAAGTAATAAGAAAGAACTTGTTCTTTTTTTTAAAACAAACGTGTTTTTAAAATTATAGCAGGGATCCCTAAAATCAAGTTGCCGATGAAAGTTCGAGTGGAGATTCTGCGAAGTCTATTACTTAGCTTTTTAGCTAAGCAAAAAGAGTGATATTATAGGTTTGAGCAGGTTTTCTGTGTGTCTGTCTGTGGCACTATACCTTGTGTAGTAATGAACCAATTTGGGTGTGGTTATTTTTAATAGAAAACCTTTGGTTATTGCGATGGTTGTTGGTTATGTTTTATTAAAATTGGATTAGTCATTTAGGAGCTAGAAGGACTTTGTCAAGATAAGATACAGACTTCTTTTCAGAGACTTCTTACAGCTTAAAATATTGTTTAATATATTTATAAGTCTACCTGTCATGGACTAAGACGGAACTCTTAACGGAAGACGACTAAGACGAAAAAGTTCATTTCATGAAACTCATTAGACGCAACGGAAGTAGTATACTAAGGAATTCCATGAAATGAAGAGGATTTCATAGTACTCTCTTTAGGAAATTAATTTAGCGCCAAGCTATATCCCTAGAGGGGTAGGCAGAGACAACGGAGCGCCAAACGCTACAGGCTTAGCATACCTCTTTCGCCTCTTCCACTGTCAGCCTCTCCGTACAAGCCGTCCGGGGGGTCCTTATGGTTCTCTCTTACCACTCAATTTTCCTTCATAAATCTTATTTGCCTTTCTTTCTTCACTCATCCGCCAAACGAGCCTAAACCACACTGAGCACGTTCTTTTTCATACTCACTGTGACATCCATGCTAGTACTAACCATTCTGTATAACTCTTCATTGGGTATGCGATCAACTAAACTGACTCTGCATATCCTACGAAGAGATCGAGTGGAGTATGGAGCTACGATCTCTCTCTTTAGTGCTTCCAGTAATCAAATTTGTCAATTGACTAATTCCAGTAGTTTCTTTAGCTACATAATAAAATTCTTTAGATACATAATGCTTGTGCTTAATCTACTTTGTAAAAAAATATGAAAACTAAGTATATTAGAAAACTTACGTTTTCCATTTTCCGTCGAATTGAGGTAATACGTGTTTTAGTGGCGGCATTCAACGCTGCCCCTTGACATTAACTGAAGATTGGACCCATAAACTGTCGCGTTTACAGTCATTTACTAATCACTCAGTTAAAACAATTGTTCTGCGAATGAGCCGAATCGAAAACCAGCTACAGACGATCCCTCGATCTGGGCGCGATGTTTTCGGCTCACGTGTACCGCGTGCTGTAACAGTTTTCTGTTACGTAACCATTTTCATTTGTTAATACGCATGCGGGTCCAGGACCTTCTCTACCGATCATCCAGGACCTTCTCTACCGATCATCGGCCAATTTCCTTGGTTATTTGATCACATGCATGTAATAGCTGCATGTCGTAAATTAATAGTCGGTTTACTTTCAGTAATCAATCTAGATCGAGGGGCTTTTGTGAAGGAGTAATGAATTTGAGACCTTAAAACATGATATATTACCACGTTTTTTGCCGCTCAACTCGCAATGCCTTCGGAATTTCGCGAAAGACGGGGAACAAAGTAAGGTTATGGAAAACCGGGTTTTTCAACACTAGGTGTCTAGGTTCCTTTTGCTTATCCTGCTTTGTGCGAGATACAGCGTAAAGATGAAAAAAAAATCCGTCGTCGTGCAGGAGGGCAACGTATGACTTAAATTGTATGGTTCGTAAAATCTCAACTAGATGAAATTAATTAATTCTATCTCTTCGCTCTGGTAAAAAGAGAACGCGCGGCGTTGACTTCCACAATTCAACACGCAATGTCTCAAAAATTTGGCAGTAATAGTGTACGCAGTGTTTTAGCATGCGGTCGCCTCTGTTTACCCTACTACATGGGGAATATATCGTAATTGTTATAACAATTTCATAGCTAAGTAAGAAAATTAATTCAACAAACAATCTTCTTAAAACACATAAAATTTTAATCACAATTGGTAGGAAATTGTATGCATTGAGGTTTTAATTCGTACCTACTCTTATCGGAGTCGTAAAATTTGCATGATGCAATTCAATATAGTTTGATCAATACAAATCAGTATTTACTCTGGGCTAGTATGATAGGGGTCACAAGGCCAATAATATGTTTTATTTGTCGGCGTATTGACGTCTAAATTTAAATTATATATCATGCTAACAAAAATCATAAACAATTCCATGAAATCAACAAAGTAATTTATAATATTCTATTCTAGCTATGGTAACAAGACAAAACGCGGCGTTGTGTTCCACTCAATACCTCAAGAATTTGGCGGAAAGTGCGAAATGAAAGTATCTTAATAGTAGGCTAAGATGTGGTAGTGATTTTTAGGGGTTGGGGATATATTAATTTAATTTTTTTTCAATAGTAACTGAGACCGGTCTTGGCGCAGCAGCACAAGCGTGTGACTGTAAACAAGATTGTGGGTTCGACCCCCTCTCGAGGAAATGAAATATTTGATATTTTCAAATTAAATATTTGATGTTTTCATCTCTTCGCTCTGATCTCAAGGTTAAGCGCTGCGTTGAGTTCCGCCACTTAACACACAATGTCTCAAACTCAGCGGAAAGTGGGGAATGGAAGTGGAATGGAGTGTCTTAACACTAGGTACCCAAGTTCCCTCTGCTCACCCTGCCATGTGCAGTATATAGTGTGAAGCTGAATGATTAAGTTATGCTACTTACTGAGAGTCAAACGCAGTACTCGTGGTCACAATTCTTCGTATCTGGGTAAGCGTATTAAACATAATTTTGAATATAATGTAAATTCGCCTAATAAATTTGTTTTCTACGGATGGGTGCATCACAAGGATCGATTTTAGAGCTTCTCTTGTATTACATTTGTGCTAATGACCTTTTATGTTAAGAATTTATAGGATATTGCAAATAGTACATTCTGTGACGATATTTCATTAACTTTAAACTAGATTATACATAGTCAATAGTGCACAATAGCAAATACTTCACTTGTTTACTATCAATAATTTAGTACTAAACATGTAAAAAAATATATTTAAGACGCCAAGTATGAATGAACAAAAGCTTGACTATAGCCTTGAAAGTGATTTCTTAATTTTATTGATGCTGTTGTATTTGGGACAAACTCCAGGTTTAAAATTTCAAGAAAGTCCCCATTTGTGCCCCCAAAAGTGAGTGTAAGTAAGAAATGTAGTATGTTTTCGAAGTCAACAGGTTACCAGGTCAGAATTTTAACAGACGTGGAAACCGCTCGCCTCGTTTATTTTAGCTACTTTCATAGTAGGTGAGGCCTGTCGTGGCGCAGCGGCACAAGCGTGTGACTGTAACCGACAGGTTCTGGGTTCGATCCCCAGTCGAGAAAATGAAATGTTTAATATTTTCAATTTAAATATTTGATGTTTCATTTCTTCGCTCTGATAATAAGGCAAAAACGCGGCGTTGAGTTCCGCCACTCAACACGCAATGCCTCAAATTCGGCGGAAAGTGGGGAACGGAAGTGGAACGGAGTGTCTTAACACTAGGTTCCCGGGTTCCCTCTGCCTACCCTGTCTCGTGTGGGATACAGCGTGAAGCTAAAAAAAAAACCTTTCATAGTAGTGTATCCTACGGCATCTTATTTTTTGTCTTGCAGAAGCGAGCTTTTCGCGCAATCTATAAATTAGGCCCCAAGTATTGTTTAAGCGAAAAAATTTGAGAAACTAAAATATATTGACCGTATGTCTTTGAAAATGTTATATGACTTAAGAAAACTATTAATTAATTTTGCAAATCGGTGATATACGTTTGTGTGTTAAAAGTTATTACCAAATTATCGATTTTATAAATGATAACACGTCTTGGGAATAAAATGCTCGCTCCAGACTATTTCAAATCTATTTTATGTCACTTATAATAATATGATGTAAACTTTTGATTACAAAAATGTCCTGATAAGTTTCTTGCGCAGGTTCTTCTCAGGTCTGAGGCAGTAAATTTAGTAGACCGTTGGTAACTTGTTTGACGTTCAAATAATTTACCATATTTGGAATTAAAATGCTTGAATTTGAAATTAGTAAATCTACTATGGAGCATAGTATACGTGTGGATAATAAAATACCACAAGTGATTTTAGACGTGACTCTTAAAGAATTTAAAATAAAAGCTAAATATATATTATTAGGCAAAGCATAATACTCAATCAAAGACTACTATAATGATAATGGTGCGTGGGATCAAATGTTGTGCGAAGCTTATTATGGTTATACTTTATTGTAAATCATTGTTTAGACTTTTATTATAAATCATTCTATCAAAAAAAATCGTTGATTTTCATATCGCCTCTTCTCAACAGAATTGCCTTCCGAGCTGGTGTATTGTGCTGGTATATATGTAACTTTACGATAGAAAAGTGCTTGTAATATCCTTTTTGAATAAAGAATATTTTGATTTTGATTTCCACTGTTGAAAATAGAAATCTTAGAAACACCTATTATGGCCATACTGTGCTTATTTATCAAATTGCAGGGAAAAACCTTTTAAGGATTCTTCTAAACTACTATTATTTAAGTGATTTTCTTTTCTTTTAAGTGTTTTTTTTTCTAAAAAATCTGGTTATTCTTTTTCTACTGTGAAAAGAAATAGGGCCCTTGAATAAAATCCATTTCTGAACTAAACCTGTCTATTTATTACAGTAAAAAAATAATAAGATGCAGGATTTTTTCGTTAGTGTTGATGGTGATTTATTTTTTTGGATAAAAAAACTGTGAATTTATTTTGAAAATAATGTGAAATTAGTTGTGTGGATGGTTAGCCAAACATGTGATTAACTATCCACACGTGTGCCTATAGGAATGTGTAACCACAATAAAGAAGTGTCAGCAGGTTGTTAGAATGTGTATTGGTTTTTGTAAATCTGTGACAACATGTGTGACGTTTTCTTAGGTGTCAAGGCTATTTGGCAAAATATGGTTGGAATAGACCTTGATTTTTAATTTCGGTCTTATCGGTTTTTGTTTCTTAATTTTTAAATGGCTTTTTTTTATCGTATACTATTTTGTTAGGAGTTATTATCTTTGTTGTTACAATTTACTAAATTTTCTTTTATAATAATAAGACAGAAAAAACCTAGGCTCATAATTTAAACGAGAAAGTTTATAAGTTGTATTTGGTGTCACTAACCAGTTTCAAAATTTCTGTAATACTTTAAAAATGGCATTAGGGCCTAATACTTAATAATTGGCTTAAATACCAACTTAATTAAGGTAAGGGCCATTAGTAAGTGTAAGTAATTAGTATAATAGATAAGGAATTTTGTAATGTTTTAAACAATAAAACAAGGGATTTTTCGCTCATTTATTATTAAGACACGACATAGACTACAGATCATCGTAGGTCGATGGCACTATGGTATAACTGTAAACGCACTATTGGTGGGTTGGATTGCCACTTGAAGGAATGAAACATTTAATATATTCATTTCTTTGATCTGAGGCAAAGCGTGGTATTATTATCTGCCATTCAACATACGAGTACAATTCAAAGCATGAAAATTATCTGTAGAAAATAGGGGAACGGATGTATCCTAAATCTAAGGTTTGTTTATATCCTTCTTCCTACCCTAGGATATAGCGCGAAACAAAAAATATATAATGGCATATTGTATTGTTATTGCATATTGTATAGTCCCAAAAATGTTCCCACTGAAAAAAGAACTATAAATATTAATAATATTATTGTCCTATTATAATTGCTTCCTAGCATTTATAAGACAACAATACAATTTATCATAAAAATATGGTTAGTTTACAAAAGCGTTAAATATAAATGAAATAATGATAATTATCTAAACTTATTTAATTTATAACAACGTGTGTGCCGCCCGGGTCGCTCTGGCTTGAGCGAATTATTTGGTATTTATGGACCAACAGATATACGCCGTCCACATTACCGACAAAAATTTGGAGCTTGGAGTTTTCCATAACCTTAAACACTCAAATACGGTATTATGTGCCTCATTCTGTTATGATATCGGCAATAGACCGAGACTAGAGCAAACACGTCTAGGTTCCACAGCAGGACCAACGCGAGCAACATTCGCCGCCTCACTGGAAATGCTCCAATACCTCCGTATCACGCTAATGGCTATCACTCTCTGCATGGCAACGTTCTGCCGGTTCAGGGCATCCAACCCAAAAGGGAGCATCGTACGGCGCCGTCGATAAAACTTACTTTTATTTTTTATTTTTCTAGAATCAATAGGATCGGCTTCATCATTCAAGATTACATCGGCTATAACAGTTTTCGTGTTTGGTGTATAAAATTATACATTTACTCGTTTTTACTATTTAATATTATTATTATAATATGTTATTAGTTTTGAACTAATGTATTATTAATGAGAGATGGTTCTGATCGTCCTACATGGCTGGTTGTTGTTCTTTTTCAGTTACACCCCGTATACTGCACGTGTAAGAGAACGCTGAGCTAACTTGGAAACCTACTGTTAAAATACTCGGTTCTCCACTTTGTGCCAAATTTGAGGCACTGCGTGTTGAGTAACGTAACTCAATGCCGCGCTTTGTCTCATCAGCAGAGTGGTTGAATTATTAAATATTTCATTTCCATGAATTCACGCACGGGGGGCTATGTTGCTCACGTCCCTAGGATTTACCAGCTTCTTCTAGGCTCATCCTACACGTGCCCCCTGGGTGGTGCTAAAAGAGAACAACGCCAAGCAATAGGCGGCGGTTAACTAACCTGTCTCCTGGAAACCACAAACCTTGAGGAACTAAAACCCCTCTAAAAGTGTAGACATGATGCCTTGGGAAAGTAAATAAGCATAATATTATATTATCTCAACCCTTTAAAAATATGAAAATGATCCATAATCAGAATGTGATGTCATGCGATCCGGCTTACCCCCGGCACTTGCAGGTACCCGGGCCTGCAAGTGGGATATCTGTTATCGAAGACCATACAGAGGTGGGCGACCAGGCCTCTGTGCTGGTGAATGCACCTGGCAATAATAATAGTAGCAGAAGCGGCAAAAAACTTGTCTAGCAAGCTTCCCATCTTGGCTTGTTTACGAGAACCAGATCCTCTTCACTGGGGATTATCCAACCAACCCAAGCTTGTCCTGTCTCCGAAGATCATCTATTGCCTAACCAGACAGAAACAGAGACCAGGCAGAACTTTTATTATTATTATTATAATTATTCACTCAACAATCTCACTAGTGTAAAAAGAGAAGAAATAGAAGCCACAGGTAATGCAGTCACAGACAAAATCATGATTGCAAAGTTTGGAGAAAAGAAAAAACCTACTTCTACATTTTTCGTAAATCTTTAACCTGGACCAAACAATAAGGCTGTCAAACAGCTGCAGTACATTAACCACCAGTATGTGATCATAAAAGACACGAAAAAGAGCATATCAATAGTACAATGCCACAGAGGCCAGCAATACGGGCATTTTAAGAACTATTGAATGCGACCCTATCCCTGCTTAATGCGCTCTCTGTGATGGCCCACATCCGGCTAATTACTAAGGATGCGAAGTATAAATAGAAATCCTGCAAAGTCGGACAAAAACAAAAGCCATAGAAACTACAGGAAAAAAACTCCAACAAGCACCTCCAAGAATATCCACTCAAATTAGTGATATCCAAGATCCATATTTTAATATCAAGACTAACGAAAAATCAAAATATAAATCATATGTTAATAATGCACGATACAAAAAAAAACTGAATTAGAGACGCCAATAACACAACCATCTTTGATCTTGGAACAGATATTACTAAAAAAACCGAGAGGTTCGATAACATCCTTCAACAAATGCGTACACTGATGATGCTCATGACAAAACTCGTACACAAGTTGTTAAAATGACTGTGATACGAATAGGAACCTGTAACACCAATAGATTGATTCCAAACAAAGACGACACAAAAACGGTAATGTTAGAACAAAATCGGGATATACTTTTGGTGTCGAATGCCCATTGTACCGCTGTAAGTAATCCTATATATATATATATATATATATATATATATATATATATATATATATATATATATATATATATATATATATATATATATATATATATATATATATATATATTATATATATATATATATATATATATATATATATATATATATATATATATATATATATATATATATATATATATATATATATATATATATATTATATATATATATATATATATATATATATATATATATATATATATATATATATATATATATATATATATATATATATATATATATATATATATATATATATATATATATATATATATATATATATATATATATATATATATATATATATATATATATATATATATATATATATAATAATTTTGAATGTTATATCACCCTCCATCCTGACGGAACAGCACATGCTGGTACTGCAATTTTAGTAAGGAAATCACTGTCTAAGTGATTTACCACCTGATGCCTGAATATAGAACCAGCTACCTTCAGGCCACTACTATTGCAGTAGAAGACAAAAATGGTTACTTCAATATTTCATCCGTATACTGCCCACCCAGATACGCTATTTCTGAGGAGATGTTCACAGACTAGAGTATAGACAGTTATTTTAAAACACTCGGGAACCGTTTCTTAGTGGGTGGAGACTGAAACTCCAAAAACACACACTGAGGCTCAAGGTTGACTAGCAACAGAGGAAGGCAGCTAAAGCTTAGTATAGAAATAATAAGCTTAATACCGCATCCACATATAAACCCACATACTGGTCAACAGACTCTTCAAAAATTCCGGACTTTCTTGACTTCTACATCATTAAGGGATTCTCTTATCACTACTTTAAGTGTGATTCGTGTTTTGACAGGCTGGTGCTCCTCACCTTGAGTTCAAAGGTAATTGAATATGAAAAACCCGAGCTATTGTACAACAGGAAAATGGACTGGCCCTCAGTCAGAGAATTCATTAATGAGAATATTGAGCTAAAGGTTGTCCTCAAGACCATCGACGACGTTGAAATCGCAACCAAATATAACAAAACCTCATTCAGGAAGAGCCTGTTGGAGAAGTACTCCCCAATTAGAGCCTTCCAAGAAGACTTGTAACCACCTACTCAAAATAAAAAAAATGGTATTAGAAAGACTCAGGCTGCGATGAGTCTGGCAGCAGAGTAGAGTAACATCTGACAAATCTAGATTAAATAGATAGGCGACATATATGTGAAGATCTGGCACAACGAGTCTCTAGAAGCTCAACTTAAATCTCTTTCACCTACTGCAGCAACTGACTATTCGTTGTGGAAGTTTACTAAGGGGTATGACAGGCCTCAGATAGCAAAGCCACCACTCAAAACCGAAAATGGCTGGGCCAGAACAACGCAGGAAAAGGCAACCACGTTTGCAGAACATCTAGCAAATGTGTTTCAACCTAATAACCCCAGCAACGTGGAATCAGATATAGAATTGAACTCTATCCTTGGTCAGAAATGCCTCTACAAAATGTCTCTACCACCGGAACCGGTAAAAGTGAGAGGTTTGGGGGACTGTCAAAAAACCTCAAAGATAAAAAAAACTTGCTTGAAAATTATCACAAATCTTTATGGTACATAAGCTGGGTAAGCCATCAAATCAAAATACCTCATACAGGCCCATTAGCCTCTTGCCCATCCTGTCTAAAGTATGTGAAAAACTGATCCTTCATCGAATAATGCCCTTTCTGGAAAATACTAAAACTACCCCTGACCATCATTCGCAAATTAGAAAACAACACTCCACTATCGAGCAAATCCATCGCGTTGTTGACAAGACAAGAAAAGCTCTAGAAGAAAAGGAGTACTGTTCGTCCGCATTCATAGACATCCAGCAGGCATTTGATAGGGTGTGGCATGAAGGTCTTCTTTGTAAGATAAGGACAAGTCTTTCCCATAGTTATTTAATCCCACTGAAATACTATCTTACAGATCGAATATTCCATGTGAAAGAAATGGAATCAACCTCCAGATTCCATGACATAAAAGCAAGAAAGCCTCAAGGCTCTGTGCTGGGTCCAATCCTGTATACAATATACACTTCAGACCTGCCACAATTGGAAGGAGTTACGATTGCTACCTGCAGACGACACGGCAATAATGGTAAGCAATAAAAATCCTAAAATAGCATCAGTGAAACTGCAACGAGGTCTCGATGCTGTGGCTGGGGTGATCAAAAGTGGAGGATCAAAGTGACACAAAGTCAGTGCACCTAGAAAATACCACCCTACCACATCAGGACAATGTTAAGTACCTGGCCCTACATTTGGATCGTGTCTATCTTGGAACCGGCACATCAAAGCCAAGAGAGAGGAACTAGATATACGGCACAGAAACCTTTACTGGATGTTGGGTAGAAACAACAGGTTGTCATTAGATAACAAACTTCTAATCTATAAAACCACCTTGAAATCAATCTGGATGTATGGCATTCAATTCTGGGGGAGTGCAAGAATTAAAATTAAATAGAAGCAAAATTCAAAAATCGCAATACTGCAAAAAATGCAGAACAAAATGTTACGAGCAATAGTACAAGTACCATGGTTTGTCACGGGCTCTGAGATACATAAACATCTGAACATGTACACTATAGTAGAGGAGATCTCAAATAACAAGGAAAAAATACCATAGACGAATAGAACAACAAACACCCTAATGCAAAGGAGTTGGTTTCACGTTTCACATCATCTACTGATTGCAGATTGGCACAGAAGAAAAAAAAATCCTTGAATTCACGCACGCTTGTGATTCTATGCCACGATAGGCCTCAATCTGCAATTTTATTTAGTTTCCCGCTGTTCTGCACATGGCAGAGTATGCAGAGGGATTTTAGAAACCTAGTGTTAAGTCACAATGTCCCTTTCCTCACTTTCAGCCAAAATTGAGGTATTGCATATTGTCACGCTTTGCCTTGTTATCAGAGACTTTAAATATTTTATTTGAAAATATAAAATATTTAATGTAAATAGCTCATATCTTCGAGCGGTGATCGGACCCACAGCCTGTCGCATTTACAGTCACACTATCAAGTCTGTACCCTTGCGCCACCACAGCTCAATCTGCTAAATCACTTATATATGATGAAATATCAATTGAATTAAAAAATATTTATTTAATATTTTTAGTATTGTTATTTGTTATTAAAGATTGTCAATTGACTATCAAAGTAAAAAATAATATTTTATATTAGGGTTTGCGCCATTTTATAATAGCACAGTCTTTCAAGTATAATAGACTTGTTTTCTTCAAAGCAAAATTATTGTTTTTTTATTTACATAATCTCTTATAATATACAATAAAAAGGCACAAGAATAAGCCATTGTGGAACCCCAATACTGATAAACGTCTTGCCATTCACATCATTTCTTTGAACCCTGTTAGCTAAATAAGAGGTCAGGAAGTTGTGTATGTCCTATTATACTGGAATGGTGTAACTTCATGATTGATTTTGTGTGCTAAAAGACGATCAAATCTCTTTGAATCACAGATCCACACAGACCTCAAGTGATAGTACACTTTTTTTGACTACTACATACTTTATATCAAATTTGTAAGTTTTCTTAGACTACGACGTAAGGTTATAGGAAAACATATACAATGTTATGGAAAGTTAAATTAAATTCAACAGTCCAGACTGCTGAACTAGAACCAGTTAGTTAAGAAGGATCTGCCTTCAATATTTCAATTTAAACTTGGTATAGCATGCTACAGGTATAAAACATGTAATGAAATTGTTGCTAGGCCATTCTACCAAATATAATCAGTGAAAAGGCTGAAGGTTGAATTGGGTGCCTGTTCGAAAATAATAGTTTAATTCCTTTTGTGTGTAACTGAAAATTATAGCAGAATTACTATACTAATCCACCTTACTCTTACCCACAATTATTGCAAATAATATGTTTATTTTACTTTTCTCTTATGTTTGTTATCACATTAAGCGTTTAAGGCAACATATTGAGCTTTTACGTTTTATCGGTTTCTATTAAATATACTACCTATAAACGTTAATCGAAATTGATATTTTAGGTTTATCCAGTTTCTTTCGATGTTTTTTCATAATTTTGTATCACCAACAATCAGCATTAGTAAATGAATGAAAATTGAACATAAATAAGGATAGGGTTTCGTACAGGATTTGGCTCAAAATTTGTAATAAATAATCTTGTATCAAAATCTTTACCAATGGAATGATATGGTTAACGTTGATATTTTTTTAGAGTTTGGAATACGAACTTCTGTGGTACGGACGCGCTCCTTGCGAAACTTCCATCTTACGGGATTTGAGAGAATTAACACAAGAGTTTTATCACTAGGCGCACCATCAAGGTTGCTGTCGACAGTTTCACCTCCAAATATATACTCCGTGCGTATTGTTTCCTACGCTGTTTCTTCTACGCATCAATTATATATTTTAGGACTCTAATATAAATTCCCATGTAGATGATAAGCCTGTAACCGACAGGTTGTGGGGTCGATCTCTCATTCGAGGAAATGAAATATTTAATTTTTCAATTTAAATATTTAATGTTTCATTTCTTCGCTCTGGTAACAAGGCAAAGTGAGCTCCACCACTCAACATACAATGCTTCAAATTCTGCAGAAAGTCGGATATGAAAGTTGAACGAAGTGTCTTAACACTAGGTTCCCAAGTTCCCTCATGCTACCTTGCCACGTGCAGGATACAGCGTGGCTGTGCGGGTCTCCATTCGCGCTTGACTCACGCCCTCGCTCCACGGTCTCCTTCAGTGTGATAACGGATTCATAGAAGGATACTATTGCAGACCATGGCAGCTCCTCTCACCGACCAGCATGGGTTATGCTGGCTCCACGCTGGGCAGTGAAAGATCTTTACCCGCTAAAGTTATTCAGAGATGGCGTTGTGAGTCTCGAGTGGGGCATTGATACATTATACTTGTGGTATACCGGTGACATTTCCCGACATGCAGTCTGGTACAAGTAAGTTGCCGAAGCAAATCGTTAGTACCTGCGCCAGTTTGAACCAAGTCGCGCGCCTATTGTGATTTTTTACATAATTGTATTGTTTCAGATTATTTAGTGAGATAAAGTGTACTATACTAGTGAATATCCTACTGAGTTATTAATAATGGGAGTGACAGTGTCAGAATTATTAACATTATAAATCCAATCTATAAAGCTTAGGTTAACATCACCCAAAATGAGAATTTCTCCATTATTAGACGGTATAACTATTATAAGTTACTATTGTCTATGATAAAATTTAGAGAATCTCCAGATACAGATGGAGGTGAGTATACAACACAAATTAGTATGTTCTTGAAGATTGTATTACTCCTAAATTTTACATTAATACATAGATCTATAAAGACTTTCGTAATGGCTTATCAAACGCGATTCAAACTTATTGGAAACGAATAACCAGTTTTGAGGGATCGGGGGAAATCGAGGGCATTTATGGGCTCAAAAGACTAACATAGGCAAAAACAGCTACACAGTGATAGACTATTATTATTGACATAATTGGCTTGTAGCAATAAATGTAGTCCCACTTCAACTGAGCAGAAAATGTTTTGTTATTATCAATAATGGTACACATTTCTTCTGAAAGTAAGACATTATTATCTCTAATAATTACTATACGAAATACAGTCACGAATTTTACTGTGCATTTATGAAGACATTATATTTCGCAAAACCAAGGCTCTAGTATATTTATAGCAAAAGCTCTGCAGTTAGTCTAAAAATAAATTTTCTTACAAAAAAATAATATATCTTGTTCCTAACGAATGCTTATTGTTAACAAATTTTACTTTTTGATTCTTGACGTAATTGTTGCGTGGGTTGTGACTACGGATGTATGGCGACTGTAGAACGCCGAATAAAAATGCTACTAAAAAAATAATGTATTTATTTTATTTTATTTATCGAAATCAAGTTGTTTTTTATCTTACTAACCCGACTAAGTAAAAGAGGGTAATGTAAAAAAAATTAAGGACATTAGTTTATTACAATCGGTCTATTTATAAATATTTGATTCTCTCTTTGCAGACTGGTGTAGGTTGAATTCTTTTCTGAATCAGAAATTAAAAAGAAATATAAACTCTCTTGTTAAAAAAAGTTTCATGTCAAATTTTCTTATACTTTTAAAATCAAAATCATTTTTACTTAGATAGGACCAACAGGAATCAAGATATAGCCCTACATAACGGAAAGTATCGTAACGTTTTGCCAATCCAAAATGTTCGCCAAAAAAACGAATGCTGCTAAGTTCTTTGCTTAATTACATTGTGTAACACATTGTCACATAAAAGAATTACGGACTCGCAATTGAGTTCAGGTGCATTAAGTTTAAGCCTATTTCTAATATTAAAAGTAGATTATATTATTCTAAGCAGATTAAAAATCAATAAATATAGTGCAAATTTATATTAAAATATTACCAAGGAAAATGTGTTAGTGTTTTTTTTTGTAAAATAAGGATTTATATTGTTATCTTCTATCTGTTATATCTATATCTTTGTCTGTAATAATAATGAAAATAAATAATGTTATAATTTTATTTAGATCATAGTTTATACCCTGCATCATGATTTTTAAGGCCTCTCGGTCGTCCCAATGTGTAACTGTAAATGTGACAGGTTGTGAATTCGATTCCCAATCGAGGAAATGAAATATTTAATATTTTAAGTTTAAATATTGAATATTTTCTTTTCTGTGCTCTAGTAACAAATCCAAGCTCAGCGGTAAATTGCGCCAGTCACGTAAAAACACTAAATGTTTCTTCGCTCTGGTAATAAGGCACAGTGCGGCGTGGAGTTCCGCCACTCTACAAAAAAAAAAAACACAAAATAATTAAGATAATCAACATTAAAAAAATAAAATACGATAATGCAAAATAAAATTTCTACATAGTTACGAAATTTTTTAAACAATAAAATAATTAAGTAAAAGAAACCGGTTTTAAAAATATACGATTATAACAACGACTACTACTAGATGAGGAACAATGACCACCTACCTAGAGGAATTCGTGAAAGTATTTTGTAATTCTCTGATTTTCTAATCATTTTTTTTAGCAATGATTCAATTATTATTAAAGCAACAAATTGCTATGTATCTGTTATTTCGCAGAAGTGCTGCTCGCATTACTAAACTTGATAAGAGTAATTTTAAATGATAGAGTAAGGAAAAACCTGATAAAGAAACGGTGTGGTCTGAACGGTGTAGTGGATAAAGTTGAAAAAAGGATGCTGCGGAAGTTTGAGCATTTGATAGAATGAGCGCGAATATGATGCGAACGAAAGGCATACATGAGAGTCAAGTGATAGGAAACGTTGGTCAGGGTCGTCCAAGAAAAACTTATAAAAACCAAACTATAAGTCATTTACCGTTAAATGACGACCTCTGTAGCTGAAAAAAATGACGTGCGTGCATGAAAAGACGTATGAAAGTCCAGGAGGCGAAAGATGTGTGTAAAAATCAAGACCAACATCCAACATGCCTAGCTATTTGTACAAAGGGAAAGTAGCATCGTTGGTATTAGAACATACATGTACATACATGTATGTTCTAAAATCTAAACAAACCGTTTTTTTTTTCAAATCAATTGTTTAAAATTATAATCGGTTCACATTACTGCTAGGGAATACCAATTAAATAAATACATATTAAATAGACTAGTTATTGGAGAAGTCAGTATACCCACAGCTGATTTTAGAATCGAAGTCGATATGCTATCGCAATCCACAGCACAGTTGTCTTTAGGTTGACATATAATGGACTTGATTTCAGACTCATCATTCTATCTGTTGATAACCATTGAAATTAGCATAAAATATAGCAGGAAAGATCGACGTGCGTGCATGAAAAGATGTGTGAATGTCCAGAAAGCGAAAGATGTGTGTAAAAATCAAGATCAACATCCAACATGTCTGGCTATTTGTACAACGAGAAAGTAGCGTTTTAGGTTTTAGAATATACATGTATGTACTAAAATCTAAAAAAAAATGTTTTTTTTTTTTCAAATTAATTGGTTAAAACCGGTATTGAAGGTAAAATGTTACATGTATACGATAAAATCACGATTTAAGAAAATAAATTATTATGATTGTTACTTTGGATATTCAAATACTTTTCCATGTTGCATTACAAGCAAAAACTATAGGGTAAAATAAGTTTAGCAAAGTTTATGTATCGATATAGTTTTTGAATAATGACTTTTGTGCCGTGTGATTCCGGCTTAGAATAGCATCACCCTGGTACTGTTGGTGTCGTAAGAGGCGACTAAAGTGCGTATGGTAGAGTCACTTTGCCAGTAATGGCAACACGCATGGGCAGACTCGACTGGATTATTACCACCCCCGGTATTTAAGACCGGCGTTAAGTAATGGCTTCGGCCACTGTGTTTCGCATTAGGTAATGCCAGGCCCCGGTGTCCTTCCACCTTCCACGACGGCAACGCTCCTGTAGCTCCTCTGGAGTTACTCGGGGCCGTGGGCGACGGTGATAACTTACCACCAGGTGACCCGTACGCTCGTTTGCCGTCTTTTCCATAAAAAAAAATATACGCTGTATCCCGTACATTGTAGGATAGGGAGAGTGGACTAGGGAACATTGTGTTAAAATACTCAGTTACCATTAAGACACTCGTTCCTCCTAAAGTAAGGCAAACTAACACTGTAAACGATCCATTCACGTTGCTCGTCATGTCCGTTGTACAGCACACGTTGTCCATCTTGAAAGCGTGCATGTTGCCAATCTTGAAAGCGTCACCGTTCTCGTTGCTCATCGTGCATGTTGTCCACCTTAAAGACGTGCAATCGTATTGGCATTGCATTTGTGAACTATGTAAATTGCGGATCGAATTATCACTGTCATTAATTTTTATTAGTCTCAATTATAACTATCTAAATTAAAAATAACTTTTGCTAAATTCAATTAAAATGGACAACTATGAAGCCTCTGGAATTTCGGATCTGGAGATGTTTGACGATTCTTACAACGTGACACTCTGTAATCTTTGCGATGTAATTGAAAATGAAATAATTATTAAGTAAGTTATGCTTTACTATGTTAGTTATGTGGGGAACGTGAGTGTCTTAATGGGAACAGAGTGTTTTAACATAGGGTTCGCGAATTCACTCTGGCTATCTTACAATGTTTCGTGCATAAAGCGTATAGCTGTATCCAAACAATATGGATATGTAAATTTTGCTGAACTTGTTTTACGCGATTGTTTTTGCTTGTAATACAAATGTATTTATTCTAAAATAACTTCATTACATTTTATTTTATGATAACATAGATGTAAACTGTGACGTGCAACAGATATATGTATATTCAAGAAAAATGCTTTGTCGGCTCTGTAATGTTTGTTCTTCAGTGTGATTAAGTAGCCGTCAATTGCTGTATGTTACAAGTGTGACACCACAATACTGTGACAGTTTAATAATATTTGATATAACGTGTGTATTAAGGATGTTTCGTTCCAATCGGAACACGTTCCGGAACATAATTCTTAATCCATTCGACTAATTTCAACATTTTAAATTCCTAGTGTAGTTTTAGATACAGTTCTAAAACTACACTAGGAATTTAAAATGTTGAAATTAGTCGAATGGATTAAGAATTATTTAAAATGTTGAAATTAGTCGAATGGATTAGTTTGACTGTTCCGTACAATAATTTCAACATAATTTATCATGTATTTGAATTTATTATCTTAATATTTTTTTTAAATATTGTTTTTATTATTAGTTATATTGATATTTATTGAATGATATTTCAATTATTTTATTTATTTATTTTTAACTTTCTTAATTGTTAATTTTAATTTGGTTAACTACTTATTTGGTTTTTTAATTATATTTTTCTTAATTATTTTTAAATTAATAAGTTTTCATTGTACTTTAGTAATTTTTCAAAATTAATAACATTTTGAAATCATCATCATCATCATCATTTCAGCCGTTCGACGCCCACTGCTGGACATAGGCCTCCCCCAAGGATTTCCACGACGATCGGTCTTGCGCCTCCCGCATCCAGCGGTTTCCGGCGATCTTGACCAGATCATCGGTCCACCTGGTAGGGGGCCTGCCCACTGAGCGTCGTCCGGTTCGTGGTCGCCATTCGAGAACCTTTCCGCCCCAACGGCCATCGGTTCTCCTTGCTGTGTCCCGCCCACTGCCACTTCAGCTGAGCAATTCTTCGAGCAATGTCGGTAACTTTTGTTCTCCTACGGATCTCTTCATTTCTGATTCGATCACGTAGGGTAATACCAAGCATTGCTCTCTCCATTGCCCTCTGAGTGACCCTGATCCTTCTTATGAGACACATAGTTAGCGACCACGTCTCGCTCCCGTATATCTTTACTGGCAACATGCACTGGTCAAAGACTTTTGTCTTGAGACACTGAGGTAGCTTGGACGTAAAGATTTTTTGTAGCTTCCCGAATGCTGCCCATCCGAGCTGGATTCGACGAGAGATCTCTTTTTCGAAGTTGGACTTACCTAACTGGACCGTGTGTCCCAGGTATACGTAATGGTCAACAACTTCGAGGGTAGTGTTCCCAATAGTAACTGGAGCAGGTACTACATGGGCGTTCGACATAATTTTTGTCTTATCCATGTTTAGCTTTAGTCCTGCTCTTTGAGACACACTACTGAGATTTTAAAGCATAGTGTTCGAAGGTGAGTAAAGTACTCGCCATTTATGTTGATGCCGTATCCTTTCCATTCCAGAAGCTTGAAAATATCCTCCAATGCCGTAGTGAAAAGTTTCGGAGAAATTACACCTCCCTGTCTCACACCTCGTTGCAATTGGATAGGATTAGAGCTCTGGTTTTGTACTCGGACCGACATAGTGGCGTGTTCGTAGAGATACCTTAGCACTTCGATATACCTGTAGTCTACTTGGCACCTTTGGAGAAACTGCAGCACTGCCAAGGTCTCAATCGAATCGAAGGCTTTTTCATAGTCCACAAACGCCAAGCAAAGTGGCAAATTATACTCTTCAGACTTCTGTATAACTTGCCGCAGCGTATGTATGTGGTCTATGGTACTAAAGCCTTTTCGGAAACCGGCTTGTTCGGGAGGTTGGAAGTCGTTGAACCTGCAGGCGAGACGATTTGTGATGACTCTCGAAAACAACTTATAGACATGGCTTAGGAGAGAGATTGGTCTGTAATTCTTCAACAGTGTTTTATCACCCTTTTTGAAAAACAGAAAAACGTCTCCTCCACTCCACGCTTTTGGCGTTTTGCCTTCGAGAATGACGGAATTAAACAGCCTCTGGAGGACTTTAAGTATCGGCCTACCGCCCGCTCTCAGAAGTTCTGTTGTGATTCCGTCGTTGCCAGCCGCCTTGTTGTTTTTAAGTTGTTCAAGAGCCATACTAATCTCGCACAGACTGACGTCCGGGATATTCTCAGTATAACGTCGGGTAAGCTCGGCTCTGGGATCTTTAGCCAAACTTTTAAAAGGTGCTCGCGTGGAATACAATTTTCCATAGAAGCTCTCTATCTCTCTCAGAATTTCAGACTTCGTCGAAATTATACTACCGCTATCAGTTTTCAGCTTTGTCATTTGGCTTTGCCCAATAGACAGATCTCTTGCGAATACTTTGGAGCCTTGGTTCCGCTCGATAGCCTCTTTAATATATGTTACATTAAATTGGCGAAGGTCGCATGTTAAAGATATAGATATCTGCCTTTTTAGCTGCCTATAACGACTAGCATCATCTGATTTCTGTAGCCTCATTTCGCGTCTTTGTTCCATAAGCTGGAGAGTCGTATCGGAGAGTTTCTTTGGTTTTGTACGGTAGGTTTTAAAATACTTGTACCCTACCGCACGGATAGTATCCACTACCTTGTTGTTTAGATCGTCCACATCTAAGTTGTTCTCAAGGACTGCGAAGCGGTTTTGAAGATCGAGCTGAAAGCTCTCAGGGTTTTGGAGTTGTGCGGGTATTGGTTGGAGCGTAGACTTTATCAATCGTGATCTTAAATCGTGATCTTTCAAACTTAATGTCGATATTCAATGTGTCTCGTACCAAGCGATGATCACTGCCTCTTTTCACATTGTTGATCACAGAGACATCATTGAATATTTGCTTTTTCGTCGACATGATAAAATCTATCTCATTTTTGACTTTACCATCCGGACTCATCCAGGTCCACTTCCGCTTTTGGGGTTTCTTGAAGAAATTGATTTTCAGAAAAAAACTTATCTTTTCTAGGATTTTCGACAGAGTAGTAAGAACTGAAATCGGCCTATAATTGCTTACACAGTCTCTATCACCACCCTTATACACAGGATGCACGAGACCTATTTTAAATACATCTGGAAAGACGCCAGACGCTAGGCAAAGATTGAAAACGTGCACAATTATTGGAGTAAGAAAGTTTCTAGCTTCTTTGATGATTACAGTAGGAATACCATCCCAACCGATAGCGGACGTAGTTTTCAGGCTAAGAATTATTCGTTCTATTTCGGGGATATCGGTAGAGAGGAGAGCCATTGAGTAAGGTGAGAGCAAAGGTATGTTGTCGTGTTTAGGTACTCTAGGATAGGTAAAGTTCGAGGAGGTTATTTTTGAAGCAAGATGTTTTCCAACACTAGAGAAGTATTTATTCAACGACTTTGCAGAGGAAAGGGGAGCTGTGGATGACAATATTTGGTCGTGACAGTTTCGTTTATTAATATTTCCCAATTTTTTTATTAATTCCCACGTGGCTTTCGGATTTTTGTCGAGACGACTAAATTCATTTCGTTCATATTCTCTCTTTACTTTTTTCAACAAACGATTACAGAACTTTTTATATCTATGATAGGTAGTTTTTATTGTTAAATTTTCTGGATCTTTTTTAAGTTTAATATAAAGCTTGTCTCGATTTCGCATGCACCGCAAGAGGCCTGGGGTGATCCACGGCTTTAATATTCTTTTTCTATTAGGGACGACTATTAAAAATACACTTTATAAAATTTTAAACAATGAAGAAAAATAACATTAAAAATATCTGAATAAGTAAATGAAATAAACCTCAACAAACATTATAAACAAAAAATTAAGAAAATTAACATTTTTTAATGAAACTTAAAAGAAAAGAAAGTAAAAATTTACATTTAAAAATATAAATAAATAAATAAAATTGAACCTAGACAAGTTTACGGGAGCGCGAGTGGGCTTTTTAAAAAGTAATAAAACTTTAATTTGAATTTATTTTAATTATGTATTGAACAGAATTTCATGTTCTTATATAATTAATTACTAAAGACTTAAAATACTGAAACGACCAAGCAGAAGCGCATGCTCTTGTCGATTAAAAAACTATGCCAAGAAAAATTAATATTAAAAATACATAAGAATGTTTCCCATGGCTTGAGAGGATTCGCGTTACCATACTTAGAATGCCGATTAAGCATTTACCTGTATCGTTCTCATGCCATGAGCCAACATAACTCCTCCCTCCTTAAGTTCGAAACCATCGGAAGATTTTGGATTCTGAGGGTTTCGATTGAAAGTAAAAATTTTAGTTTTAAATCTATTAACAATCAAAATTATTATTATAATAAGTAATTTTAAATATAAAACTAAGGTACCGACACTGACACTATTGACTTTTATAATTGGCTCATTTTCACTTTCACTTTCACTAACACTTTTTTTTTTTAGAGCTGCTGACAAATATTTCACATCATCCAGGTTTATTCCTTTAATGTCAATTGGGGAGGAAATTGTAGAATAGTTTTGGTTAACCTCAGGTAACTTTATAACAGGTGTGACCTTATATGCATAACTTTCCATTAAATGGCGAAAATATATTAGATGAAGGTCACCAAGTAGCATTTCACAGTTAGGGTCAATTGTTAACAGATAGGTCCCAGATATAGTTGTTTTTGAAATATCTTCTTTACAATTATAGGTCATTACCATTTCATTCTGTGCATATATTATCCAACGAGCGGGTGATAGACGTTGCGCTTTAACTTCCTCAATTTGTATAACACGACGTATACAGCGTGATAAGTTTTCTTGAAACTGCATTAACTGTTGCGTACACGTTGTAGTAGCATATGGCACTATCTCATGTTCAGTGCATAAGTACTGGTTATCACCGGAAAGTTGCTGACACGGCGCCACGAGCGACAAGTATTTAGAACCTTTCACCATAAGGAAGGGATATTCGGGGATAACAATGGAAGTTTCATTTCTAAATGTATTAAAAATAGGTAATGAATAAATCTTATAATAATTATATGTATTATTATCTGTGAGAGGTACTTCCATTATGAATGTAATCTGATTTCCTTTTACATATACTTTAATAATAAATGTTTGCTCTATTTTAACTAAGTTACTTTCTGTTACAGGATATATTAAACTATGAAATTTTTCTATACCTAATAATATATATAACAATTCTGTCGAATTTATTATCGATTGATGTAGTACAGAAATTTTACCAAAAGCTAAAGAAGTCTCAATTTCATTTAATTTTATATATATTGAACGAAAATTATTAATAAATGTACTGTAAATACCTAGAACATAAGTTGAATAAATAGAATTATTCTCTTTCGCGGCTATATCATTTAACATTTGTTCTACGCGTTTTAGGCGCTCACTCATAATAATTGAATTGTTATATAAAATTTCCGTACTATTAATATTATAATCCATCATTTTGGAAACCAATGTTATTTTACTTTCAATTAGACTTTCTTTGTCATGTAACTTATTAATGAGAGTATCGTATCGAATTGCATCATTATTATCTAAATTACCTGATATTGCTTTTATAAATGAACCTAACGGATTAATTAAACCTCTTTTAAATCTTTTCACTGGTGCTTGCCTTACTTTTTCAATTGTATTATTTATCAAATATTCTACTTCCATTTTCATATTAGTGAATTCAAGTAAATAAGGCTTATTAACATTAATTAATTTATCAAACTCATTATATCGGTTTATATTAAATTCTAAATCCCTAAGAATTATACTTAAATCTAATACTTTAATAATAATCCACTTATTCTCTTGTTTATAAGCCTGACCTTGCCTTACCGGCAATAATCCCGGGTTTCCTTCAATTTTTTGAAGTCGAAGTGAATGGATGTTTTTCGTCGTCATCGCGAGAATGATCAAGCACCACCAGTGGAGGTCGTTTTACATTTTTAATGGGTACTTTTGTTTGACGATCCCCAATTTTTATGGGTACTATGTTTTTAGTAATTTCCCCGCTAACACACGCTTTTTGAAAAGGAGACTTATCCTTACTCCTCCTAGTGTTAACTGGTTTTGTGAAAATAGTTTTCCCTAACCCTAACTCTATATCTTGCTCACCATTACCTTTTTTTATTAATTCTTCTTTATTCTCGCGTAATTTATTAGAGATATACTGATATAAATACTTCGTACGTTTAACATGATCTTTGAGTAATTGTTGTATATAATTCTTTTTAAATTCTATATTAAACACGTCATTAGAGTCAGTATGACCGAAAACTAGTTCAAATGGCGTTAAGCCAGTAGCGCTATGTATAGTGTGATTATAAGCCATAATAGAATAGATCATAACGGAAGCTGCATCCGTAAATTTATGCTCATATTTTGCTAATCTGTAAATTTCTATAATTGTAGAATGAAATCTTTCTACAATACCTGTTGAATTAGGGTTATTAGGAGTAGTGATATGAAGACTTATTTTATACATGTCTGCTAATTCTCTCATTAATTCATTATTAAATTCTGTCCCTGGATCTGCGGTAATTTTTCTAGGACTCCCATACATAGAGAAGTATTTAATTAAAGCACGGACTACTTCAGGGGTGGAACGATTACTAATTTCTATTGCCTGACCTAATTTGCTAAAAGCATCTACTATAGTTAAATAATACTTTCCTTCTATGCTAAAAATATCTATGAATACTTCTTGGAAAGGGGCATCTTGAGTTTGAGTTAATTGCAAAACTGGTTTAATTGGTTTTCTATCATATTTCATCTTTCGACAAGATTCACAAGCATTTATTACGGCTGAAATAGTTTCCTGCATGTTATGCCAAAAATAGTTACGTTTTATTCTAGTCATAGTTTCTTTAATACCTCTGTGACACGTCTTACCCTGGTGATATTTTAATATAATTGATTTTTGTTCTCCCTCATTCTCTATAAAAACTACCCTTTCTGTACATTCTTTAATATTTATGGTGTCTTTTTTAAATAAAGCTATAATTGTATTTGCAAAATCTCTTCTATGTTGAGGATTTTCAAAATATATAAAGTATTTAATGTTTGGGCGAATATATTCTTTGATAAGAAATTGTTTAACTAACTCTAAATTATTTAAAGGTAAAAATACTTCAAGAATTTTCTCTTTTGGCCTAGATAAATCTTTAACATGTAAGTCATTTTTTTGCCAGGTAAATACTAATATTTGATTCGGTTTTGTATCAATCGCCTCATGTAAAATGGGAATGCCTGATGTATCGCATTGAACATTTGAATGAACTGTTTCAGTGGCAGAACTTGAAGTAATGGAAGGGATAGGATATTCTTTTTCCGATAAATCTCTAGAACTAGCTGATATTGTTGCTTCAGAGTCAGATATGGTAATAGTCCTAGATTCGTCAGAGCTATGTCTTGTAGATAATTTTACAATTTCTTTTGTAACGTCACACAAATGCTCTTGAAGTCGAGATTCTTTTTCATCAACATTAACTACGAGAGAAGCGTTATCATCCAATTCTATAGCATTTATCTTTATTCGTGAAAGTGCGTCGGCGTTTGTATTTTGTTTGCCTTTTTTATAGATTACCTCAAAATCATATTCTTGTAAACGTAATCGCCAACGTGTAAGCTTACTATTAGGCTCCTTAAGGGAATATAACCAAGCTAAGGGACGATGATCAGTGTAAATGACAAATTTTCGACCATATAAATAGGGTCTAAAATGTTTAACGGCCCAAAGTATCCCTAATAACTCACGCTCTATCGTACTATACCGTACTTCTGTATCACTAAGAGTTCGGCTAGCATAGGCAATAGGACGATCGCTACCAATAGGTTCTTGTGATAATACGGCTCCTAAAGCTAGGGCTGAAGCGTCAGTTGTCAAAATGGCTTGTCATAGTCAGGGTATTGTAAAAGGGGGGCATTCGTTAATAATTCCTTACATTTCTGAAATGCTTCTATATATTTTTCGTCAATTATTAATGTATTTCGTTTCTTTAAGCAAGCGGTCAAGGGTTGTGTAATTCGAGCAAAATCTCTTATAAAACATCTGTAGTATCCTATTAAACCTAAAAAGCTTTTAATTTCTTTGGTGGTTTTTGGTAAAGGGAAATCTAAAACAGCTTTTATTTTGTCGTCATTGGGTTTGAGTCCGTCTTTAGTAATCATATGTCCTAAGTATAAAACCTCTTTGCGTAAAAATTCTGATTTGTCAAGTTGTACCTTTAAGTTAGTCCTACGTAATCTGTCAAATACAATTCTGAGACTTTTAATGTGCTCTTCTAAACTAGGGGAGAATATAATTATGTCGTCTAAATAAACCATGCAATGTATACCTTGTAGTCCTCTCAAGACGTTGTCCATCGTTCTTTAGAAGTAGCTGGGGCAGTTTTTAGTCCAAAGGGCATTCTTAAAAATTCAAAATGTCCTGTCTGAGTACTAAATGCAGTTTTTTGACGGTCTGATTCATTAATTTCTATTTGGTGATATCCGCTAGCTAAATCTAATGTCGTAAAATACGTGCTTTTCCCTAATTTGTCAAACAGGTCAGTGATATTGGGAAGGGGATATTTGTCATCAATAGTAATTTCATTGAGTCGTCTATAGTCTACAACCATTCTGTACTTAACTTCTCCTGAAGCATCCATCTTTTTAGGGACGAGATGAACTGGAGCGCTCCAAGGTGAGTAAGATTTTTGTATAACATTGTCAGTCAAAAGTTTCTCTACTTGTCGTTTAATCTCTGCACTTTGAACAGGTGCTTGTCTATAGGGTTTTATATATATGGGGTCCTCATTTTTAGTTCTAATAAAGTGCTTAACATCGTTAGTGTATGTCAATGGTAGTTGGTCACAATAAAATATGTCTTTATATTCATGACATAAAGTAAAAATTTTATTTTTCTCTATTTCATTAATGTGTTCTAACCTTAATTTCTCTAAATTTTTAATTAATAACTCTTCCTTTTCTATTTCCCTCATATCTTTCATAAAATTAACCTTGCACTCAGATATTTCATACATTTCCACTTCAAACGGCGACTTTATACTAAGCTCCATTTGTTTATCTAATGTATTTTGTATAATAGTTTTCGCATAACCATTCACGCACCTCACTACTGCACTTGGCATTCTTACGCCCTTGCAAAATTCAGTAAAATTAAGGATTGCATCCCCAGAATGTTGATTCGTTGGTAAAGATACTCTTATTTCAGAACGCGGGGGTAAAACTAAAATATATTCTGAATCGTTATATATTATGGGAATTTTTGAGTATTTTGTTTTAAGTACTTTATGTTTTAAATCAATTACAGCTTCTAATTGTTTCAAAAGATCGTTACCAATTAATCCGTCATATTTTGAATCCACATTATATACGTAAAATTTTTGTATATAATTACAATTAAATGTAGGCATAAGGGGGGTTTTAACTACTTCACCATGTAAACTGGTAGCATGTGTGCTTGTAACTTGAAAAGGTTCATAGGTAATATAATTTTCAAAGTAATAATATGCCTTTTCAGGGCTTAAAAACGATCGTGTGCTTCCGGTATCGATCATAAATTTGGCATCTATTTCGGGAATATACACATAAGGCAACTTTAAATTTTTATCACAATTTAACTCTATACATTCTCTAGGTTTGAGGCTCGTATGCAAAAATTTTCTGTTTTATTAGGTTGCTCAATGTTATCGGCTTTTCCTCTTCATTCGAGTCATTTGGAAAGTCGTAATGGTCTGAAATGTTTGGATGGTAATAGAGATTATATTCGGGGTCATATACATGTTCTGGAGAACACATATTTTCGTTATTGTCGTAGTCATTGTCGTAGTCGATATCATACTACCTTAATACCTCTGTGACACGTCTTACCCTGGTGATATTTTAATATAATTGATTTTTGTTCTCCCTCATTCTCTATAAAAACTACCCTTTCTGTACATTCTTTAATATTTGTGGTGTCTTTTTTAAATAAAGCTATAATTGTATTTGCAAAATCTCTTCTATGTTGAGGATTTTCAAAATATATAAAGTATTTAATCTTTGGGCGAATATATTCTTTGATAAGAAATTGTTTAACTAACTCTAAATTATTTAAAGGTAAAAATACTTCAAGAATTTTCTCTTTTGGCCTAGATAAATCTTTAACATGTAAGTCATTTTTTGCCAGGTAAATACTAATATTTGATTCGGTTTTGTATCAATCGCCTCATGTAAAATGGGAATGCCTGATGTATCGCATTGAACATTTGAATGAACTGTTTCAGTGGCAGAACTTGAAGTAATGGAAGGGATAGGATATTCTTTTTCCGATAAATCTCTAGAACTAGCTGATATTGTTGCTTCAGAGTCAGATATGGTAATAGTCCTAGATTCGTCAGAGCTATGTCTTGTAGATAATTTTACAATTTCTTTTGTAACGTCACACAAATGCTCTTGAAGTCGAGATTCTTTTTCATCAACATTAACTACGAGAGAAGCGTTATCATCCAATTCTATAGCATTTATCTTTATTCGTGAAAGTGCGTCGGCGTTTGTATTTTGTTTGCCTTTTTTATAGATTACCTCAAAATCATATTCTTGTAAACGTAATCGCCAACGTGTAAGCTTACTATTAGGCTCCTTAAGGGAATATAACCAAGCTAAGGGACGATGATCAGTGTAAATGACAAATTTTCGACCATATAAATAGGGTCTAAAATGTTTAACGGCCCAAAGTATCCCTAATAACTCACGCTCTATCGTACTATACCGTACTTCTGTATCACTAAGAGTTCGGCTAGCATAGGCAATAGGACGATCGCTACCAATAGGTTCTTGTGATAATACGGCTCCTAAAGCTAGGGCTGAAGCGTCAGTTGTCAAAATGGCTTGTCATAGTCAGGGTATTGTAAAAGGGGGGCATTCGTTAATAATTCCTTACATTTCTGAAATGCTTCTATATATTTTTCGTCAATTATTAATGTATTTCGTTTCTTTAAGCAAGCGGTCAAGGGTTGTGTAATTCGAGCAAAATCTCTTATAAAACATCTGTAGTATCCTATTAAACCTAAAAAGCTTTTAATTTCTTTGGTGGTTTTTGGTAAAGGGAAATCTAAAACAGCTTTTATTTTGTCGTCATTGGGTTTGAGTCCGTCTTTAGTAATCATATGTCCTAAGTATAAAACCTCTTTGCGTAAAAATTCTGATTTGTCAAGTTGTACCTTTAAGTTAGTCCTACGTAATCTGTCAAATACAATTCTGAGACTTTTAATGTGCTCTTCTAAACTAGGGGAGAATATAATTATGTCGTCTAAATAAACCATGCAATGTATACCTTGTAGTCCTCTCAAGACGTTGTCCATCGTTCTTTAGAAGTAGCTGGGGCAGTTTTTAGTCCAAAGGGCATTCTTAAAAATTCAAAATGTCCTGTCTGAGTACTAAATGCAGTTTTTTGACGGTCTGATTCATTAATTTCTATTTGGTGATATCCGCTAGCTAAATCTAATGTCGTAAAATACGTGCTTTTCCCTAATTTGTCAAACAGGTCAGTGATATTGGGAAGGGGATATTTGTCATCAATAGTAATTTCATTGAGTCGTCTATAGTCTACAACCATTCTGTACTTAACTTCTCCTGAAGCATCCATCTTTTTAGGGACGAGATGAACTGGAGCGCTCCAAGGTGAGTAAGATTTTTGTATAACATTGTCAGTCAAAAGTTTCTCTACTTGTCGTTTAATCTCTGCACTTTGAACAGGTGCTTGTCTATAGGGTTTTATATATATGGGGTCCTCATTTTTAGTTCTAATAAAGTGCTTAACATCGTTAGTGAATGTCAATGGTAGTTGGTCACAATAAAATATGTCTTTATATTCATGACATAAAGTAAAAATTTTATTTTTCTCTATTTCATTAATGTGTTCTAACCTTAATTTCTCTAAATTTTTAATTAATAACTCTTCCTTTTCTATTTCCCTCATATCTTTCATAAAATTAACCTTGCACTCAGATATTTCATACATTTCCACTTCAAACGGCGACTTTATACTAAGCTCCATTTGTTTATCTAATGTATTTTGTATAATAGTTTTCGCATAACCATTCACGCACCTCACTACTGCACTTGGCATTCTTACGCCCTTGCAAAATTCAGTAAAATTAAGGATTGCATCCCCAGAATGTTGATTCGTTGGTAAAGATACTCTTATTTCAGAACGCGGGGGTAAAACTAAAATATATTCTGAATCGTTATATATTATGGGAATTTTTGAGTATTTTGTTTTAAGTACTTTATGTTTTAAATCAATTACAGCTTCTAATTGTTTCAAAAGATCGTTACCAATTAATCCGTCATATTTTGAATCCACATTATATACGTAAAATTTTTGTATATAATTACAATTAAATGTAGGCATAAGGGGGGTTTTAACTACTTCACCATGTAAACTGGTAGCATGTGTGCTTGTAACTTGAAAAGGTTCATAGGTAATATAATTTTCAAAGTAATAATATGCCTTTTCAGGGCTTAAAAACGATCGTGTGCTTCCGGTATCGATCATAAATTTGGCATCTATTTCGGGAATATACACATAAGGCAACTTTAAATTTTTATCACAATTTAACTCTATACATTCTCTAGGTTTGAGGCTCGTATGCAAAAATTTTCTGTTTTATTAGGTTGCTCAATGTTATCGGCTTTTCCTCTTCATTCGAGTCATTTGGAAAGTCGTAATGGTCTGAAATGTTTGGATGGTAATAGAGATTATATTCGGGGTCATATACATGTTCTGGAGAACACATATTTTCGTTATTGTCGTAGTCATTGTCGTAGTCGATATCATACGTGTACATTTCATTTAAGGGTAAATTTGGTTTATTAGGTAAAGCACTTCTCATAGAGACATCATTTTGATTGGGTGTGCTTTTATTAAAATTAGGTTTATATCCAAATTGCGTTGGGTGTCCGTTATAATTATTTGCGTTAAACGGTGGACGATAACCTACCTGCTGAAATGGACGGTGCCCATAGTAGGGGTTAACTCTTGGCGGTGGTATATGCGGTCCCTTAGGAATACCGAATTTATATGGGGATAAGTTTGGCCTAAATCCAACGGGAGGGTTATTCGATGCTTGTGGTATGCCGAATTTAAACTGTAGCTGTTGATTTGATTGATACAAAACTTTATTATTAAAATAATCGGGCTTCGCATGAAAATCTAAATGATTCTATGATTTAAACTGTGTAATCTGCGTGGAAGGATTATTCTGTTTTAAAATATATTTATTACGTTGATTATATTGCTCCTGGAAATTCATTTCCTCTAAAACTACACTTAAAGCTGATTCTAAACTTTTGGGTGTTTTCAACCTAACTATCCGCACTAGATTTTCTGGTAAATTATATAAAAACACATTTAAAGAAGTGTTATTATAAATAATAATTTTACTTTGTCTTATTTCTTCATTTACAATATGATTGACCTTTGATAGAAGTACCGAACGTACCGATTGTACCCTATTACAAAAATCAAGATAACTCTCTCCTGTTTTTATTTTTAAATTCTCTAACTCTATAGCAATACATTCCTCACTACGCGGGTCTCCAAAATGTTGAATTAATAAATCTTTAAATTCCGACCATGTAACAATATCCTCACGCTCACTGATAAGCGCAGCGGCCCTGTCTACTAAGCGACTAGTAATAGCATGCATTATGTACACATTTTGTGCATCACTGCCTTGAAATTTATCAATTACATATTCACATTTCCGTAAAAATAAATTTAATTGGCGTTTGGCCCCACCAAAAAGTGGAATTAATTTTAAAATTTCAGTGGGAATTAGAGCTATATGTTCCATTTTTTTTTTTTTTTTTTTTATTTTATTTAAAATCTTACAATAGGAATAAAATAAAGAAATTGATTCTTAACAATACGTTACCACAAATATAATAAGTATTTTAATTATTTAAAATTTAAATAAAATACACAGTAGTATTAATCAAACGTTATATTTCAAAGATTTGGATTCGAAATAATAAAATTAAACATAATTACTTAACTATAATATTTCAAAGATTTTGATTCGAAATATTAAGAAAATTAGACTACGTTATAATAAAAGAAATTCATTTTATTTATAACGGGATACAAGGAAGGTGAAAAATTCTACTCACCACCCCGAGGTCAGCATCATCAGCTTTGACTCGGACGCGGAGACGTCGTCTGTATCATCGTTCAGTAACATCCAACGCCTCAAGCACGGGTAGGAGGGTCAGCCTCCTTTACACAACCCCCTGCAGAGGGACAGGGGTAGAAATGGACATGGTAACGGGGGTAGCTAATACTCTACTTAGAAAAGGCAAAGAGGCTCTCGAATCAGCGACAAACATGAAGCGAGAGGCAAAAATAACAGCACACGACAGCTTACAGGGTCTCTACGAAACGGTCCTCTCCCTCTCGGACTCCAGAAACAGACACAAGTGCAATCTGGAAAAAGAGCGCTCACGACATGCACAAGAACTTGTGCACATCGAGAGAGCGCATACAAAACACCTCCAGTCTCTCCAGGAAAAGGTGATCGCGGAGATGCAAAACACCAAATCACAAGTGTCTGACACTCTGAAGGAGGCCCAGTCAATCAGGAACTGGCTGGGCTATGAAACAACGGAGCCCTTCAGACAAATCAAGGAGATCCGAGAGATGCAGAATACCATCAGTAAGGGCATAAAGGGGATAATTGAGTCCAAATGCGCGGAGGGAACGGAGACGGAGTCCTCCAAATGGAAATCGCTGGAAACAGTGATGACCAAAATGGAGTCCCAGATGGACAGCCTGGGTACCAGATTAGACTCACTGCGTAGGGACATAGACAAAACACAGTCCCTGGTCTCCGAAACCGCAAGAAAGCAGTCTCAAACACCAATGCCCCCCCCCAAAGAGGACCCTCGAATCGCGGAGAACCTGCGAACGCTGAGTGAAGCCATAGCGGAGCTGACACGAAAACACATAGAACACACAACACAGACACTACCACCACCACCACCACCACAAATTGACCTGACCCCAGAGTTAAAAAATCTATCGGAAAAACTGGAGATAGTGTCCTCCGAAGTAAGGGCGATGAGAGATACCAACGCAAAAAACACCTCGCCCCCCAGGCCGTCACTCGACACAGAGCTGGCAGTCCAGGAGGTGAAACAGACCCTGGCCACCATCAAAAAAGGGGTAACAGAGCTCGCAATGAACGAGAAGCCCCAAGCGGGACCACACACATTCGCACAGGTCGCCGCAAAACCAAAAGAACCACATCCAAACCACACCTTGATCATCTCGTCCAGGCTCCCAGAGGAGACCAGCGAGAACGTCATAACAAAAATTAAGGACGCCCTAGACCTGAGGAAGACCGGAGCGAAGGTGGATCGGGTGCGGAAAGCCAGGGACCAGAAGGTGGTCCTAAGATGCCCAACAAAGGAGGACATGCATCTAGTAAAGAGTCAGGTCAAAAAACACAAAGACCTAGCAGTCAAAGAAACTACAAACCAGGACCCTCTAGTTTGCGTGCGGGGAGTACTCGACTGCTTCACAAACGATGAGATAATAGATCACACAAGGTCGCAGAACAAACCTCTCCTGTAAGATGTAAGTGAAGCAGATTTGAAGATGAGAGTACGTTATTGAAAGAGAGCCCGCAACCCACACGAGTGCCACCCAGTATTGGAGCTATCCCCGACACTATGGAAGCGGTTCACGGAAGCTGGCAAAATATACATAGGTTTTGGTCGATGTGCAGTGGAGGACCAGTCCCCACTAGTACAATGTGCCAAATGCCTAGGTTTTGGGCACACCAAAACTCTCTGCAGAGCAGAAAATAATACTTGCAGCTACTGTGGAGGCGAGCATAGTGGAAAAGACTGCGTCTTAAGACAAAAGCTCGAACCCCCATGCTGCGTGAACTGCAGCCGTACAAAAAGGGACGACTCCGACAAAACACACACAGCGTATAGCGCAGAATGCCCGGAGAGACAAAGGTGGGACTCGAACTCGGACAAAAACATAACACACATGTCACCCTCAGAGATATAAACGGAACGACCAGCGCGATCAAGATCATTCAGATAAACCTGCAGCGCTCAAAACTAGCAACAGCGGAACTAATGAAGACGGCAAAAGAGAAAGGGATTTCGGTAGCACTAGTCCAAGAGCCGTACGTAGGCAGGACAGGTATGCTGAAACAACACCCAGGCACAACCACCATCCAGTGCACTCTTAACCGTCAGAAGCCGGTAAAGGCGGCCATCATAATCTTCGGTAACAACCTGCGAATAATTCACGACCCGCAAATCGTTACCGAGAACGTGACCGCCGTCCACCTCCAAGCCGGAAACCTGTTGCTAGGAATGTTGTCCGTTTATTTCGAGTTGTTAAGACATAGATATACAACCCTACTTACAACAAATAAAAGCCGCCATCCACAAAATCCCAACAAACAACATCATCGTGGCAGGAGACGTGAACGCCTGGAGCCACTGGTGGGGCAGCGTCTCCGAAAATCACCGCGGAGAAGAGTACCACGCTTTCGCAACAGAAATGGACCTCCACATAATAAACACAGGTCACACACCAACCTTCGAGACATACAGAGGAGGAAAACTGTTTAAGAGTTGTGTGGACGTGACTCTAACGAGTCAATCCCTACTTGGCAGAACGGAGAACTGGAAAGTGGAAAGAAGTCTAATAACATCAGACCACAACGCCATAACCTTCGCACTGCGCTTAGAGAGACCACTGGAATCATTAAAGCCAATCTCTACGCGCATATACAACACGAAGAAGGCAAAATGGTCGGACTTCACCACCAACTTCAGGGCCGCACTTGCCAAACACAACATCTCCAAAGACCGAATCTCGAATGTCTCGAAGCCGGAGGAACTTGATGAGGTGTTGAACATCTACACATCCATCATCCACGGAGCGTGTAAAAGCGCGATGCCGAAGTCGAAAGTGTGGGAAGGCGATCCAAGGCCGCCCTGGTGGGCAACCACGTTAAACCACCTGCAAAGGGACGTGCTACGGAAGAAACGCCGGATAAAAAACGCTGCACCCTGTAGAAGGCAATTCACGATAGACCAATACGTACTGGCTAAAACCCTATACCATCAAAGAGCGACTGAGGCAGCCACGCAAAGCTGGAAGGAGTTCTGCACGTTGCAGGACCGCGAAAGCGTCTAAGACAGTGTCAATAGAGTTGTCAGGAACACGTCGAAGAGACAAGAGGATGTGCTTTTAAGAGGGATGGCGGGCGAAACGTTATCGCCAAAGCAGTCCGCCGATCTCTTAGCAGAAACCTTCTACCCAGACGACTGTGTTGACACTGATACCGAACTTCAAAAGCGTGTCCGACAACTAACCGATGGCAGAACCCCAGCGGAGACAGAAGAACTGTCGGAAGACGACCCTCCCTTTACAGACCCGGAATTGGAAATGGTACTTTCCAGCCAAAATCCGAAGAAGGCACCGGGTCCTGACGGTCTGACATCCGACATATGCAACGCGGCAATAAATTGCGACAGGGAGGTATTCATGGCGCTGGCGAACAAATGCCTGACGCTGTCGTACTTCCCCAAGCAATCTTAAATTGTCCAAGTTTGCATCCTCCGCAAACCAAGGAAAGACGACTACACCAACCCAAAGACTTACCGCCCAATAGGACTTCTATCGATCTCGGGTAAAACGTTAGAAAAACTTCTGATGGGTAGACTGCAATGGCACCTCCTACCAACCCTCCACACCAGCCAGTACGGATTCATGCCACAGAAAGGGACTGAAGATGCTCTCTATGACCTTTTAAATCACATCAAAAACGAGATCAAACAAAAAAAGATTGTACTGATGATCTCACTGGACATAGAGGGCGCCTTCGACAACGCATGGTGGCCGGGAATCCAACACCAACTAGCGCGAAAACACAGTCCAAAGAACCTATACAAACTAGAGATATCATACCTGCGGAACCGAAGAGTGATAGTCAACTACGCAAGAGCTACAAGTGAGAGGGAAACCACGAAGGGCTGCGTCCAAGGATCTATCGGTGGGCCGACCTTCTGGAATCTAATCCTTGATTCACTCTTGCGTAAGATGGAAACTCTGGGAGTATACTGCCAGGCCTACGCGGACGACGTGGTTCTTATTTTTTCAAGTCATCAAACCAGCGAGTTGCAAAGGTCGGCTGAAAGCACCTTAGACGCCGTCCAAAAGTGGGGTTCGGAAAACAAACTACGCCTCGCAGCGCATAAAACCAATGCAATGGTACTGACCAAGAAGCTTAAGTTTGAAACCCCGGTAATACACATGTCCGGCACTCAGCTGAACCTTGTATCACAGATCAAACTGCTGGGACTCATAGTGGACTCCAAACTGACCTTCAACGAGCACGTGTCTGCAGTCTGCAGAAAAGCAGCAGACATATACAAGCAGTTAGCATGCGCCGCGAGGGTCACCTGGGGTCTTAACGGTGAGATAATAAGAACTATATACGTGGCGATGATAGAGCCCATCGTTCTTTACGCGGCAAGTGCATGGTCCTCAGCAGCTGAGAAATTAAAGATAAGAAATCAACTAGACTCGCTGCAAAGAGGCTTCGCCCAAAAAATCTGCAAAGCGTACAGAACGGTATCTCTGACATCGGCACTAGTCCTCTCGGGCCTCCTCCCACTCGACCTTCGGATCCAGGAAACAGCAAGTATGTATAGACACAAGAAAGGCCACAGCGTGGATCTCTTACCACCAGGACGCGAAATAGAGCGCAGACTGGGGCCACAACAGAACCCCCACCCATCGCAACTCAAAACAACTGAGTATGTGCGCCTGGAGAACCTTGACCCGACATCTATTAAGCTAATTATCTATTAAGCTAATCTATTAAGCCGATTAACGGTGGATGAAGCTCTTATGAACCATTTCGGAGCTATCGTAATGGCGGCCAGACTATCAGGAGCAGAACAGGTCACCCTCATTGGCGACGAAAATCAGCTGCCTTACATCGACAGGAATAACCTGTTCGAGCTAAGGTACTGCCGACCAAGCCTGACAACTAACATCACAAGGGAACTGTCGTGCACACACCGAAACCCCATGGACGTCGCTTATGCCGTCGCAACAGTGTACAAAAATATATACTCCTCAAATCCCATCGTCCACTCCCTCAAACTAGAAAGGTACACTGGCGCGCAAATACCAAAGTGTGGTGAAGGAACCCTATACCTGGTCCATACGCAGGAGGAGAAGAGACTGCTGATGGACCAAGGATATGGTTCCGGAGTACAATCGCGCGTCATGACCATCCACGAGGCGCAAGGTCAAACGTACGAACACGTCATCATCGTCAGAGTCAGAGGCGCGAGGATCCGCATCCACGAAAGAATTCCTCATGCGGTCGTTGCAGTAACTAGACACACTAACACCTGTGTCTATTACTCCGACGACGGTGGTGACGCTATCGGCAATTTCATCAGCCGAGCGATGGGGGTTTCAGCGAGGACAATAATGGAACACAGCCTCAAAAATGCGTTCGCAGAGCGGGATGAGGCTGTAATACATAAAATAATCAGAAAACTTGATTGAAAACAAAAAAAAAAAAAAAAAAAAAGTCTACTCTGGTACTCATTTTTGGAATGCAATATCAAAAAAGTTCCAAAGAAACAAAAGTAACATAACTAACACAAAAAAAAAAAAAAACTATTATCATTGTAATTTTAAAACTGTACTCACATGTAATAAATTTAAGAAAATTATGTTGGGCCTACAAGCCCAGTTAAGATACTTATGTGGGCCTACAAGCCCAATTAGTACTTGTAAGATAACACTAAATATACTACAAACACGCACCATATAATACCCGTAAATACAAAGTAAATACTGAAAAAAAAAAAAAAAAAAAAAAAAAAAAAAAATAAAAGAAAGTCAGTTGGTTTCTCACCTTAGTATGTAAGTTAAATATGTCTCGATTAAGTTAAGTAGCTTATGTAATAAACATAAATAAACTAACTAAAAAAAGGCACGGGCACTACGAGCCCGTGGATGTTGTTTTACTAATAAAAAAAAAAAAAAAAAGCATCATCAGCTCCAGGCTCCTCACGCACTGTCGTATTTATTTGGTTCGGGATAGTTCCTTACAGACCTTCAAGCCCTTTTTGCGGATTTTGACGCGTAATTTATAGATGAAGGCTGTAATTTATGTGGAAACTATCCTACTGCTGCTATGGCTGCGCCAGACAAGTTTACGGGAGCGCGAGTGGGCTTTTTAAAAAGTAATAAAACTTTAATTTGAATTTATTTTAATTATGTATTGAACAGAATTTCATGTTCTTATATAATTAATTACTAAAGACTTAAAATACTGAAACGACCAAGCAGAAGCGCATGCTCTTGTCGATTAAAAAACTATGCCAAGAAAAATTAATATTAAAAATACATAAGAATGTTTCCCATGGCTTGAGAGGATTCGCGTTACCATACTTAGAATGCCGATTAAGCATTTACCTGTATCGTTCTCATGCCATGAGCCAACATAACTACCTAATGAAAAAAGTAAATAATTAAGAAAATTAACATAAATAAACAAAAAATAGTTAAAAACTTAGAGTAAAAAAATGTGAGTGAAATATATTTTTTACGTACTTGAAAATCATTAAGATATATAATCGTTAAATAAAATTACAGGAGTAAAACCACTTATAAATTTTAAAATAATTAGGAAATAATTAGGCCTGTCGTGGCGCAGGGGTACACGCATATGACTGTAAACACGACAGGTTGTTGGTTCAAGCCCCATTCGAGGAAAAGAAATATTTAATATTTTAAATTTAAATACTTAATATTCTTGTGTGAACAAGATCCCCAAATTCCTTCTGTCTACCCTGCCATGTATTGGCTACGGTGCGTATTTAAATGAGTGCGTGCGTGTAGATAAATGTATTTAAAAACGCTAAACAATAAAAAAAATACATTAATAAAATAAAATAAAATAATGCTTAATCAAATATCCTTAATCAAAATGCTTCTGAATAATTAAGAACATTAACAATAACAAAATAAAATAATACTTAATCATTTTTTTAAATAATTTAGATAATTGAGTAATATAACAAATAACAAATTCCAAAATAATTTAATTTTATATAATAAACAATAATAATTAAATAATAAATTTGAAAAATTACGGATGAAGAAATTATAAATTTAAAAACAATTAAGAAAAATATAATTAAATAACTAAATAGTTAAGAAAATCAAAATTACCAAAATAATATTTAAAAATAATATAAAATGCAAACACCTATTATATGTTATCATAAAATAAAATGTTATGATTATGCGATAAGATCACGATTAACTGTAGATATTTAAGTAGGTACTTTTCCATGTTGCATTACAAGGAAAAATGATCGCGTAAAACAAGTATGTTTGAATACAGCTTTACGCTTTATGCACGGGACATTGTAGGATAGCCAGAGTGACTTTGCGAACCTTATGTTAAAACACTCCGTTCCCATTAAAACACTCCCGTTCCCCACATAACTAACATTGTAAAGCATAACTCATTTAATATTTATTTCATTTTTAATTACGTCGCAAAGATTATACAGAGTGCCACGTTATAAGAATCTTTAAACTCCTCCAGATCCGAAATACCAGAGGCCTCATAGTTGTCCATTTTAATTGAATCTAGTAAAAGTTATTTTTTATTTTAGATAGTTACAGTTGAGAGTAACAAAAATTAATGACACTTATAATTCTAATAGTCGACGAATGCAATGCCAACACGATTGACAACATGCACGTCTTTAAGATGGACAACATGCATGATGCAGCGGATACGACAGGCAACGAGAACGGTGACGCTTTCAAGATTGGCAACATGGACGTTTTCAAGATGGACAACATATATATGATGGACACGAAAAAAAATGTTAACGGTTACGCTTTCAAGATTGGTAACAAGCAAGCTTTCAAGATGGATAACACACGCTATTAGAGGTGGGAAGCGAGGTACAACCTGTTGTGCAGCATCTGTTTGTGTCGGCGTCGGCAGTAGCTAAGCGGCCAGTGTGGCGCGGGTCGGGCGGGGTGCGCGAAGTGCGCCTGTGACGGTTCCCCAAGGTTCCCTTTAGGTTCCTCAAGGGGGACATGCGGAGCATTGAGGTTCCCATAAGTTTCCCCAATGAACATTGAGGAAACTTTTAGATTTCCCAAGGTTCCCTTTAAGTTCCCAATGTACCCTTAGGTTCCTATGTGTACCGCCTAGTTTTTTTTTGCGTCCCCTACGATCCTTAGGTTCCCTTATGGGTTTCCAGGGTATTTAAGGTTCCCTGAGGTTCCTCCAGGTATTTTGGGGTGATGTCGTGGTTGTCCGTGGCTGCAGCAGGCCAGGGCCGCGATTGGCTCTCTTCACGAGACTTGGATCTCTCCGAATTGGCAACATGCACGCTTTCAAGATGGACAACATGTACTATGCAGCGTAACAGCAATGTAAACGGTCTACTCGTATGTAGCCGACGCTATATACACATGAGTTCACGGTTTCAAAACATTAAACGTGAGTTGACATCGGAGCGAGTACTCGCTCACTTCGATCCCAATGCTAGTCTGATTTTAACAGTTGACGCGAGTCCGGTAGGCTTAGGCGCAGTATTGTCACAAATCGGCTGCGATGGCGTCGAAAAGCCGTTGGCATTTTCTTCGAGATCTTTAACGGCGACAGAACGCAGATATAGTCAATTAAACAAGGAAGCGACAGCAATAGTATTCGGTATAAAAAAATTTCATCAATATTTATATGGTCGACCGGAGCCATTCGTGTTAAAAACCGACCATAAACCATTATTAGCAATATTTGGCAAAAAGAAAGGAATGACAGAAATGACCGCATCTAGGTTAATTCGTTACTCGATATTCTTATCAGCTTATAATTATAAAATTCAATATATTAAAACAGAAGACAATAAAGTTGCGGATTATTTTTTACGGTCCGCGTTAAATACCTCTCAGAGCGAAATAAATCATATTCATCATTCGTATAATCTGTTAACAAACTCCACGCTTTTAAATAGATTACCTATTACTTATAAACATATTCAATCAGCTACAAGTAAAGATAAGACGTTGAATATTGTAATGAAATATTTAATAAAGGGTTGGCCGCGTAAAATAAAATGTAAAAAAATATTTCCATATTTTTTATGTAAAAAAGATCTCGAGGTTGAAAATGGATGCTTATTGAGGGGGCATAGGGTCGTTATTCCTTTAGAGTATAGAAATTCGTTACTTTTAGAATTGCATAAGACTCATCAAGGAATTGTTAAAACAAAAAGTGCAGCGCGAGAGCACATATGTGGTGGCCCGGGCATAGATAGGGACATAGAACAGATGACCGGCGCGTGCGCTGTGTGCGCCGCCGTGAGAGCAGACCCGCCCCGCGCCCCTCCCGCGCCGTGGCCTCAACCAGACGGCCCGTGGGAGCGTTTACACATTGATTATTTTTCCATTCAAGATCGAATGTATTTGGTGGTAGTAGATTCGTTCAGTAAATGGATAGAGTTCTGGTGCGTCGAGTAAGTCTTTAATATATAAACTGAAAACAATATTTTCAAGATTTGGCGTACCTCGTACAATTGTCTCGGATAACGATGTAAAAATTATTTCACAAGAATTTTCTAATTTTTGTTCATCGAACGGTATCCAGCATGTAACAACTCCAATTTATCATCCTAATAGTAACGGGCAAGCGGAAAATTCTGTTCGAACAGTAAAAAACATGATCAAATCTATTTTAAAATCATCCGTTACTGCAATAAATGAACATTTATTAGACTACTTATATCACTATAGAAATACAATACATTCTGCCACCGGGGAAACACCAGCTAAGCGTATGCTAGGACGCGATTTACGTAGTACATTAGACCCTCCTGCAGAGAACAGACTACTGAGTCACGGGAAAAGGATAAAAAAATGTCGATTCTTTAATATCGGTCAGTCGGTTTTGGTCAAATGTTATAAACATCGCAAACCTTACTGGGAAAAGGGAGTGGTTCATAGCAAAATCGGGCAGCGAATGTACACTGTTAGAGTTAAGAGTATAGGTATTATTTGTAAGCGTCATATTGATCAATTACAATTAGATAAAGACGTAAGTGGTGAGAGGGTTACGTCAAAGCCCTTACCATCAGTTCAAGCGTTACCGGCTTCACATTCACTAATTGAACAGGAAGAGAATAGGGACACGGAACATGTAGAATTCTGGGAGGATGCTGAAAGTAGAGATGGCTTAACGGGAGACGAAATATCTAGTTTAAATAAACCTTCCACATCTCAAAAACAATATGACTTACGACCAAGGAAATATATTAATTATAAAGTTTAAATGTTAAAATATTGTTTAAGTATGTAAAAAAAATATAATACATGTTCATATCATTTTTCGAATGTAATTACAGGTTTTGAAATAGTGGCAAAGGAATGATGCATATGCGGTCACGCTCCTTTTGTATCATTGTTAATTACGGCAGTAATAAAGTGACCACTGCGACAGAACGTTGTCTTTTATTATCCGCATACATATCACTATTTCACTCGCAGCCATATAATATACATAGTATGGTATGGTTCTTTGATTATGGTGCCCCGAGCGTGCCAGTTAAGCACATATCACTTCACTAATTTCTCGTTGAATTGAGAAGATACTAGGTATATAGATAGTAGGTAGTGGAGTAAAAAATATTTTTACACAATAGGAGCATGCATGTTTAAAAATTAAGATCTAGTTAAAAATAAATTGAAAATTTCCAGTCCCGGTACACTGCTGTAGGAGTGTAAGAATAATAATGGTTCACATTTACATTTACAACATGTCAAATTTAAAAAAATGAAACCCTAAGATGTGTTCTTACTTACCGAATAATTTTTTGATTACAAAAACAGTTAGTTTTATTTTTATAGCTATTTCAAAGGTTTACTCTCTATTGGTCCACTCTGTGTTAAATAATTAAATAAATAAATATTACATTAATAGATGTATAAACAATAGATGTTATATAGTAAAAGATATAAACAATAAATGTTATATAGTAAAAGATTGCAAGAAAGTAGTTCACTCGCATCCATATAAATATATACTCGTGTCTCCTGTTGACTTTCAATGTGTCTGGTAAGATGACCGTCCATATTAAAATTATAAATTCGAAAGAAATTCTTGCCAACCAGAGCCAAACCACATATTTGATTATAATATCATTTTATATAGAGATAGTTGAATTTGTTGCAGCAATTCTTGTTTTGTTGGTGGTAAACTGGAAGGGTCATATCCTACAATACTTTTTTTTTAATACATCTTCATTTTCATTTCTTGATTTATATCCTTTTTCAAACAACGCATACCGTCCTTTGTTGATATCATTTTTTTGTTTTTAACGAGTACAATCAACATACATACTCTTCAATAATACGAACTATTTCATTCGAAGTTGTTAATGCTGTATAATTACTTCGTAGGAGTTTAATAAAAGCGTCTTGAAAATTTTTATTTTTTTTTTGAAATGCTGAAAGGTCTCTTCTTTCCTCTACGAAAAAAAGCAGGATTATAATCATTCCCTTAAGATTAAGACTAAGACAAATATTTAAATTTTACTCTAAATTCCTTGTAACACGAGGAATGATAATAACCTATTATTTCGTCACTTCAACTTTCAGGCAGTACGACATCACAATATTTGTGTTTATGAGGCCTTCGAGCAGATAAAAGAGTTTTACAAGACAGCCAAATATCTCTATTGAATTTTTTTATTTCTTCTCTTTTCTCCCGAAAAGTAGGGTTTACACATAATAAATTACACAAAAAACACTCCATTATTATTTTGCAGCACAAAACAGAATTGAAATTGTTCTGCGAAAGACGAATAAAATACGAGTTTGACTGAAAACAAAATACATGTTGGACAGGGGGGAACTCCTTCATAAAACCTTGAATTTTGGAGGACAAATATTTTTTCGGTTTATTTGGATAATTATCTTGACGATTAACGAAGAAAAATTCAGTTAGTAACAAATTTTTAAAATTCGTCAAATCAACACATTTCATCCCTGCTACCCCTATTAGCTACCATTTACCAAAATTGTTGTAGGAAAAAAAGTTGGGTGTCTAGTCAAAATGAAGCTACTCACGAAAAATCAGCTTGTCAGTAATAAATGGTAAAAATAGTCCAGGGATCCCGTACTATATTGTGGTGTGACACTTGTAACATACAGCATTTATAATATAGTAGCTTAATCACAATGGAGAACAGAACATACATATATACAATATTATGTATATTCAAGAAAAAATACATTGTCGGCTCTGTAATGTTTGTTTTCTGTATCTGTAGCACCTCACAAGTTGTATAGAAACGAAATATTTGTAATTTCTTTACCTATGTTAATTTTATCATAGAATAAAATAATATGCGTATGCAATAAGATCACGATAATAAAAGAATAGATTATTATTACTTATAAATATTTAAATACTTTTTCATGTTGCATTGTACAAGTGAAAACAATCGCGTAAAACAGGTTTGAATACGGCTATACGCTTTATGCGGGACATTGTGAGATAGCCAGAGTGAATTTGCGAACCTTATGTTAAAATTGCTGCTTTGTTTAGACGGCGCAGGGCGCCTGCGCGAATGTCATGTTTGTGTCATGTTTGTATACGATAGCGCAATAAATGAATATGGTATTCTACCCCACAAATGATAGTATTTTCATACTGATAATTAAAGCAATTCGTGCAAAATGATTCCCTAACCATTCCAAAATATCAAAAATGCACAACGTTAATATTCAAGTTTTCACTTCTGCGGGCGCTCCCGGAGTGCAATTTTTTTCTGTTTTTTTTTTTTATGGAAAAGACAAGGCAAACGAGCGTACGGGTCATCTGATGGTGAGTGATCACCGTCGCCCACGGCCCCGAGTAACACCAGGGGAGCTACAGGGGCGTTGCCGGCCTTTAAGGTCGAGGTAGACGCGCTTTTTGAAGGTACCCATGTCGTATCGACCTGGAAATACTGCCGCGGGTAGGTCGTTCCACAGATGTGTGGCGCGTGGAAGAAAATTCCTACAATTAAATAACAGTTGAAATCCTAATTGGTGTTATTTTCAATAATGTTGTATGTACAGTTTATTTGTTATTACTTATAGAATAGCAAATAAAAGCTCCTTAAATATTTTCAAAAGCATTGCATCTATCGCTTAAATTACATTTTTAATGCGGTCTGATCTTTTGTGCTGTAATTTTATATAAAACTAATGTTGCTAACTAGTGATTTGATTTTACTAACTATCGATTTAATTTTTTACTTGTTTCGTCATGTTTCTACTTGTCTTATCATTTATAGATATAAAAAAATGCTGTTTCATTGCAGTTTTATAGGACTCGCTTAAAGCTATTGTATACTAATAAAATTAAATGTTTTTGGGGAATTCGAGGGAGGCGAGGGAATGATGAGATAGCTACGGGATTGCATTAATAAAAGCAAAACAGTATAATTAATATGTTTATCTTTAATACTTTGTGGAGTTAATGTTACCTCCGATGTTGTCTTTGTTGTTTTATTTTTACTACTGCCACTCATCGACCCTGCTAGACCTAGAACCCTGCTAGGGTTGATGAGTGGCAGTAGTAAAAATAAATCTCTATTCTGCAAAGGAGTCATGGGCTTGCTGCTGCTTGGACCACCATTTGAAGTATTTTTTTCATTGTAATGTACTTTCGTTTGGTTCTATACTTCAAATCTGTCCAAACCTAAAATTATTTATTATGCTTAGTTGAATTGCGCCAATTAAGACTACAATATTAAAGTTTAATAAAAACTTTCAAAATTCGTGCTACTCATTCCATCAATACTTAAAATAAAATTTAATTATATATAGTTAGTGGCAAAATACATTGACCTGCGAGGGATTTTTTTTGACTACCGACTGAATCCTACATTGTACGTATGAGTTTTTACAAAGTAAATACATTTTATATATAAAAACGATTGCTTTCAATGATAATAACAGACAACTTTTAATTTTTTTTCAACTATTTTTTAAAGTGTTATTTCACACTTAGGACAGAAAATACGAAACTTAAATTTAAAAAGCGGGTTCTAGTCCTGCTTCGTTTTGAATTTTTATACTCTTTTTAAATTTATATTTAGTATTTTTTGTCCTAAGTGTGGAATAACACTTTAAAAAATAGTAAAAATATTAAATAAATAGTATTCTGTCTTGCCAAACGATAATTCTTACGAGTTGTCTTGATGAATATGAAGATGAGAACGTATGGCTTAGTTGGTCAGAGCGCTTGGACGGATTCCAAGAGACGCGGGTTCAAATCTTGTCACAATCTAAGGAATGGTATGATGGAAGTAGCGGCAGAGGTATGTGGTAAAGGGAAAAGAGGCTTTAACAAACAGCAAGACGAATGGTGGGATGATGAAGTGAAAGATGCAGTAGAAAAAAAAACCCCAGTTTCTTCGAGGCCAACTTGGCCTTGTTTTCCAGATGATCGCGATTCTGGCAGTCACTCGAAAAGCTGAGGCCCAATATACTGATGCAGGGCGCGGTTTTAAGGGGAGTGTTCTCGAAAACTGGTGATACGACAAATGGAGTTTTTATTAGTACTTAACGCGCAGACTTGTGTTTTCTGGGGGTTTAATTGAACTAGGTTCTTTTCACCCCATACGGAGACATTCTTGAGGGATGTCTCAACAGAAGACACAAGTTGATTTCGGCACTGGTCGACGTTTTCCCGAGAAAGACTTGCACGGCCGGAGTTTACAGCGTCCACAGTGCTATCCTCTGCGTAATAATGTGTGTTAGAGTCCTCCAACATATCATTGACATGCAGAAGAAATAGCGTAGGAGGCAGCACGCAGCCTTGAGGAACGCCAGCATTCACGGGCATATATTCGGAGCAGAAACAGTCGACAGCGACCTTGATGCTGCACCCAGTGAGAAAGCTAGCGATTCAGTTACATAAATTCTCGGGAAGCCCATAATATGGGAGTTTCGCAAGGAGCGCCCCATGCCACACACGATCGAAGGCCTTCGCCATGTCCAGACTAGGCCAGGCCCTCTCCATTGCTATCAATAGCCGCAGCCTAGTGGTGGGTTAGGTAAACCAGAAGATCACCGGATGAACGACCCTGACGAAAGCCATATTGGCGGTCGTTAATCAATCGGTGATCCTCTAGATAAACCAAGAGCTGGCTATTGATTATGCTCTCAATAACTTTTGAGAGCAGGGAGGTGATAGCAATAGGCCTGTAGTTAGTTGGATCGGAACCATCGCCTTTTTTCGGAATCGGGCGGATAAGAGCGCTCTTCCACGAATCTGGGACTATGCCGACTGAGTAAGAGTGCCGAAATAGATGCGTTACCGCACCGGAGTCAGCTTAGGAGCACATGAATGGAGCACAAGAGGAGAAATCCCATCTGGCCCACTCGACTTGTGGATGTCCAGGATGATAGAGCTCGCCTCACAGCTTTCTGACTAATTTTAACATCAGGCATTGAGCTCGGATACCGCAGGATGGTTGGCGGCGTTGCTCCTCGCTCATCCATAGTCGAGTTTGAGGCAAAAAGAGCACCCAGAAGATCGGCTTTTTCTTTCGCCGTATGGACCAAGATGTCATTTTCCGTGCGCAGCGGCGGAAGCGAAGGCTGGCTAAAGTTGCTAAGTGCAGCCTTTGAGAGGGCCCAAAAGTGGCACGTTCAACATTAACAATAACAAAATAAAATAATACATATTCAAATTTTGAAATAATTAAGAAAATTAAGTAATATAACAAATGACAAATTCCTAAATAATATAATTTTATATAATATACAATAGTAATCAAATAAGAAATTTGAAAAATTACGGATGAAGAAATTATAAATTTAAAAACAATGAAGAAAAATATAATTAAATAACAAAATAGTTAAGAAAATCTAAATTACCAAAATAACATTTAAAAATAATATAAAATGCAAACACCTATTGTATGTTATCATAAAATAAAATGTTGTGTGATTATGCGATAAGATCACGATTATAAGAGAATAGATAAGTTAAGTACTTTTCCATGTTGCATTACAAGGAAAAACAATCGCGTAAAACAAGTTGAGCAAAATTAACATATCAATATAGTTTGAATACAGCTATACGCTTTACGTGCGGGACATTGTAGGATAGCCAGAGTGACTTTGCGAACCTTATGTTAAAACACTCCGTTCGCATTTAAACACTCCCTTTCCCCACATAACTAACATCGTAAAGCATAACTCTATTTAATATTTATTTCATTTTTAATTGCGTCGCACGTCGCCACGTTATAAGAATCTTCAAACTCCTCCAGATCCGAAATACCAGAGGCCTCATAGTTGTCCATTTTAATTGAATTTAGTAAAAGTTATTCTTTTATTTTAGACAGTTACAGTTGAGAGTAACAAAAATTAATGACACTTATAATTCTAATAGTCGACGAATGCAATGCCAACACGATTGACAACATGCGCTGTATCATGCATGTTGTCCATCTTAAAGACGATGGACAACATGCATGATGCAGCGAATACGACAGGCAACGAGAACGGTGACGCTTTCAAGATTGGCAACATGGACGTTTTCAAGATGGACAACATATACGATGGACACGGAAAAAAAATGTAAACGGTGACGCTTTCAAGATTGGTAACATGCTTTTAAGATGGATAACACGTACGATGCAGCGGACACGATAAGCCACGTGAACGGTTTTAAGATGGACAACATGTACGTTTTTATGTAGCCGACGTAATATGCACATGAGTCGGTTTCGTCCACTGAGGTACAGGATCAATTTTACAGTTGTAAGTCAACGGGAACGTGACTTATAATAGAGCGTAAACGTATGCGTACTCATTCGTTTATTTTATATGAAATGACATACTAATATAAGTTTAGTTGAATTGCAAGGTGTCACTTTTTGTCAAACTTCATCATTGAACAGAATACTATAAAAGCTATGTACAAAATACTCTTACTTGCGTTGATTTCTTTTTCTCTGTGTTCCAAGGCATCATAGAAACTTGATGTTAATTTCAGCCTTAATTAACCTCCATGCGATCTTAAATGATTTTGACCGAAATTATTTTATTTTCAATATTGTTAAATTTATAGTAAAATTTTAATTGTTTTTATTTTTAATAATGTAAAATGTACAGTTTATTTGTGATTGCTTACTTATAGTATAGCAAATGCTCTTTAAATATTCTCGAAAGCATTGCATCCATCGCTTGAATTACATTTGTAATGCGGTCTGTTCTTAATAATTTTATATAAAACTAAAAGTGATTTAATTTTACTTGTTTCGTCATGTTTCTACTTGTCTTATTATTTATAGATATAAAAGATATGATTAAATTATTTGTTTCATTGCAGTTTTATAGCACTCGTTTAAAGTTATTGTATACTAATAAAATTAAGTGTTATGTATACATATATTGGGGAAGGGGAGGGGGAATTGAAATATAAATATGTGAAATATCCTGCAATGCTTTTTTGCGTTTTGGCTGCTTAATAAATTAAATTCCTTGAAGAACCAAAAAAAAATAAAAAAAAAGTAGTCATATTTATCGCAAGACCCTCAACTATATTTATATAACATTTAATTATAATCAGATCTGTGGCTAGGTTCTGGTAATAGGGACGGTCATCTTACCGACCTACGATGCGAGTGAAATAGTCTCTTGCAATCTTTTAGATGTATAACATCTATCGTTTATAAATTTATGGATGTGCGTTCGATTAGTAAAGTATTTTCGATTAGTAATGTATTTTAACTCCCCCTCCTCCCTACACACACACACAATCACTCAAATTCGGTGAAAATTAGGAAACAGAATGGAAGACTGGTGTGTCTTAACACTAGGTTCCCAAGCACCCTGTGCCACAGCCCTGCATACAGCGTGAAGCTAAAAAACTAAACAACGTAATTTGCAGGTCTATTAAATTTAAATAAAACAAAAAAGAAAACAAGCACGAGTAGGCAAAATAATTATTTATTTAAAAGTTGTATTAAAAAAATTATCCTGTTGCTTAGATCTTTAAGTACGGCGATTTTCCTCTCTTATTCTTCCGCTTCCAATACGATATGAATTTGTATTTGTTTATGGATATGCTGCAACTGCAAAAGGAGGTGGATTTTATTGATCTTAAAATAACGACATATAAATGTACTGTTGAACTCATTATTTGAATATATTTTGTTATAAGTAAGATCCAAACATTGGCATACGTAAAGGGATGGTAGGCAGAGGGAGCTTGAGCTCCGTTCCGTTTCCCACTTTGTGCCATATTTAAGGTTTGAGTTGAGTGGCGAAACTCGGCACCATAAAGTAAAGAAATTAAAATATCAAATATTTCATTTGCAAATATTAAGTATTGCAATTCCTCCAGTGTGGATCGAATCCTCAACCCGTCCCGATTACAGTCACACGCATGTGCCCTTCGTCGCGACAGGCCTTAAGGGAGAGAATTTATGTATATGGATGGTTATTACTTTTACATACAAAAACTATAAAATGGATTTATAGTTAACATGAAATGTATATGAATCACGTAGTACTTTTCTTTAAAAAGTCACTTAGCATGTTATGAAATTAACTTAAATATACTTTGTAGAGTTAATGTTACCTCCGATGTTGTCTTTGTTGTTTTATTTTTACTACTGCCACTCATCAACCGTAGCACTCTATTCTGCAAAGGAGTCATGGGCTTGCTGCTGCTTGGACCACCATTTGAAGTATTTTGTTTCATTGTAATGTACTTTCGTTTTGTTCTATACTTCAAATCTGTCCAAACCTAAAATTATTTATTATTCTTAGTTGAATTGCGCCAATTAAGCCTACATTATTGAAGTTCAATAAATACTTTCAAAATTAGTGCTACTCATTCCATTTATACTTAAAATGAAATTTAATTATATATGGTAGTGGCAAAATATATAAACCTGCGAGGGCTTTTTTTGACTACCGACTGAATCCTACTTTGTACGTATGAGTTTTTACATAGTAAATAAAGTTTACATATGAAAAACGATTGCTGTCAATGATAATAACAAACAACTTTTAATTTCTTTTCGATTATTTTTTAAAGTGTTATTCCACACTTAGGACAGAAAATACTAAACTTAAATTTAAAAAGCGTATAAAAATTTTGAACAAAGCAGGATTTGAACCCGCGCCTCTTGAAAACCGTTCAAGCGTTCTGACCAACTAAGCCATCCGTTCTTACCAAGCTCCGTCGAAATTCTAATACGCTTATTACAACTTATTTATGTTGTTAGCATCTCTGTAGGGAGATTTTTCCACACTTAGGACAGAAAATACTAAACTAAAATTTAAAAGCGGGTTCAAGTCCTGCTTCGTTCAAAATTTTTATACGCTTTTTAAATTTAAGTTTAGTATTCTGTCTTGCCAAACGATAATTCTTACGAGTTGTCTCGATGAATATGAAGATGAGAACGTATGGCCTAGTTGTTCAGAGCGCTTGGACGGATTCCAAAAGACGTGGGTTCAAATTTTTTCACGTTATTTTTTTATGTTTTATAAATAAGTATCTCACTCTTTTCCAATTTTCAGGTTTTCTGGAAACTCCTCCATCAACAGAATTTAGTGACTGGGTAAGCTCCACCCACAATTGATGAGCTCTCCTTTGCCCTGAGTCGTCCTTTTGGGGCTGAGATAAATCACCATTTCTGTAACATGTTTTGTTTATTCCTTAAATATTATAGCAACAAAAAGGACACGCACGGAAGCGTCACTTTAGTGTGAGTCATTTAAATATGAAAGAAATATTAAAAAAAAAAAAGTCTACTTACTTTTCCATAAATTCTACAAGCAGGTCAAACTGCTTCGGGCTGGTTGGCGATCTAATCTCCAAGCTAAAACGATATGTCGTATTTAATCGTAATGAGGCCTAAGTGGTTAGATGTAGTTACATTTTGAAATTGAAACAAACATATGACAAGCGTACGATGATTAGTGAACTATGTTTAACAAACTTGGAAATACATTAATTCATTCATTTAAATATGAATATTTTTCTAAGTTGATTTATTGTTGTTGTTGATTATGTACCTATATGGAAGTTACAGTACAAAATTACACTTAGTTCACATAATTACTAACAAATGTTACATAAATTACTAACAGATGTTTTTTTTTTTCAACTTCATGGTGTATCCCGCACATAGTTAAAGGGGCAGAAGGAACTTGAAAACATAATGTTAAGTCACTCCGTTTGTTAAATTTGAGACATTATGTTCTGCGTGGCGGAAATCAACGCCGCGAAATCAACGTTGCCTTGTCACAGCGAAGACATGAAAATATTAAATATTTATATTGAATATAATAAATATTTCAATTGCTCAAGTAGAGATCGAACCCACAACCTGTCACGCAATAATTAGGAAAACATTAGAAAGTTGAAACGATTAATTTAAAATACACTTAATAAATTTTGAAATAATTAAGAAAAATTACATTGAAAAATAAATATTTTTTTTATCTTCATGTTGTATCCCACACGAGGCAACGTAGGCAGAGGGAATCCGGAAACCTAGACTCAAGACACTCCGTTCCATTTCCGTTTCCCATTTTCCGCCGTATTAGAGGCATTGCGTGTTGAGTGGTGGAACTCGCCGCGCTTTGCCTTATTACTAGAGCGAAGAAATGAAACATTAAATATTTAAATTGAAAATATTAAATATTTTATTTCTTGACTGGGGATCAATCCCAGAACCTGTCGGTTACAGTCTCACGCTTGTACCGCTGCGCCACGACAGGCCTAAATAAAATAAACCTTAGCAAAAATTCTAAATATTAAAGAAATTGTTCAATAAATAAACAAAATAAGTAAGTAAATTAACATATAAAAAATGAAAGTAAGTAAATAAAACCTAATAAAAATCGAAATAATTAAGAAATAAGCATAAACAAACAAAAAATGTAAGTGAAATATATATTTTACGTACTTGAAAATCATTAATAAACATAACCTCTAAAAAATATATATTCAACAAAATTAATTTTCAAAAAAATTAAGAAATTTAAGAATACATAAAAAAAATAAGTTAAATATCATAATAAATTCAAATACAACTATGATGAACAAAATCGGTTGAAATTATTGCACGGAATAGTCAAACTTTACAAGTCCAAAACTAATTTAAAATGTTGAAATTAGTCGAATAGCTTGGGAACAGTGAACGAGCGTGAATAAAATGAACAACTGGAATGAATCGTCCCTGTGAACAATTTTCTAGCAAATTATGTCCCAGAACGTGTTCAGATCGGAGCGAAACATCCCTAATACGCACACTATATATAATATTATTAAACTGTCATTAAACTGTTGCCGTGTTGTGGTATAACACTTGTATCATCCAACAATTGACGGCTAGTTAAAAATGAAAACAATTCTGAATTTCTTAATCACATTGGAGAGCAAACTTTAGAGACCCAACAAAGCGTTTTTCTTGAATATACACTCTGTTGCACCTCCAAAGTTGAACAGAAACAAATTATTTGTAATTAGGCTTACACCTATATTACCACAAAATAAAATGTAATGCTTATGCGATAAGATCACAATTATAATCGAATAGATTATTATGATATCGATGTAGGCTGATACATGAGTACCCCGCGCATAAAGCGTGTAGCATACGCTTTATGCGCGGGATATTGTAGGAGTGATTTTGCGAACCTTGTTTTAAAATACTCCGTTCCCATTAAAACACTTTCGTTCCCCACATAACTAACATAGTAAAGCATAACTCACTTGATATTTTTTTCATTTTCAATTATGTCGCAATGATCATAGAGTGCCTCGTTGTAAGAATCGTCAAACGCCTCCAGATCCGAAACTCCAGAGACCTCAAAGTTGTCCATTTTAATTGAATTTAGTAAAAGTTATTTTTTATTTTAGATAGTTACAGCTGCGAGCAACAAAGATTAATGTCACTTGTAATTCGATCCGCAATTTATATAGTTGACGAATGCATGATGATGAACATGATGGAATGTTCCCGATCATGTTCATCAATGAAAATTGGCAACATGCCAGAGAGATTCCCGTAAGATTCCCCAATGTTCCTTATAGATTTCCCAAGTTTCCTTTTAAGTTTCCAATGTTCCCTTAGGTTCCCTATGTGTACCGTCTGGTTCTCTTTTGTGTCCCCCAGGATCCTTAGGTTCCCTTATGGTTCTCCAGAGTACCTAAGGTTCCCTGAGGTTTCTCCAGGTTTCCGGAGTGATGTCTTGGTTGTCCGTACCTGCAGCAGGTCAGGGCCGCGATCGGCTCATTTCACGAGCCTGTTTGGCAACATGCTCGCTCACAAGATGGACAACATGTACTATGCAGTGGATACGATAAGAAATGTAAACGGTGACGCTGTCGAGATATCACTTACGGTGCTACTAGCGGACACGATAAGCAACGTGAACGGTTTTAAGATGGACAACATGTGTCTATGTAGCCGACGCTATATACACATGAGTCGGTTTCGTCACTGAGGTTTTTTTTTTTTTTTTGTACCGTCTGGTTCTCTTTTGTGTCCCCCAGGATCCTTAGGTTCCCTTATGGTTCTCCAGAGTACCTAAGGTTCCCTGAGGTTTCTCCAGGTTTCCGGAGTGATGTCTTGGTTGTCCGTACCTGCAGCAGGCCAGGGCCGCGATCGGCTCATTTCACGAGCCTATTTGGCAACATGCACGCTCACAAGATGGACAACATGTACTATGCAGCGGATACGATAAGAAATGTAAACGGTGACGCTGTCGAGATATCACTTACGGTGCTACTAGCGGACACGATAAGCAACGTGAACGGTTTTAAGATGGACAACATGTGTCTATGTAGCCGACGCTATATACACATGAGTCGGTTTCGTCACTGAGGTTTTTTTTTTTTATGGAAGAGACGGCAAACGAGCGTACGGGTCACCTGATGATAAGTGATCACCGTCGCCCACGACCCCGTGTAACTCCAGAGGAGCTACAGGAGCGTTGCCGTCTTTTAAGGTGGAAAGGCACCGGGGCCCGGCATTACCTAATGCGAAACGCAGTGGCCAAAGCCACTACTTAACGCCGGTCTTAAATGCCGGGGGTGGTAACAATCCGGTCGAGTCTGCCCATGCGTGTTGCCATTACTGGCAACGTGACTCTGCCACACGCACTTTAGTCGCCTCTTACGACACCATCAGTACCAGGGTGATCCTATTCTAAGCCGGGATCACACGGCAAATGTCACGATTGTAGGACATCGGGAACGTGACTTATAAAAGTGAGAGCTATTAACACCAAGTTTGCGAGCGTATTTCCATTTTTCTTTTGTTGAGTTGTAAGCTTTTTGTCAAACTTTGTCATTGAACAGAATACAATAAGAACTGTATATAATATACGCTTTTATTTGCGTTGATTTAATTTTGTCTGTGTTCCAAGGCATCATAGAAATTTGATGTTAATTTCAGTCTCAATCTCAAACATCCACGCGATCTTAAATAATTTTGACGATGGACATACGTATAGATAGACGACAAAGCGATACTACAAGGTTTCCTTTTCATTTTTATAATAAGGAACCCTGACAATTATCATTAGTCAATTGCATGATTATATTTTCTTATCACAAAGAAATATTACATGAAATACATAAATTTAGACAGCATTCATAATTTAATCAGAGTGCGTATTTATTTCAAACAATTTTAGTGTTAATATTGATTTTAAAAAGGCCTATCGTGGCGCAGAGGCACAAGAGTGTGACTGTAACCGACAGGTTCTGGGAATCGAAATCCCAGTCGAGGAAATGAAATATTTAATATTTTCAAATTAAATATTTAGTGTTTCATTTCTTCGCTTTGATAACAAGGCAAAGCGCGACGTTGAGTTCCGCCACTCAACACACAATGCCTTAAATTCGGTGGAAAGTTGGGAACGGAAGTGGAACGGAGTGTCTTAACACTAGGTTTCCGGGTTCCCTCTGCCTCCCCTCTCCCCTGCCTCGTGCGGGATACAGCGTGAAGCATTAAGTTTTATAAGAACAAAAGCAATTTAATTTTACTTGTTTCGTCATGTTTCTACTTGTGTTATCTTTTATAGATATAAAAGATATGATTAAATTATTGGTATCATTGCAGTTTTATAGTACTCGTTTAAAGTGTTTGTTTTCTAATAAAATTAAGTGTTATATATACATATATTAGGGAAGGGATGGGGGGCGGTAATATGGTGATATAGCTAAGGGAATTAACAACAAAACAGTTTTATCAAGATGTTTATTACACCTACAGTCTTTAACAAATCAACATTACATGTTTTTTATAATAAATCATTATATAGGAAGGAACACATGAAAAACCATTTTGAACAGTACTATGGGGTATAATGGGGTTATGAAATGGGGATATGATTTTATTATTCTTGCAGTACATACATTTGTAAATTTCCTTCAGATGTTCACTGTCCACACCAACACACGCATTGTGAGCCCAAGATCCTAGCCAAGGTTCTCAAAAAACCTATGTATTTATATGGATGCAAGTGAAATTGTCTCTCGCAATCTTTTACTGTATAACATCTATTGTTTATAGTATGTAATATATGGTCAATATCAGAAAAAAGTAGTTAAACCCAAATCATTCGTGTTTACTGGTGAACAGCCTCACCAGTAAACACGAATGCTTTGTTAGAAGCAATTCACTTCACACTCTCTCATGACTTTGAACAGACCGTTATTTGTATTCACTTATTTAGCTGCATACTAGCTGTAAAGGAAAATCCCTTTCATCATGAATGACTCACGAATCTTTAAAATAAAGTCTTCAATTATTTTAAAGATTCATGAATTGTGTGTTGAATGGCTTAACTTAACGCTGCGATTTACCTTATTACAAAGTGAGGACATTTTAATGCCATAATATAATAAATCAGTAACACAATGGGCTTAAAATACTTTACTAATACGAGGGTAAATCAAATATAAACCGGAATTTATTTATAACATGCAAGTTGGTAAAGCCAGCTCTGTAGCGTTTCTGTCGGACACTAAGTGACTCATTACGTTTAATTGCTGGCCACTAGGGTCGCTGAATGTGCATTAGGTCACTAACCATCACGATGTCAGAGAAAAAGGTACACCCGTTCATTGCGCAACGCATTATAATTATGTTTCTTGCCCATAAGGGGGTGAAACCATGCGAAATTTTAAGAAGACTTGAGGTACACACACAGTATGGGGATGAGACAGACACAAGTGTTTCATGGCACAAATAATTTTTAAAAGAATGAAAATCGGTTGCAAATGAAGGTCACTAACGCTGCACTAGAAACAGTGTGACAAACGAGAACATTCGCCATGTTGAACGGCTTTTGGACAATGACCGAAGGTTGACTGTAGCTGAAATTGCTTCTGAGTTGACAATCAGTTACAGAAGTGCTCAGACGATTGTTATCGATAGTCTAGGATAACGAAAAAGTCCACAAGGTGGGTTTCTCGTCTTCTCAACAAAGAACAGAAAATGAATCGCTCGATGGTGTGCTAGCAGCTTTTTAGCCGTTACAAGTGTGAGGATGATGATAATGACTTGTGATGAGACTTGGGTCCATCATTACAGTCCTGAATCGAAACAGGCGAGTATGGAATGGAAAAAGAAGAACGAATCTACTCTTGAGAAGGTCAAAACTCGTGTCTCAGCCGGTAAGGTCTCGGCCACTGTATTTTTTTACTTTAAAGGAGTCATACATGTTGATATCCTTTATGAACATCGAACAGTAAATGCTGAGTACTATTGTTGGGTACTTTGTGACGCAAAAAAGGCGTATCGTCGAAAAAACGGAAGTTTCCCATAAGAAAAGTAATTTTACTGTATGACCACGCCCGCCCTCATACAGCAGCCCGTACTTGCCAAGAGTTGGAAAAATTGCACTGGTCTACCTTAGAATACCCTCTTTACAGCCCATATTTATCACCATGTGATTACCACCTCTTTGGGCCCATAAAAAAGTGCTTGGAGGGCAACGACTTGGATGTAATGAAGCAGTGGAAGCATTCGCGCGCAATTGGCTAGAGACACAACCACCTTCATTCTACAATACAATGATAAATAACTTGCTGATCCGGTGGGAGAGTTGCATTTTGAAATCAGGAGATAATGTAGAAAAATAATTGTGAGTCTTCAAATTGTAATTTTGTCTCAATAAACCATGAAAAATAATTTCGGTTCACATTTGATTTAAATTTGAAGTCTGTTTCGTGTGTTTGCCTTTTTATACGCGCACGTCTTCTGATTTCCGGAGGACTTTATAGAAGTAACAGAAAATAGATACAAATTTTAAATGATTACGTCTGTATATATGTCTGTTGTTAACTACTATATGGTTTGGGATGATATCTTCTTTGTAATATATAAATACAAATAAATTAAATATATAATGTTTCATTTCTTCGCTCTGGTAATAAGGCAAAGCGCGGCGTTGAGTTCTGCCACTTAACACGTAATGCCTCAAATTCGGAGGAAAGTGGGGAACAGAAGTCGAACGGAGTGTCTTTACACTAAGTTCCCGGGTTCCCTCTGCCTACCCTACCTCGTGCGGGATACAGCGTGAAGCTGAGTAGAGTATATGTTTTCCCTAAAAAATCCCCCAAAGTTGACAAAACTGCTGGCCGGTGCGGTTCGGTCGTCTGACGTGAAGTCCGTACCGAATGGTTTGAGGTACGATCGAACTAAGTTCGGTCGTTTATTTACATTTTTAACAAAAATTGTTCTACTTCCATATAAGGTAAAAACCGACTTTTTATTCATAATTTTATTAATTAATTAACCTCACTATTCATTATTTCATGGTTTTAAGATAATCCTTGATGTAATTCTTATTTTATACATATTCTTGCCCATTGTTAAAATGATAAGATGACATTAATAGGTTATTGTAAATTTTAATGCCAAAGTTTTAATGTGGTGCTTTTAATCTGTTTATTGTATTGACACAAGATTTTTTTGATTTTAGTTTATTTATCCTTAGTTATTGATAAAAATACATTATATATAACCATTCAAAGTAGTTATTTTAAATAAAACAATAGTTACAAAGTTGGCAAGTCACAGCGATTTGATACGTCCTGCAAATTTGTTGCATCTGGTAAACGCGAGGCATATCGTATCTGGGCCGAGGCACTGGTCACTAAGGATGCGAAGATGAAAATCTTAAAAAGAAAGTAAAACCGTGCCTCTGGGTACTTTAAGTGGACCATTTTGTCCGAGCATATCATTAAAATCAGCGAGAAGTTTGAGAGCTATCCGTCCAGAAATCGCCAGTTTAAGGCCCTCTCAAAGGCTGTACTTGGAAACTTTAAGCAGCCTTCGCTTTCGCCGCTACGCACAGGAAATTACATCTTGGTCCATACGGCGAAAGAGAACTCTATTTGCCTCGAACTCGACTATGGACGACCGAGGAACAACGTCACTTCCCCTCGGTGTGAGAGCTCAATGCCAACAAGTCGAGTGGGCCAAATGGCATTTTTCCCCTTGTGCTCCGTTCATGTGCTTCCTTGCATTGCATAATAAATAGCCAGCTCTTGGTGTATCTGGAGGATTACTGATTAACGACCGCCAATATGGCTTTAATTAGGGTCGCTCAACCGGTGATCTTCTGGTTTTCCTAACCCACCGCTGGGCTGTAGTTATTAAATTTCGGGCTTCCCGAAAATTTGTACAAGGGAATTGCTAGCTTTCTCACTGGGCGCAGCATCAAGGCTGTTCACGGTTCCTGCTCCAAATACATGCCCGTGAACGCTGACATTACACAAGTCTATCTCGGGAAAACGTCAACCAGTGCAAATCAACTTGTGTCTTCCGTTGAGGCATTCCTCGAGAATGTTTCCGTATGAGGTAATAAAAACACGGTTCACTTCAACGCTCAGAAGACAAAATCCTTGATTCTGCCAGGCTGTGATTTGGACAGAAGTACACGCCCACGACAACGTACTCTCCTCATCGTGCAATAACATAACCTAAGCCCCTCTCTAGAGCTGTTAGGCTGAGGCTGCTAGTGCTTCCAGCTACTACAGCGACTTAGCCAACCAAATCACTAACCCAAAGATGATGATCAGGGACAAAGTACGGCTTACAGACTACATTTACGTCGATAAGCCACTCTGTTCTGGACTGCACCGACAGATCATGAGGCCTGGCAGAATGGTTGAAGTATTGATATTATAGTATTGATATTCGCCTGAAGTAAGCAAAGTTGTGGACTACTCATTATGTGACATATCATCATCCTCCTGAACCTGATGGTCGGCAACTTTAGAAGGTCTTCTGATTTCTAGGGCATCTATCCCTCTGACGAGCGGTGGGTGCTAATCTGCGCTACCCATGATATGTCCAGCCGGAATCTTCGCAGCAGTGCATACCATACAATGCGGCTCGGCTTTTCAGGTTTGGGATTTGTGCCCCTCACCTCCGCAACGGAAGCAAAGATGTCCTCGAGCAATTTCTGACGGACATCTAGGCCTAGAGTGTAAGGGGCGCTCCTTTAAGACCTAAACTTTGGCAGAGCTCCACTCTACCAAGATACGTCCTTTGTCCACTGCCTGCATTTAGCCGTCTCTAATGGGCACCAAACGATGACTGTCATCACACCTGTATCAGCTGCACACACACCAACTATTACGACGGCCTCTACTTTCTTATCCAGTAAGTAGTAACTGTACAATCCAAGCCCAATAGTTGTAAAGTGGTAACTTTATAAGGCCTGGTGACTACCGCCACACCATCTAACACCACTCGGCTTTCCGCCAGCCTGTCCGCCTGATCAGAGGAATGTACAGCAGCTAGTTCAAGCAGTCTGGCGCCCGAAATCGCCTGGCGCACCGCCAATCCTATAGTGATGCCTAACTCTACGAGGTTGACGCTCTGTTGTGCTTCATCAAGAAACTGAGGATCTCAAAGGATTTTTTTTTCGCTACAGCCTCTGGCGTCAAAGTGAATATAACTGCATTTGTGCGAGGCTATTTAGCCACTTTAGGGTGTCTGCTTCGACTTAAAGACACGTGCCGTCAATTCAGTCCTAGATAATCCATGGGAAGAGTTAGTATTCGAAGACTTCTATCCCATCTTGCCCTTTCTAACCAGTGCAGTCCAAGGAACATCATCTGCCTCTTTATCTCCAGCCGAAACTCAAGATACTATCCAGCCCGTTTTAGAAGTCCCAGCGACCGAACCGAGCCTGGATAGTGACGAACTGTCCATCATACGCAATGTTTTAGCTGCGGTTTTCATGCGTTGTCCTTTGCTTCCAGAATTTTTTTCAGTCTCCACTGCTTCTAATTCCGGTAAAGGCGGCGCCGTAGTCCTAACACGATCTCGAGGAATTTGTTTTCCACCTGCTGCCTACGGAGGACGCAATCGTTTTGCTGGCAAAAGATGCCCTTTAATACCGGCGAAACGAGCGTCCACACTGAACAGACTATGGAACGTTTGAATTCTTCTAGTACTACATCATTAAATGCCGACGTCTGAGAAGTCCTTCCTGTGGCCGGAAGTGCTGTTCTCATACCCTCCATACACGATGAGACCGTAACCCCAGCCGAAGTTTTTTCATTTCATCGTTAAGGCGCAGATTTTCTTTCTGCAGTCGATGTACCTCATCGCTTTGCATACGAGAGACCAAAGATTCAATAAAAAAGCAGCATCTTTAAGTTTTCGCATATAAGTGCCATTAAGGTGGCCGGACTTTGTTGAAACCTCTTTCATAGAAGCTACACTTTGACCGGCATAGACGCGCAGCTCTTCAGTTGAGCATAGAGAAATGTCCCTCCCCTCATTCACCACTCTCGCTCAAACGCCGGATGCAGATAACATTCATCTGCATCCGTCGTTTAAGCAGATCTCTCTCACCGAGATGCCCATACAGATAGACTCTGCTCAAAATCCTCCCTATTAATCTCAGCATGACTTAGAGGGCTCTAAGCACACGAATCGATCCAGTGCCGCGAGTTTTCGGGAAAAAAGCCTGAATAACCTTCGCCTCTAATTGTTTTACGTTTGCGCCACAGGCGCCTAATATCTTCAGAGTCCGAAGCGAACTCTAACACTCCTACATCATCGTCTTTTATTTTTTGGTTTATATTGTCATTTTCCATATTGTTCCCACGAGTATATAGGATAAAAAAGTCCGTCCAAGCAGTGCCCCCTGTATTTGGATAAGCCTAATAACGCCACGGTTGTCGGCCGGCCCTAGCGGGGACAGCAGTAGCGACTGAACTTCCCATTAGCCACGCACCCCTCGCGCTGCTTCGCCACTTGGGTGGGGGTAATTTTTTAAAGAGGTTTTTTTCTTCCACGCAGCCTGGCCAGTGAAGGCAAGAGCCTTGGTTCCACTCAGGATTACGCGACATGACCGCAACCACAAGTGGAGTTCCGATATTCTCAGCGCCGCTACATTGTACCTGCATAACTGCATGGTAAATACACGCTATGCACGCCCCAATTCCTTACACTATGCCTTCTTTCTAAACTTTTATAGGATTTTTTATCTAATTGTCATAATTTTAATAAAATTATTTTAAATAAATTTTAACAACTTTATTGACTGTCCTCAACTGCTAAGTAGCTTTAACTTTAGAATACCTCGTTGCTATCCTAGATAAAAAATGACACCATTATCTATTCCATTTCGTCGCACTGCACTAGGTTCAACAATTCCTCGTTTGAGTAAACTGCTGAACAATTATAGTATGATTACTGTTGTTTTCCATGATTCTATTAATAAATGTCATAATACTTTTTTTTTAGCAAATAGACAACATTTCAAATGGACAACATTTTCCACCGACTAGAGTGTTCACGTCATTGTGCTCGAAAATGTAAATATAATAATATTGTACAGTTACATAATTTTTTGCATTTGTTTACTTAAGTGTATCATTGTAACAACTGCTGGTTAACCAAATAAAAATAAAAATAAAAAAAGGTATTATTAACTAAAATAATGTATAGATAAATAATGTATAAATATACATAATTATATTAATTTTCGTATAAAAAACTATTTGCAATTTTTTTTACTGTGTATACCTTCGATCAACTATTCATAGATTAAGTGTCAAAAACGGCCCGACAAATAAGAGCACAAACTGATTTGTGTTCTTATTCGTTTTTAGTATGTTCCAACCATAGCCAATGTGCGGACGTGACAAAATGCCTCCGTGTACTTATAAAACTTGTGTAAATAACCATCGCAACAATAAGGTTTCAGAAGGAATATCTTTCTTTCGGTAAGCACACGTTAGAATTAATTTTAAAATACTTAAAAATTAATATTAAACAATTAAATAACAAAATTCCGTCGTTTGACCAATATTGGCAATAACACTACCAACGATTTCGTCAAATAACGGTAAGTTTGGGCTAAGAAATGCATAGAGAGATGTTTAAATTTTTTTGATTATATTTATATATAGTTTTTATAACTTTATATATAGTTTTTTGTATTATAGTTTTCCTACTGACTCATTTCGCTGTGCATAATGGGTATCTATTGTCGCCTAAGAAAGAAGGAAATAATACTCAACGGCGTAGATTGGTAAAAGTGGCGATTCCAAAATTGCAAGTATAATTAATAAATTAAAAAATGTTTTTTTTTTTGTTTACATATACAGAATACAAAAAATAAAGAAAAAAATAAAAAATATATTTATTATAGGCTGAAGATGCATTCTAAATGATACCGGAATCAAGACAATGGCTGTTTCTGTCAGCTCTAATTCTTCTACTACTTTACTATCGGACATTAAATCTTTGCAAAATACTCCAAGAAAAGGATACTTAAAAAACAAATAATCGCATCACACTAAATAGTACTTACTAAAACGAAACAAACTAAATAATTTAAACAAAATTAATAAACGTTTTAAAAAAAAAGTCTTCGTTAAAAAATATTATCATACTTTTTGAATTAAATGTGCTTAAAAATAAAAAAAAAATCAATCCGTCGATGACTCAGTATTATTAGATCGATTGAAAAATGTAGAAGTAGCGGAACTTTTTAACGAAATGTATATTGTAGTATTAAAACAAAAAAAGACGTTTCTAGATTACAATTACTTTTATTTTTAATAAAATGTACAAAAATTATCAATTTATTATCAATATAGTGACTCTATGATTTCTATTTTCTATTTTCTTACAAGTACTTACAAAGCGACGACGATGACGTGAAATTAAATGTCTTATATCTATTTCGCGCTAGTCGAAACTAAACCTTAAGTTACGAGAATAAGGTGTGATTTTATTAAATAGATTTTTTGTCATAAGTCTGTGTGTAATAATGTTCGGCATTTGTGTTTATATTGAGCGGTGCCACTTTTTTGAGCCGTATTTGTATGCAACGCTTAATCTAGTGAATAGTTGATCGAAGGTGTATACGCATATTGCAGTCTAGCTAAGCGTTCTCAGTTCCAATTCTTTAAAAAATGCTTAAACGTCATTTACACAGCAACAAAACTCCTGTATCCAATATAAAGCAATATATTACTTAGAAGCGTAATAGCGCTTTATGGCGTAAGCGCGTACGCCATCAGGCGCACCAACATGAGCGAAACAGCGAATTTAGAAATTTGTTCTTGATAAGTTTTAAATGGTGATTTATCCATTTTACATTAATAAAGCCATTTTACATTAATAAAACCAAAATCCCACCAGCAGACTTCTGCATCAAAGCTCATATTTGCAATTCTCAGAACGATTGTACATGCCGACAAATAACCCGTGCGGAATTTGTAAAATATTTGGACGTCCATATAGATTGTGGGTTGAGATTGAATAAGCAGATTGACACGTTGATCTCCAAAACTAGACGTTTAATTAATATTTTTAAAAATTTGCGCGAATGTGCTCCATTCGACAAACTCAAATTAGTGTACTTAGCCCTGTGTCAATCTGTTATTCAGTACTGCATTACAGCTTGGGGAGGTGCTGCAAAATCACACTTTATTGGATTAGAAAGAGCACAAAGAGGCATATTAAAAGTAATGACGAAGAAACCCTATAGATACCCTACAACTACCCTATTTTTGGATTATCAGGTTTTAACAGTTCGTCAGCTTTATGTCCTTAAATGTATCCTACGGAAACATAAGACCGTACCTCCCCCTGACCCCAACAAACGCAGCAAAAGATCAGTCTGCCCTATTGTACCATGTAAAACCACCTTCGCTAGAAAACAATTTCTCAGCGCATCCACCAAATTATACAACTTGGCTAACAAGGATTTAAATATTGTCCACCTTAGTTATCATCATATAAAAACTACATTACGTAACTGGCTCCAGGTGTTAGACTACGACAAGACCGAAAACCTGCTGGTGTATGCCAAATAAGTATATCAATATTTACTATCTCACTCAACATAATTCTCTCTCACACACAGACGCACACACACACACACACACACACACACACACACACACACACACACACACACACACACACACACACACACACACACACACACCTACACAGCCACACACTATAAGACTTAGGTTAGGTAATCATTAAAAAATAGATATCTTGCAGCGTCACTCACTCGCTAATATCGCTATTTTATTTTTTATAATGTATATATTTTTATAACATCTCACGACTGAACACTGCCTACCAAAATACAAGCATCCGCTTAGTTTGGGGAGCAGTATCCAGTACCTATTGTGTAATACATTTAAAATAGCACCATTGGATTTGTAACCGTTTTGAATGTATTTTTTGGTATCAATAAAATATTTTTATTTATTATTATTTTTTTATTATTATCTAAAACATGTGGCGTAGGGCCACAAGCTAGTTACTTTAAACGGCGGGTTGTGAGTTTGATCCGCACTCGATGATGTGAAATATTTAATAATATCAAATGAAATGGTTAATATTTTCATTTATTCGCTTTGGTAACAAGCCAAAACAAGGCAGCGTTAAGTTCTGCCATTCAACATGCACTCGACGGAAAGTGGGGAACAAAGCGTCTTAGCAATAGGTTCCAAAGTTCCCTCTGCCTACCCCCCCAAATGTGAAGCAGCGTGAAGCTGAAAACATATTACGTAGGTATTTCAGGCATTAGATTTCATTTTGTTTTTAATTCTGATGTTAAATTAAACATACTAGAATACAGTATCTAATATGTAATGCAGTAGTGTCAAAATTCCTATCTTAGGTTTCGCTGCAGGTTACACAGAGGACACGTGGGAGAACGCCGTCGCGTCCGATTATTCACCAGCGAGCAATCATTGCCCCAAAACAAAAGTCCCGTTAGGCACACAACACTGCTCGTCACATTGAAAGATAAACTCATTCAAGAGTGACCAACAGTATATGAATGAGTACACGAGGAGGTTATCCGACTTCACTCCCTAATATAAGTAAACTAAGTTAACTTATATTGAACAATAATATTCAATCAGTAACTTTGAATTCAGTTTACGTGAGCGACATTTTAATTTAATGAAATTTAGTAAAATGTTTCCATTTTCACTTTCACGATCATTAAGATACATTCTTAATGTACATATATATTAAGTGCCAAATCCAAAAAAAAATATATAACGAGAAAGATTGCTTAATCACAATAACTATTAATCTGTTTGCAGACTTTCAAGTTTCCTTATTACAAACACTTAGTCTCAAAACTTTTCTAGTATTTTTTATGTAATATGACAGTTACATATATTTTAACAAAATTATTTTATAAAAATTTTAACAACTATATTGACTGTCCTCAACTGCTAAGTAGCTTTAACTTTAGAACACCTCGTTACTATCTTAGATAAAAAATGACAACACTATCTATTCCATTTCGTCGCACTGCACTCGGTTCAAATTCGACATTTCCTCGTTTAAGTAAACTGCTGAACAACTACAGTATGATTACTGATGTTTTCCATGAATATTATAATATTTTTTTTAGCAAATAGACAACATTTTCCACCGACTAGAGTGTTGACGTCATTATGCTCGAAAATGTAAATGTAATAATGTTGTACAGTAACATAATTTTTGTATTGCATTTTTTAACTTACTTACTTACTTACTTTACAGTTTACTTAAGTGTATTATTGTAACAACTGCTGGTGAAACTAATATAAATAAAAATAAAAAAAAAGTATTATTAAAAAATAATGTTATCAAAAATAATGTATGGATATAAAAAATATAGTAATTTTCGTATAAGTAACTATTTGCAATTTTTTTGCAATTTATTTTACTGTGTTTACGCTTGCAGTCTTGCTAAGCGTTCTCAGTTCCAATTCTTTAAAAAATGCTTTTACGTCTTTTACACAGCAACAAAACTCCTGTATCCATTATAAAGCAATATATTACGTAGAAGCGTAACACCGTAAACGCGTACGCCATCAGGAGGCGCACTAACTTGAGTGGAACAGCGAATTTAGAAATTTATTTTTGATAAGTTTTAAATGGTGATTTATCTAAAAAAGGAACGATCGTAAGAGCATCTCCTGTAATCCTATATTATTAAAAAAAATCTCAAAATTACTAAAATTATTTTGAGAAACTTTTTAATAATATAGGATTACAGGAGTTTTTTTACACTGTATTTACTTTCGTTCGTTTACTCTCAACAACAACAAAATTTAGCAACAATGGTTGTGGTTACTAAAAATGGTTACTATTTTCATTTATTCGCTTTGGTAACAAGTCAAAACAAGGCAGCGTCAACGTTAGTTATAAGTTCTTCGGAGTGTCTTAGAAATAGGTTCCAAAATTCCCTCTGCCTACCCCCGTCATCCACGTGTCCAGCGAGGTCATTTTCCATCCTCACTCATGATTTGGTTAGGAATCTCATATCTGGGGCTTAACTGAGGTACATATTTGTGAGAAAGGCGTAAAAGCAAATGCAATTGTGTATCAAAATACAGTCCTCGTGAACCTTGTCGAACCAGTTTCTCATACAATGTTCAATAACAGGCCCTGGGTATTCCAGCAAGATTCTCGGGGCCCATGTCCCCGTGTAACACCAGGGGAGCTACAGGTGCGTTGTTGGCCTTTGAGGTGGAGGTAGACGCGCTTTTTAAAGGTACCCATGTCGTACCGACCTGGAAATATTGCCGCGAGTAAGTCGTTCCAGAGATATGTGGTGCGTGGAAGGAAATTCCTACAAAACAGCACAGTAGTGGAGTGCCACGTGTCCAGATGATTTGGATGTTACAGTAATTTGTGGCGTACTATTCGGTTAGAAAATTCGGCGGCAGGTACCAAGTCAAACAGTTCTCTAGAACACATCAGTGATAAATGCGATAGAGAACGCTGAACACACTTTTCACAAACTTTTCACAAACCCTTTTCACAACACTGAAGATACGTCTCTACGCAAAGCCTAAAGCTGATACTGGGTGCACAAGCCCAGAGGTGAGAACAGTATTCCATATGAGGCCGAACCTGAGTCCTATACAGGGCCAAACGGTATTTTGGCTTGAAATACTGTCTCGCTCTGCTGATGACCTCCTCCTAGTTTTTTCAAGGCCAACTTGGCCTTGCCTTTCAGATGACCGCGATACTGGCGGTCGCTCGAAAAGCTGAGGCCCAATATAACGATGCAGGGCGCGGCCTTAAGGGCAGTGTTCTCGAAAACTGGTGATACGACAAATGGGGTTCTTTTAGTGGTTAACAGGCAGACTTGTGTCTTTTGGGTTGAATTAAACCAGGTTCTTCTCAGCAAATGGACACACGCACAAAAAAGTGATTCTTTTAAGGTTTCGTTTTTCCTTCTGAGGCATGGAACCCTATTATTACTGAAATGTAAATACATATTATGAAGATTGTAAGTGTATTTATTAGCATTCAACGCTGTTTGCTGCCCACTTAATAGGTAGATAAGCATCATTAGTGAGTTTCTTCAATTTTGTAAATGTGAGCTATATGATAGAAAATTGCAGTCATTTCCATTTTCGTAAAAGTTTTCAGATTTTTTCTTATTGTTCCTACACTCGAACCTAGAACTCTTCGTCCTAAATTTCAGAGTTCGAAATACCTACCTTTTCCTGTCAGTCTATCAGTAACAGGAGAGTTTCATATAATGCATGTAAAGGTATGCTCAATATTATTTATAATTTTGAAACACGAAAATCCACAGACAATATTAATATACCGGAAGCCGGAAATATATACTTAATTTTAAGTTTTATCTAAAATACCACTAGCCTCCTTTGATACTGTAAATAGATTTTTTGTTGATACGGGTAAAGATATAGCTGCGAATATACCAATTAAATATCACATCAGCAATGTACTTAAATACGTACCGTATAGTAAGTAGAACGATTATTAATAATTTTAAAAAACGATTATACTGTTAGTCAAGATGGTATATTTAATTCAGTTCTTGAGCATTATGCAGATGTTCTAACAACTACAATCATTTTCCTATGTAAAATGTATACCTTTGGAAAGTGGTATTTTTCCTGCGGATTTTAAAAGAGCTTAAATCATTCCTAATGGAAGTAAATATCGTGTCATAAACTTTAGAACTATTTTTATACTTACTTAATTTTTGCATTTGCTGACGACACCGCGCTTCTTTCTTTTTTTCTTCTTTCTTCTTTCTTTTTTAGTGCCAATTCGTGGGATGAAATTTACGAATCTGCCTAAATAGTGCTAAACTATCTTTCTTTCTTTCTGCCTTTCTTTGGTTGACCAGAAAAGACTAAACATCAATGTTAACAAGACAAAGTATATTCATTTCTCGATAACGGTAAATCCCAAAATGGAACTTCTTTTTACTTCTTTTCTATTTCTGTAATTCTACGAGCTCCAAAAACTGCTCTTGCATATCTCTGGAAAATGTCAGTGTAATTAAATACTTTTGGAGTTTTGATGTGAAACATCTATTTTTTAGACAGAACACTTATTTTCAAATATCATATAGATCGGCTTACAAAGAGAACTCGTAAGTTAATTTATTAATTTATTTATTTATTTATGAAAATTAAAAAGTGTTTGCAACAAATTCATTAGTACTAAGAATGGTATACTTTGACCTATGTTAGTCAATACTTTCTTACTGCGTCACATCGTGGGGTAGTATTTTCAAATCAGCACTAATTACACTTATTACATTGGACGCGCTAAAAAATCTGTCTTCAAAACTGGATTCTATCTTCCTTTTCAATATTCAACATCGGCACTATATAAACACTGTAGTGTCTTAACTACAGTTGTCACGTCAATTGTTTGTATTATATATTAATATAAAGAAGCACTCTGAGATTGTCTATGATTTTAATAGTAAAGCGGTTTTCTGAAGAACAAAAACTATGTTTCCAATGAGTAATTTTAAAATGAGTTTCTCCCACAAGTTCTATCCATTCGTTGGGGATTTCCTATATAATAGAATAAATCAACAATCCATATACCATATGATTATCTAGAAATTAATTTAAAAAACTTGTAACAGAAAGGTTCAAATGTTGTAATTATGATGAGGCAGAGAACTTATTCGTAATTCCTAATTAATATGTGGCCACTCACTCACACAAATACAAACACACACATAAGCAACAATATTTAAAAATAATAGATAATTTATAAAAAGTTGTATAAGGTTTATACTATTAATTATTTGTATTTTTAAATAAACTACTACTATAGTAGTTTATAGGATGAGTGCCTGGAGATCTGTGATACAGGTGTATACCCAGTATGAACACCAGTCTTTCACATTAGCTTTTAGTGTTCGCCATTGGTTTCATTGTTATTTTTTTAAGACCAATCCAAATCATTGTGGGACGAAAGTAAAGATTTTAATAATTATTTTTCATGAATTTCTTCGCTCTCTCATTACTAGAGACCTATTCCCCAAGGTGGACTCTTAGTTATACACTAGAGCGATCGAGCGAAGTGCTATGATGATCTATTGTATAGTTAACAAAATCCTAACATTGCGACAGGTGTTTATAATAATAGCTTTTTGTAATTTAAGATAAAAGAGTGGGTGAATGTTAAGTTGCTTGAAACTGGAATTTAATGTAACTGGTGTGACTCCTGTGGAGGAAGGTAATATTGGAAACATTTTAACAGTGCTATGTTGCCACTGAGCTTTGAGCTTTATTGAAAGGTCGGTGTACTTAGTAGTTTTATCGGAATATGTTGTGTTGAGATTATGTATATTTTTGGTCATGTTAGGTTATATCCGGCCTATTATGATGAATTGTTTTGTCAGTGATTATAGTTCTATCTCAATAGAGCTTAAAATCTCTCGAACCTATTACAGCTTGAGGTTTGTAGTTGTTATTACAAGACAAGGTTTCCTTAATAAAATTAAACTTTTTTGCTATATGTTGGTGATTGATGCGTTCAACCAGATCGTGTCGATGTTTATTGTTTGTGTTATATTTTTACAAGTTCCGGTAAAATGCTGTAAAGGTTGGCTAGCACAATTACAATGTCTGCAGAGACCTATTTGAGTCTAGTCTTAATTTTTTTATCTTGTAGCATGAGGGTAAAAGAGGGAGGGGGAGACCTCGGTTGAAATTCGAAAACACAGTATTGACGATACTGTGTTTTCGAAGGTCACGTAAAGAGCATGAGGACCCCCCGGAGGGCATATATGAAGAGGTTGAAGACAGTGGACGAGGCGAAAGAGGTATGCCGAGACCGTAGCGTTTGGCGCTCCGTTCTCTTTGCCTACCCCGCTAGGGATATAATGAAGCGTGAAGCTAAGTAAGTAAGTAAGTTGTAGCATGAAAACTTTTCTTTCAGGAAATAGTTTTCCTCTATTCAGCCGGTCGTTTGACGTTATCTTGTCGACTATGGGGCTTACCAAGTCTCCAGCTTTCGTTGTAGTTCTAATACGATTTCGTTTGGCTGTTCCAAATGACTGCTTAGGTTAAGTGGTGTTGATATTTTGTTATTCTGTAATTAATACATAAAGTGAATACTACTGCGCCTGAGAATGAAAAAAAGATTTAAATAAATATATTTGTTTATTATAAAAAATAATAATATATATTCCTCTTCCCCCTTCAAACTGAAGAGAGTGTATATACAATTCGATATTGTTTTTATTAGTCTACTTGAGACCACTTAATTTATCCATAATAAATTTTGAAGAATTCACTTCAATTTCATTGATTGAATTGAGAGATAAATAAAGTATATATTATATATTATTTACGTAACGAGCACACTCGCGATTGACAGGTAACATCAAGGTCGCCGCGATGCGACCTGCGACGTGCTGATCGTGCACGGAACAGAGCTTGGCGCATAAATCATGATACAAACTATATACGTGCTTAGGACTGATTGGAACTGGCGGCTATATGTTAAATAAATATTATTTATTTTTATAATATGGAGTACAAACATAATATATGTAATTAAGAAATGATTTAATCACAATATTTTGTAATTAAATGTACGAGAATGTTTATTAATTTTGAATTAAATCAAAGATTAGTCTAGATATATAAAAGTTTTAACACAATTAAAACAACATTGTTGCAATTCAGTTTCAAATGTTATAGATGTCTGTACTAGCTAATATTACCTCGTTACCAGTGTACCTATAATAATACATATATATAACTATACAAACACCAATTTGTTTGTTTTTATCACTACTTTACAAGTCGACGTTGTTGCAATGACTGGCCACGAATAATGCAAATATTATCGGTATTACCGGTGTCAAGGAGACAAAAAGTAATAAAAATGTTAAATCATTGCTGAATGTTGAAGAACATGAAAAGAAATATTAAAAGAGTCTGAAATCTTAGAGAAGGATGTCGCCTAATTTTTTCCCCAATACTCTCCTATTAGTGTAGCGTAAGAAACTTAATTTATTTATTTTTTTGAGGCCTGTCGTGGCGCAGCGGCACAAGCGTGTGAGACTGTAACCGACAGGTTTTGGGTTCGATCCCCAGTCGAGGAAATGAAATATTTAATATTTTCAATTTAAATATTTAATGTTTTATTGCTTCGTTCTGGTAATAAGGCAAAGCGCGGCGTTGAGTTCCGCCACTCAACACGCAATGCCTCAAATTCGGCGGAAAGTGGGGAACGGAAGTGGAACGGAGTGTCATAACACTAGTTTTCACTTCCGTTCCCTCTGCCTACCCTGCCTAGTGCGGGATACAGCGTGAAGCTGGAATTTTTTTGAGGCAAACGTGTGACTGTAAACGATAGATCTTGGGTTCAATCCCCACTCGAAGAAATGAAATGTCAACCGCAAGGCCTCAAATTTGGCGGAAAAACGGAAACAGAAGTGGAACGGAGTGTCTTAACATTAGGTTCCACCTAGACGTAACAGCTTGTACTGAGGACCTCCTTGATCTGATGGAAGCCTGGAAAACTGAAGAAGGTGTGACCAGCTCAGACCACAACACGATTACTTTCAAAATTAAACTAAAGAAATCAAAAGGAATGATTATCAATACCACTACAAGAATTTTTAACACTAAAAAGGCTGATTGGAATAAATTCAGACAAAAATTTACAAATTTATTAGAGCAAAATTGCATAACAAAAAATGAAATTAATTTAGTAAATAATAAAAGTAAAATAGATAACATTGTAGAAAAATATATAGAAATAATAAAAAACGCATGCAAAGAATCTATACCTATAAAGAATAACAAGAAAAAATTTAACTTACCGTGGTGGAATGAAGAGCTTGATACACTAAAGCGCCGGGTCGCCACTTTGAAACGTCGAATCCGTTGTGCCGCGCCAGTGCGAAGGTCCAAAGTTGTAGGTGAGTACCTGAAAGCAAAAGAGAATTATCAAGAACAAGAGAAAAAAGCTCAGTTAGCAAGCTGGAAACAATTTTGTGAGAAGCAGGACAGGGAAGGGGTCTGGGAGGGAATATACAGAGTGATCGGTAGGACACAAAGGAGGGAGCAGGACATTCCGTTAAGAAGGGACGGAAATGTTTACGGCCCTGAAAGTTCAGCTCGCATGCTGGCGGAGGTTTTTTACCCGGATAATGATCGTAGTCGGGATGGAGCTGAGCATCGTCGTATTAGAAAAAAGGCTTTAGAAGTAAATGACGGAAAGGAAAATGAGATTTTGGACCCACCATTTACGGCACAGGAGATGTTTGCGACGGTAAACTGCTTTAACCCGAAAAAGGCTCCGGGTCCAGATGGGCTAACTGCCGATATCTGCCAGCATGCCATAGCCAGCTGCCCTGACATTTATTTGGGAATAGCCAATAAATGTCTTGAGCTCGAGCACTTTCCTAAAATCTGGAAACTGGCTACAGTGGTGGCTCTGCGAAAACCGGCTAAATCCGACTACACGGAACCTAAGTCCTATCGCCCAATTGGGCTCTTACCAGTCATGGGGAAGATCCTGGAGAAGCTGTTGATCACACGCATCAGATGGCACATCCTCCCGAATTTCAGTATACGCCAGTATGGGTTTATGCCCCAAAAAAGCACCGAAGACTCCCTCTATGACTTGATGAGGCATATTAGGGGCAAGCTTCTTTTAAAGAAACTAGTTGTAATTGTCTCTCTGGATATAGAGGGAGCCTTCGATAGTGCATGGTGGCCAGCCATACGAAATAGACTGGCTGAGGAAAATTGCCCGATTAATTTGCGAAAAGTGATCGACAGCTATCTTCAGGACCGAAAGGTGGCCGTGACATACGCCGGGGCAGAATACGTCAAGGAAACCACGAAAGGTTGCGTACAGGGCTCGATAGGAGGCCCTACACTGTGGAATCTCCTTCTCGACCCCTTGCTTCAGGGGCTGGAGCGCAAGCAGATATACTGCCAGGCTTTCGCCGACGATGTGGTCCTCGTATTCGATGGCGAAACGGGTCTCGAGATGTCTCTGCAGGTCAATGCCACTCTCGCGTATGTTCAGGAGTGGGGTTCGAATAATAAACTAAAGTTTGCGCCACACAAAACACAGGCAATGTTGGTGACGAATCAATTAAAGAACGATACCCCGCACCTGACCATGGGCGGGATTGGCATTGATATCTCCAGAGAAATAAAAATTCTCGGACTCGTGATTGACGACAGGCTCACCTTTAATTCACACTTAAATAAGTTAAGCGTAAAGGTGAGCAATGTCTTTAAGCAGGTGGCTAGAGCGGCGAAAGCCAGCTGGGGTCTCCAACCGGAGATCCTCAAAATAATATACATGGCAGTAATTGAGCCGATGGTGCTGTATGCTGCGTGTGCATGGGCCCCGGCAGCCAAAAAGCTGGGAGCTCGAAAGCGTCTAAACGCGATGCAGAGGGGGTTTGCCCAAAAAATTATTAAGGCTCACCGTACTGTCTCTCTGAACGCGTCCCTGCTACTTGCCGGATTACTGCCACTGGATCTTAGAGTGCAGGAGGCGGCCGCCCTCTATGAGACCAAGAGGGGGACATCCGAGGCAGTGCTAGGTGACCGACAAGTAGAGCGTAGGGTTCAGCCTTACAGCATTAACCATTCGGCAGAGCAAATGGCTCTAGAATTCTCGAGCCTGGTGGATGAAGAGCAAGTAGATAGGTACATTGCCAAGCGGTGCGAATGTTCATGGACGGCAGTAAGCTTGAAGAGGGTGTAGGGGCGGCGATTTCCATCTGGAACGACGTCTCAGAAACCAGAGCCTTCAAGCTTAAGTTAGCTTCGCTCTGCTCCGTCTACCAGGCCGAGGTGCTCGCCTTATGCAGGTCTCCCTCTATAATGCTGTCCCATCCGGCTCAATCCTTTGGCCTGTACACTGACTCAAGATCATCGTTTGAGTCAGTGACAGGCCAAAAATCCCTCCATCCATTAGTAGCGAAAATAAAGGACAACCTGAGAGCTTGTCTCACCCAGAATAAAAGTGTATCATTGTTCTGGGTGAAAGCATATGCGGGATTGGAGGGAAATGAGCGCGCGGATGAGTTGGCAAAGCTAGCATCAAAGTTAAAAAAGCGGCCAGCCGGACGCCTTAGAAACTGTAGGTCACATTTTGTGTGAGTGCCCAGTATACTCCAGGGAAAGGGCCGAAGCCGAAGTGCAACTGGATCTTAAAATATCCCACACAAATTTCAAAACACTCATCGCAGACCAGATAACAAGGGATCTCTTCATTGATTTTTGTAAAAGGGTAGGTGGAAAAGCCATAAAAAAGAATAAATAAATCGGAATACAAATAGAAACAAATAAATAACTGCTATTGACCACCAATAAATAAATAATTAATATTAAAATGCACTCAATTATTACTATTTAACTATATGATTATAAAGTATTTTTATCATTATTTGAATTTTAACATATTGTAATTATATTTGTATTGAACTATTGAATGTTTTCTTTTTAGATATTATATTTTGGGTTGTATTATAAAAAAAAAACATTAGGTTCCCAAGTTCCCTGTACCCTGCCATGTGCAGGATACAGCGTGAAACTGAGTAATTTATTTATTAGGTAAGTGTGTAAATATGTTACTTGTACATTATAAACGACTGACAGCTAAAAAATTAAATAAAAAAAACCTATATATAAATTTGTGATAGAATTCTTTGCAAACAACTTTAATTTACCTGCGACTAACTTACGCATACTTACACTTTATATTCAAAGAAAAAAAAAACAATCTCCAAGTGTTAGAAAACTAAAACTTGTTTCGTATGTTTATAAATACAGTGAGCAACAAAACGTTTATAAAAACGCCTATGAACTAGTCTATAAATTAATAATAATTGAAAAACAATGACAATTTGAATATTAATTCCATTACTACGGATTCATTTATAGATACTATACAAATAGATAATTATAAGAAATTAAAAATAGCATTCTAGTTATTTCTAATGTAACTATGTAATTGTGTGTGAAAGGGAACGAATAAAGAAGATGTCGAAACATTAGCTGAGTAAGCATAGTGACGATGAGCAACGAGAAATAAAGTACACGAACAATGAATGCAGCGTACAAGGCTGTGAGGTTTGTACATCACGTCGCTCTGTCGTCGCCCACACAACATCTGTATCGTATATATACTTAAAGATATGTATATATATGTATATTTGTTGAAATTTTCGTTATATGAGTGTGTGTTACTATTTACAATCGTGAAAAAAAAAAAAGCTTCACTTCATTTTTTCGCAGAACCTGAAGTTCTCCTTACACACAGAGAGAACTAAGACACTGCATTCCCCAATTTCCCTTTATTTTTATGACATTGTGAGCGCAGCGTTTAACTTCGCCACTCAGTGGCGATACTCAACGCTGCGCCTTGTCTACTTACCAGAGTGATAAACGATGAAAATAATTACATAAAGTCTACGTTAGCCTCGAATCCATCGCTGTCGCATAAAAATCGAACATACCTTCATATATTATCTCAAAAAGTCGGGTCATCCTTTTCTTGAACCATTTTGGTATATTTTGCGCCCCTATTTAAGGACTTCTGGATATTCGGGGGGCAAAGTTCCACTATTTTGACACCAAGTTACTCACTCCATTTACAAAAACAGAAACAAAACTCTACATAGACCTAGAGAACTGAAATTTGGTAAAGGAGTAGGATTTATTGCTCACATAAAGGGAAACTATCAAATATAGAAACATCGAAGTACTTCGGAGTAAATCTGGTGAAAGAATGTTAACGGTCGCTTACATAAAACATTTAATAATACTAATATTTTTATGGGCATGCAAAAAATTACTTAAGACATTGTGTTATCCAACAAATGTATAAGAAGACGAAATAGAATGCATACAATTAAAGAACACACGTCAAAATCTATTTTTAAAAACTTTTAGTTTAGAAATTTCAACAAAAAAGTTATAAAAAATCCATCCAACGGCCAGAAAACTGGCCACCAAGTAATGAAATCACATAATCAAACCTCCTGAAATAATAAAAACAGATATATTGCACACAACGCTATCGACACAAACTTCAATGAATAATATTAACAGTTTTTGATTAACAAAGGCCAAAAGTAACCAGAAAATATTTTGGACTCGTTCTTCTGTTCCAAAAAATTGTAGCTATTAGGTGCAATCTATTATTCTTATATATTATTCTAAATTAACATTGTTAGAAGCCAACAGTCAGAAAGTAGACCGTTTACTTAGCTTGAATATGGGAAGTACTCCAGAATGGAATACCCACTAAATTCTTAAAAATGTCTAGATACATTATTGTCCCGCTCATTAGCTCATCACATATTATATTCCTGTTTGGGGTGGAGCTTGGAGGACTTATTCTAACTTTATTACATAGAGCGCGCCCAACGATATCTGTTCAAGGTGATGTGTTTTAAGCGTTACAGGTTTCCTACGGACCACTTGTACGTTTTTACCGATTTGTTATCAGTAAGGTGGGTATATATTCTTAATTTAATTTTAAAATATCATTGATCGATGCCGTATAATCCACACATTTTAAGTAAAAGATGATGTGACATTGTAGCTCGCTCCCATTCACTACGAGCGATCCTTTAATAAAAGGCAGTACTACTGCCAAGCACCCTTCTTATACAATAAAATTAATAGGCAGTTAAACATATATTATACATATAATATATTTCTATATTTGAACATCTTTTCTCTCTCTCTCTCTCTCATACACACACACACACAAATACACACACACACACACGACTAGTAATGGATTTCGTACCCTATACCCAAGTAAGTGTGTACAAAATCGGAAATACCCAACCCAAGTGTTGGGAATACCCAACCCAAGTGTCACATGACTACTTACTGGGAAGCCACTACGCAAGCAAATTGTATGTAAGACTTTTTAAATACACAAGAGTGTGACTGTAACCGACAGGTTCTGGATTCGATCCCCAGTCGAGGAAATGAATTATATAATTTAATGTTTCATTTCATCGCTCTGGTAGGCAAAGCGCGGCGTTAAGTTCCGCCACTCAACACGCAATGCCTCAAATTCAGCGGAAAGTGGGAAACGAAAGTAAAACGGAGAGTCTTAACACTAGGTTCCCGGTTTCCCTCTGTCTACCCTGCCTCGTGAGGGATACAGCGTGAAGCTGAAAAACAAATTTATTACTATCATTAATTGAATATAAACCCTAAGTAAGGTATCTTAAACATGGCTTGGCTTTACCAAGAGATTTCATCACTTTTTATAAACAAACCAGCAGCATCAACAAAACTTAGTTGATTTTTCAGGATGTTTTTCGATGAGATATATCAATCAATGTTTACTTCTAATTAAAACCTTTCATTTAAAGCAACCCGCGACGTCGCTACATCACATTTTTATCTTAAGTTCAAGAGCTACATTAAAATATTACGTATATGACTATGAGATTACTTTAATGACTAAACTAATATTTATACAATGAGGTCACTTCTCGGAAGCACACTAAATAACAGTGGTAGTGATCCACGGATCGGTTGCGGAAAGAAGGACAATGGAATAATGTAACGACAATGTATGACGATTTAATACACTTATTAGACATACATACATATAGATAGATACAGCACAGGTATCTAACTAGCCTACCATATACACAATAACTGTAGTTGTAACTACATTACGCTATTGTGTAGCACTATTTCATTATTAAATCAAATCTATATTACAAATTCAGTAGATATTATATAGTCAAATCCACTTTAGTGACTGTAGAACGCTTTTTTTTCATCTCTTATTTCGTCATCAGATTGCACAGCAGTGAGCTAGTTACAAATATTTGCGCACACCGCGCCGGTATGATCTCATATAAAATAAATGTACGTTAATAGTTTTACCTCAAAGTACTATTTTCCTCTTAAAGACGATTTTTAAACACTTGTTTGCTATGCAGGTACAATGTCATGCGCAGTTGTCGATGTAGCGCGCGCGTTGATCGCAACTCAATGTTATTTCAGAGGTGTAGGTAATTAATTGATGCATCATTCGTCTATTATATGTAGTCTAGTCTTGAGTGCTGTCTTTGCTCGGTCCGCTATGGATCGTACAATTTTAGTACCATAAATAAAAATGTACAATTTTTCTGTTTATTTGTCTATTAAAACATTTTTTTGAAAACAGTTGGGATAAAAGGGGTATTTCTCTTACTTACTCAAATTAGTTAAGGAAGTAAGAGAGTAGGAGGTACTTGAGACGTTTCTCCCATAAAAAAAAAAAACAAAACATCTTTAATATAATCTATATGAAATTAAAGACTTCGAATAAGACCCACCCGCGGTTTCGTCCGCTTGAATTACACTTTTTTTATTCATTAATCTAAATTACTTTCTTGTTCTAATAAAGTTATCACTTTTAAGACCATTTACATACATACATAAAAACTAAAATTTGAGCTAAATTATTCATTCATTCATTTCTTTAATTATGGCGTTTCGATCGTGCCAGTTGAGCACAATTCACTTCGCCAATGTCACGTTGTATGGAAGACTCACGAGAGGAATTGATCAGTACAAAAGAGATGACTGTACACAATAATATAATGCATGTAAAAAAGAAACCCAGTAAAATTACAGCCTTCACCACCTATAACAAAAAAAAAAATAAAAAAAATATTTACAAGATATACACACAGCACATTACGTTAGTAATAAATAATATTTTACATACGTGTTAGTTTATAATCTAATTTTGTTACGTCTAATATATTTACATAAAAATTTACATAAAGGACCAAACACAAACATTAACAGACATTGAACATTCAGAGGACGAGGGACTTTATGGGGAAGAACATCGTATAGGGGACGAGTTAAGCTGGGGCAAGAAAAAAGGATGTGGGAAGGGAAGCCGTCGTCCAGGCCACATTCACACAGCGAATGGTCCCTGACCCTGATCTTGGCCAGGAGCTAAATTATTAAAATATTTGTAGCAATTTGGTCGAATTAAAGATTTGAAGTTGACGTAACATTTTTTATTTATCAACTGCTGATATCAGAAACGGCTAACCAGATGTAAATGCGGTTTCTGAGATTATCGCGTACAAACGCCCTGATAAAACAGACTATTTTGAGCCCAATTACATTAATAAAGGTTCCCATAAGATATTTATTTATATATCATTCATGTACAGTGATCAGTTATAGATTTATTATAGGTATGAACAAATAGTTTTTCAATAAAAATAGTTAATAGATGCATACACTCACTTGCTGGAATAGAAGGGTGTGTGTCGTGATTACAAATTACCCAAGTACCTACTTATTGAGGCACGACGCGCCGAATAGTTTCACCGCGTCCGGGAACCGCGCGATCCTTGAGCGCGTGAAAAGTTGGCAATAGCGACCGATATCAACGATTTCATGAATATTTCCTAATATACAAAAATTACATATATTTTTGTACATTAGGAAATATTTTACTATTTAGCACTGTTAACATTGGTACTGTTGGCTTTCTATTATTAAAGCTGACGTTACACCAATCCTAAAATGTTTATCAACCCTAAAACGTTTTTTATAGCTTCACGCTGTATCCCGCACATGGCAGGTTAGGCAGAGGGAACTTAGGAACAGTTTTGTTCCGCACTTACACTTCCATTCCGCATCCTAAACTGTATTTATTATTTATTGTTACTTCAACTTCTATTTATTTATTTTTTTATATTTTGAAATATAATTTACAAATATCTAAAAAAGAATGTTATAAAGAAACTATATTTGTTAATGTATATCGTACAGCAGGATTTTTTTCACATACACCTTAAATAACTTAATTTTTTGAGTATTTATATATGTGTATGTATGTAAGGCTGAGGTTATCTTACTCGTCCTACATTTTATTCATGGTTAAAACCACATGTTTTTGTATTGATGCTAATTACACGCGAGTTACGTAACCCTAATCCTACGAATATGCTGACGGACCAAACTGAAGGAATCTTCCCACGCGACCACCGCGCGAGTTCCCCGTATTACTTTTCAATGCCCCATTGTTTTAATTTCTAAGTTTTCCATTGTTTTAATTTTACTTTATTAATTGTAATATATTTTAGATCACTCTTTATTCCCACTTCGAATAAAGTAGTCATTAGTTTTAAGATAATTATATTATTAGTATATTATTAATAAATAATTAATAATTATTCGGTTTTTTTTCAACCTCTCGACTGCCGCAAACGTAATTGGCGCAGTCGGTAGGATTCTCGCGGGCCGGTTCGCGATCGGTTTAAATTAATTATTCGATAATTATCATCGCGTCGCGTGCCGCCCGGGAGGCTTTTAAGCACCGTCCGAGAATCCAGAATCTACGGACCTGTGGCAGCCGGGAGTGGAATCCAGCAATCGATTCAACTGAGAAGAGACCAGATAATGCAGTTTATGTGAGTACATAAGAATCGTTCTCGTGTTGCTCCTTCCTAGACCTAAGCCTATTCATAAGTCACCAAAATTTTTCATCCTAAAACTTCTAGGACCCGAGAGCCTCTATCTAAGCAGGCTCGTCGGTTATATAGATATAATATATAGGGTAAACATAAAATTAGAAATATTAATTTAGTTTAAAAAAAAAATAATTTAGACTGTATTTAGATTTAGATTGTATGGGCACCATATTAAGTTCAATAAGTAGAAAATCAAAGTAACATTAATAGTACCTTAATATTGATACTTTCTTACAAAAATTAATATGGTTCTACTTTAATTAAGTATGCTAAATTTTCCCAACTATTAGTAATATTAACTAAAAACATAGACGATTTAATGAACGAATTACTAAGGATAGAAAATAGTTTAGGTTTTATACATGCATCAAGCATGCACCACTCTATGATTAATGTAGACGTATTAAGTTCAATGACAGATAAGTTTATTATAATATAATTCAACCAGCTCCTTTTCTATTTCGATTTACTATTATTTCTCAAGAGATTCTTTTATATAATAGATTAGCAGTAGTTCCTAATAAAAAATCACAGGCTCTCATCCCATCCTCTCCTTTCATTGCAACTAACGAGAATTCATTCTTGTACATAGAGGCTGAATGCCAGAAACATAGCAGCTGGTATCTCTGCGAAATGGAACTCAATCATCTGATTCGTACAAATTCTGATTGCATCCACAAGCTAATTATTAACCAAATTTTAGAAGATCTTGTCACTTAACTACAGTCAATCTTCTACAAGGATCAATGCTCACCTAGATACAACTATTAACATATCATCTATGAATATTAATGGACTCCATAGACTCAAGGATAAAATTATGATACAGTCACCGCTACACATTGAACACGAAAAATATACTACAATTTATCATACAACCATATCAGTATACGCAATATTATTCGGTGCAGGTGCACTCATTATTTTATTACAATATAAAAAGTATAATAAAACGGCTGCAAAGAAAAAAGAAATTTTAGAAAACGGAGGTAACCCAGAGAATCTAATGGAAGCAAGTACTACGGCAACTTTTTCTCTCAAATAGTTGCCTCTCTAGGGGTGGAGGAGTTACGTAACCCTAATCCTACGAATATGCTGACGGACCAAACTGATGGAATCTTCCCACGCGACCACCGCGCGAGTTCCCCGTATTACTTGCCAATGCCCCATTGTTTTAATCTCTAAGTTTTCCATTGTTTTAATTTTACTTTATTAATTGTAATATTTTTAGATCACTCTTTATTCCCACTTCGAATAAAGTAGTAGTTAGGTTTAAGATAATTATATTATTAGTATAGAATTAATAAATAATTAATAATTATTCGGTTTTTTTTCAACCTCTCGACTGCCGCAAACGTAATTCGCGACGTGGCTTATTTTAAAATATATCTAAACATTTTTGTTTGAAGAATGGAATATAAAAATTTGCAGATAAAATTTATATAACAAATACTTAATAAATACCCATAATTCTCTAATATACGCTCAATGTTGTTTTACCCCTATTTACAAGGGAAAGGACAGTGTTCAAAGTTGTGGTAGTTATAAAGCTTATGAGTCACACCATGAAGCTTCGAGCGCATGATCGACATCAGGCTTCGTCGAAAGTGTACTGTCTCTGAGTCTCAATAAAGATTTCAGTCAGGATTTCTAATACCACGGATGCCATTTTCCCTCAGAATTTTAATGGAAGCATACATGGAATAGAGGAGAGTTCTGTGGTTTTTTAGATCTGCAAAAGGCCTTTGACTGTGTTTACCTCGTCAGTGTATCTGGTGGACATTGCAATCCAAACGGATCCTCAATTTCTATATTTAGATTATCACAGATGTGGAAGGATATGGAAGCGGAATTATGATATCATAATTCTGCATGGTTAGGACTGCTGTTGGCGACACTAAACCTGTCAAGATTGCACTAGGGGTTCATCAGGGCTCGGCTCTTGGTCCATTCTTATTTATTGTAGTGCTAGATATCGTCTCGGTTCACATCCACGACGAGCCTCGTGATGATGTATGCCTATGACATAGCACTCATTGCACTCATTGCACGGCTAATGCTAGAGCGTAAAGCGAACCTCTGGAATGGTACGCTTGAGAACAGCGGTCTTGAACTAAATGTGTTGAAGACCGAGTTCATGGCTTGCGGGAGACCGAAATTGAGCACTATCCATGTAGATACTGAACTAGCCGTTAAGTTGGAAAAGTAAAGGTACCTCGGATCCGTTATACGTGAGTCTGGAGGCATTGATCACGATTTTCATGGCCGCATAAGCGCTGCCTGGGCCAAATGGCGGGAGGTCACCAGCGTGGTCTGCGATCGCAGAATACCAACCAAACTCAGGGGGCTGATATACTAGAACATTATTAGACCGGTTCTTTTATACGGCAGCGAATGCTAGCCAGTACTATTAAACAATAGATAAGCTCTAAGAGCGTCGCCTGAGATGGCATGGCCACGTTGCGCGCCGGCCTAGGAACTATGTCGGACGCAAGTGCTTTGATATATCCTGTCCCTGGAGTAAGACCTTTCGTTCGCCCAAGGAAGCGCTGGTTGAATGTCGTGATGGGATGTCGACATGAGAACCAACGGTCTTACCACCGAGGACGTAACAGACCGTGCAAAGTGTAGGAGGTTAAGTAGGAAGGCAGACCCTGGCATAACACACACTGGGATTAATGCCCAGAAGAAGAAGAAGGGTCAATGTTGTAACTTTATTTAACTTACTAAATGAATAAATTTAATATTCCCTGTGTGGAAATACAATAAATAAAAGTGAAAAACACCAAAAATATTAAATAAATAACATTCAATCTTGCCAAACGATAATTCTAACGAATTGTCTTTGAGTTACGGATATTTGTAAAAAATCTCAACTCAACTTCTTCACTTCGTTCAATTTCTTTAATATTAAAAGTCTTTGTGTGAATTGACTTAAATCTCTACAAAAGAAAAAAATAATGACAGCACCAAATGAATGGGTTACATAGTAATTCCACACACATTGTGAAATATTACCTGCAAAAATGTTCTGATATGATCAGATGAGGTGCGGGTTTGTCATTACCAGGAAAATGAACATTTGATAACTTTTAGAAAATTCCACCTTATTCCATAAAATTTATAATTGTTTAATTGATTTTAAATTGTCATGTTAATTCATTCATTCTTTTCAAGTTAAGTTATGAACCTTACCTTTACGGACAGGAAAGTAAGCTACTCGAAAAACATACTTTTTATAAAGTTCAATAAAAAAAACTATTTTTTTTCCGTACAGGTGCTTCGTACACCGGTCACGTAGCGTAAATTTCTAGTTAGGTATAGTTGTTTACAGCTTTCCCTAACACAATAGATATATCCTCATGTTATGTATATATATATATCATCTATTACGAAATATATCCAATTTTTCTACGAAAATGTATTCTACATTCTACAACGAAATATATATTTCTTGTATTAAATACAAAATATCCTAATATAGATATACAATATAATATGTAAATATAGACATATGTTGAAATATGCTTTAGTTTTAGGATCAGTACTATTTTTTTCGGAAATTTCATTTTGTTATTATAAAATGTTATATATATTTTTTAATTTTATCATATATTGAATTATTTATCATTCATCAGGGCAGGCAGACCCTGGTCTTAAGACACCAGGGTCTCCCACTGTCCGCCGAATTGAGACATTGCGTATTGATTGGCGGAACTCAACGCCGCGTGGCGATACCAGAGAGAATATATGAAAACATCGAACAATTCGTTTTCCCAATGAAAATTGAACCCACAATCACCATTTCAGTCTCACATTGAACATAGTGTACTTGATGTTAATATAAAAAGTATAAGGTAGTGGAAATAGCCGTAATGTGTGAGTCAGCCTCGCTATCTGCGACGAGCGACCTTGCCAGCGTAAGCGCTACTCGCTGTGAGCTGTCGACGTCGCGGACTGGCGGTCCCACCACAACAATGCAGCGCAGTAGCAATTAAATTTATATTTGACGTCATTATTTAACTGAAAAAATGCTTGGAATTAAATTTTTAGCGAGTTTAATTCATCATTAGTTCAAAACAGCTGTAAATACAATGTGAACAAATAAAGAAAAATATTATTGAAATATTGCTATTCTTTATTCGTTTTTTAGCTAACATTTTTAAAATGGCGTTAAGTATAAATGTGAAAATCCTTTTCAAATTTAGTTACAATAGACAATATTTGAATGTAGCATTAGATCGTGGGGAACGGAAATGGAACGTCTTAACACTACGTTCCCAAGTTCCCTCTGCCTAACCTACTATGTATGGGATACAGCGTGAAGCTGAGTTAGAGTTTAGATCGTAAATTACATATATTAGCGGTTAGTATTTCTAAGTGTTAACACTATTGAAGTCGGTTCGTAGTCTACTCCGAGCGTCTCGTGACAGGCGAGGCCGATGCAAAGGCCGTGGCTTGGCGTGAGACGACCTCTTTTCTCCAAAACTAACGATTTCAATGAATTAATTTCTTATTCAAGGAATTTTGTTATCAGGAAACTTTAATTATATTGTTTTTTTTTTTAATTTTTTTGAAGCTTTTATAAGCTATAGGTTAGGTAAGCAACTATTGCAACCAAAGCAATATCTTTATGTGATTTTCTTAATCAGGTATGCCTATGTATGAAGTATGTAGATATACGACTACAAATGTACACAAACGCTGAAATATATATTATTATTATTAATTCTTGAGTAAATATTTTATTCAATGTTACTTAAGAAATTTATTAATTTAAAGTAATACAAAAATTAAAAGTAAGAATGAATGTTCTTCAAGTAGTTGATATAATCCCAGTAGTGTCGGTTTGTTTCTACATATTAACAAATCTAAAAACCGGTTGCTCATGAGTGCGGAGGTTTTACAACCGATGTTAACTGAGAGCTTAACATGAGATATTTACAATATTCAAACATTCAAAATATCAGGAAATCGTCGTCGCTGCATTTATTATAAACATTCTTCAAAAACAAAATTTGTACAGTACTTTGGAACGTGTAATCTACTTGATTTCATTAATGTTGCTCAACGATTATCTGGTAATTAGTGTAAATGCAGCTTATAGTGATTAAGCACCTTCTAGCTCATAGTCCTTATCAGCTCTGACTTGGTTTTGTCAAGTCTTTATTAAAATTAGTACGTTAATAGTTATTAATGATAACAGTAACATAGAGAAGTTAAAAAAAAAGTAACTAAACTCAGGGATGTCGATAAAAGAGATGAGATTTAACATGTCTTTTAAACTGTTTTATTGATCACTCAACAATAATTGCACTTATTAATGTAAATAAATCTAACTACACATTTAGGTAATCATTTGATAAAATTGATTCTTCTTCTTAAATATAATTACATTAGTATGTATATTTTAAAATAATTTTCAATTAAAATTCCTTAATAACGAGCAGTACATATGTACAACATTCAATGGCAATAAATGGAAGGCACGATATGTTACATTATGTCGGGTGAAGCAGCGGCGCCTTAAAACTATATAAAAATAGTACAAGTGAATACGATCGCAAATCAAACATGACTTCGACGAGCACTGATGTCACTGTACGGCGATAAGCGCGGCGGCGCAGGGGGGCGCAGCGCCCCACGGCGCGCACCTGCGCCGGGCCCTGCGCGTGCGCACGACGTCTCACGGCACAACGCGCACGCACACAGGCGCAACTCACACCTTAGAGTTTCTTCACGATGTCAAATTTTGATTTTAGGTCCATTGGCACCTTCTTCGGATCTACTTTCTTCTTGGCGGCTAGGTGCGCGCGCATCTCTGCGGCTGTCATCTTGAGGTTAAGACGTGGAGGCTCCGGCGTCGGTGAGTCGTTGCGATCGACGTTCGCCGCCGAGTCCGGGGAGCTGGCGGGTGATATAGCGTTCGCGGGCGGTGCGGTCGCTGAGCCGGCGGAGGCGGGGCGCTCGGGCGCGTCCAGGTCGGGCATCGGGTCTCCGGGCGCCGGGGCTACGACCAGCAGCTCGGCGTCATCAGGTCGCTGCTTGATGCGGGCTACGACCTGTTTGTGAGTTTCACCCGCGATGCTCTGGCCGTTCACTTCGAGGATGCGATCGCCGCGTCGCAGGCCCGCCGTCTCCGCCGGCGATCCGTCGTCTACTTTTCCGATATACTGACCAGGTTTACCCTTCTCTGCGTGTAGATTGAATCCATAGCCGTCGAAATCAGGCACCTTCCGCACGTGGCAGAGCCGCGGCTCGGTGGCCGCTGACCCGTTCGCGGACATGGCTCGGACTGTGTGCGTCGTGGGCCGCGCGCGGTGAGGCACTGCCGCCGCGCCCGCTCGCCGCGCGCCCTCCTCCACCTCACCTGCGGCCCGGCGGAGGCTCCGTCCGCCCGCCACGCCGGCCACCAGGGGGGCGGGGACGGGGAGCGCGTACGGCCTCCAGTGTATACCGGGTCGCCGCTGAGGCGCGAAGTATCGCCGTGAGTGTAGTGATTGCATTCTTAACGTATTTCCACCTGTGACGTTTCCTATAGTGTCGTACAAAGGTAAGTACGAGATTACTAATTTTGCGTGCTGCAAACGGGCCCACTTTCTGCAGATGACACGTCATTGCGCTCGCGCCTGTTGGGATCGAGGCCGACTAGAGAGAGCGCCGCTTTCCCGCAATGCTGCCATATTCCTTACAAAATATTCCCTTAAACCTCCAAATTGAATTGCAATAACATAGTAAATTGATAGATTTTCTGTACATGGAAGTATTTTGTATCAGAGAAACTAAGAGCAACTTTCATAAATTAATGGTACGTTGTATCCGGCCAGACGAGAGACCCTAAACTCATAGGTTAGATACATTCACTCGGAAGTGTTTCGAATTAATTACATACAGTCATATTATAGAGATGCTATGCTATGAGCGGCGTGACGGCGCGGGCGCGGGCGCTAGATGGCGGTAGCGGGCGGGGGACGGTCGTTGCTCCGCCATCGCTCACGTCGAGCCTCGCTCAGCTGAATTCTAATTACAATTAACACAACACGTCGCAAACTAATCCAGGATAAGACAAAAGCATCCGCCAATAAGGCTCAACGACCTCTGGATGTTTATGGAGTTCCTGCGTGTATGCGGGGTACGTGAGCGCGATGAACGCACTGTCCATACAAGCGTTATAATGGTACAATGAAACTTTAACGCAGGAAGTCGGAATCGGTCGCCAGTTTGCCCGCTTATCTATGCTTATAATAAATCTGTAACCGATCACTGAGTGTACATGGAAGACATATTTAAAAACATTTTACAAGGGGCCCAACATTTAGAAAAAAAAATCGGACAGTAAATTAAAATTTCGCTCGAAACTTTGTTAAAGTAACTCTATGATGCTGTAACACTTTCTTTACACGCTTTACACAGACAGGCAACCAAGTATGTTTAGTGCTAAGATACAATGTTAAACACCGTTAAAAGGTTCCGTACCTCAACGGAACTAACGGGACTTGGGACTTGGGCTAATTCACCATAATATTTTTTATGAAAATGACAAATTTATTTAGATAAAAAAAAAAGTTACCTTAAATAACTTTGTTGGCTGCGGTCTGTCAGAACCGCGTGGGAGTATCCAGTTGAAATCGATCTCAAATATTCAGGACTACACTGACTGTCTCTCTTGGAGTACAGTAAAAATTAAACTTTTATGTGCAACAAAGTATTCTAATTGAAAGCTTACATCATTCTTGCCGCATTTTTTATGAATTATGCCTTGGATCTACAGTTATGGAATTTGGAAAAGTGAAAATATATAGATTTTTCATACAAACTGAGTGCCCGCTAGCTTAAATTTGTGAACTATATTCGAGGCGGTACTAAAACATTTCATTTATTTCTCATTGACATACAATTATATATTGAAATTTGGCGAAACTACAAAACTTGCAGTATTCATGCCCAACAAACAATGTGAAAAATGGAATTTTTATTCATGTTGCATATAAGAACTATTACAAACTTATATTTTACTTCCCATTGTCCTATTTTTTAGAAATTGCTAAGGAATCCTTGATGGTCGTTAATTTTCGAAACATTGCATATTTAGTGGCCGGCAAAATGGCAGTTGAAAAAAATAAATCTTAGTCAACTTACTTCATAATTCTACTTTATAACAATCTTTAAATAGTAAAAAAATATTTATGATGTTTAATGGAGCATAAATAATAATATTCTAATTTCGTGTAATATAATAAAATTAATGATAGATAAGAAATTAGTTATCTAGGAATTCCATCAATTACTGATTTCTGATAATTGAAGTTTTATGTGATAAATATATTATATTGCTAATATTTACAATTGAGGCCATCGTGGATCATGGACACAAATATGCGATTGTGAACGTGACGGTTCCGGACTCCATTTTTAGTCGTGGGAAATATTAAATGTTATCATTTGTTCGCGCTGGTTACGAATCAAAGTGCGTCATTTAGTTCAGCAAGTCAACAATTCAAAACTTCAATTAACTTAAAATATACATATTATTCAACTATATACATTTTTACAAACACCCCAGGTGGGATGTTTGTAACCCTATATACCTAACTAGGTAATACATCTTAATACTGTAAATTTTGATTATTTTCACTCACAAGGCCACATATCGATTGATTTTCAGTTCATTAAATAATTGAAGTTCATCGGTTATAATGAAATCATTGAAGTACAAATATTACTTTAAACTTGACATAAATATCACGTCGATCCTTCAAAGCCGTCCAGTTTATTTCTGTTTACGCACGTGACCTTAAAGGCCGTTCGCATCTCATCTCATCTCAGACTCTGACTACTTCTTGACACTTGAAATTGCTAAGCATTTATTATCTCTTTAGTTTAATAATTATAAAATCCCACTTCAAATAAGAGGTATATTGAGTTTATCCTTTTCTTTCTACCTTAATACTCCATTATATAAATCATCACAAATAACGGAACGCATCGACAAAAGAACATTAGCGAACAAAATTCAAATAGGCTTTAGATATCAAAACTCACACACTTACTAAGTGTATGTAGTGCATAGTGCGTGTGCGTACATACATGAGACGCCTGCGCATGTGCGTCTGCACACTACCTGTTAGACTTGTTACCTGTTCCTTCGTGGCGAAGCGGCACAAGCGTGTGACTGTAACCGACAGGTTCTGGGTTCCATCCCCAGTCGAGGAAATGAAATATTTAATATTTTCAATTTAAATATTTAATGTTTCATTTCTTCGCTCTTGTAATAAGGCAAAGCGCGGCGTTGACACACGCGATGCCTCAAATTTGGCGGAAAGTGGGGAACGAAAGTGGAATGGAGTGTCTTGACACTAGGTTCCCGGGTTCCTTCTGCCTACCCTGCCTCGTGCGGGATACAGCGTGAAGCTAAAAAATAATCACTAAAGACAATTAAAAAAAAAAACATCTGACTGACTGTCATTGCGAAGTATTTAATAATACAAGACGTATTGATCATCTCGTTTGAGTTACTCCCGAGTGCCATATTCAGATGCTACCATCTCCCAATATGAATGAATGTATTGAAATATTTAATATCTGTATTTATTATGGAAACGTGATTTTTTTTTAATTTAATTTCTTCTAAATGTTACTTACCAGTACATCAAATATTTTACATCAAAAAATTTGGTGACTCAGTCAATACACATCATTAGGGCCGCGGTTACATCACTTTCCTAGAAAATACATTATTATTACTCATTAGTTAATGTGACGATATAATAGTATATATAATTGAATCAAAAAATATAATTTGTCAAAATAAAAACAAGAATATGTGGTAATCGGGTAAGGAAAATCCCTTCTCATTGTTATTTTTAACTTAAAAATCAGTGTTAAAATAGAACCTATCCTGTGCAGGTTAAACATGCAAAAGGTTAAACATTTAACTATGTTTGAAAATAAGACATACAATATATCTGCAAGCGCGGAGGCGGCGGCGCGGGCACACGCGAAAGCCGAGTGCGGTGAAAACGGGCTTGGGACTAATGCGCGCTTTTTGTTAAATATTTCTAATTCTTTCCCTCCGACATGTCTTCGTTGGAATCGTCTATATCTGAGTTAGCTTGTTAGGTTAATATGATCTCTTCTAGAAACAAACTTAATTTGCTCCTTACCCGATATAATTATTGAATTTGGATAATATTATATAAGTGTAGTGGCGCAGGGGCACAATCGTCTAACAGTAAAAGCGACAGGTTGTGGGTTCGATGCTCGAGGAGATTAAAAATTGAATATTTTGAAACCAAATTAAATAATTAATGTATAATTTGTTTAGGTAACAAGGTAAAGCACGTTGAATTTCGCTACTCAGCACACAATGCCTTAAATTTGGCAAAAAGTGGGGAACGGAAGTGGATTGAAGTGTCTTAATTTGATTTGCCCTGCTATGTGCGGGATTCAGCATGAACCTTAGAGACTGGGTCTATACACATATTTGTGATTTTTTAACATCGGTCTTACATATGATTAACATCTCCAATTTAAAAAAATATATATAAAGCCTTAAAAATTGTTTCAAGTCCTTAAAAATTGTCTAATTTGTTGTGTAAAAGGGAGAATATTACACAAATATACATTCACAATTTAATTATATTGGCCTTTTCATTATTACAGTCTGTTTAATTAAAACAATTCATTATAATAGATATGGTATCATTTAATCCCGAGTGGACGTCATCTTATCTATTAGCTACTTGTCAATGTGTAATAATACTATGAATAGGTGATACTAACAATTAAATATCCGAGACCTATCGTGGCACAGTGGCACGTCCGTGTGATTGCAACCGACAGGTTGTAGGTTCGATCCCCACTCGAGAAAATTATATATTTAATATTTTCATTTCTTAGCTTTATGACAATGCAAAAACGCGGCGTTGAGCTCCGCCAATCAACTCGCAACGGAACGGAGTGTCCTAACACTAGGTTCTCAAGTTCCCTCTGCCCTTCCTGCCATGTGCGGGATACAGCGTGAAGCTGAGTAGAGTATACTACTCTACTAACAACTAACGATTAGATATTTAATTGTTACTCAGTAGAGTAAAGTCGTAAGCATCGATTGTCTGCGAGATACGGGCGGTGGCAGGCGGTACTAAGCTCAGTTTCTGATTCTCGTAGTACGCGAGTATGACATTCCTGAGATATGACGCGCCCACTCGTTCGGCTGGAGGCGTGTTGCTCTTAAATGTTGAAAAACTATTAACTTTTTTTCAAGTTTTCCAGTAGGTATATTGATTTAGAAAGTCAATATTTTGAATTTCAATCTAATTTATTTAATTACTTCTTATTGTCATCTGGCTTAATTGATTTCAAATTCTTATCTAGGTATATCCTGTTATGTTAATTTTATGAATTTTAATGTTTCTATGTTACACTTTCACGTCAAAACGACTTCACCGATTACCATGAAACTTTATATACATGTTAAGAAAGGATATATATGATACTTTTAATTATTTTTATAATTTAGCAACTTCAAAACATTTAAATTAATATCCGAGAGCCGTTTTGAACTTTCTTTTTTTTTATGGAAAAGACGGCAAACGAGCGTACGGGTCACCTGATGGTAAGTGATCACCGTCGCCCACGGCCCCGTGTAACTCCAGAGGAGCTACAGGAGCGTTGCCGTCCTTTAAGGTGGAAGGGGCACCGGGGCCCGGCATTATTTAATGCGAAACGTAGTGGCCAAAGCCACTACTTAACGCCGGTCTTAAATGCCGGGGGTGGTAATAATCCGGTCGAGTCTGCCCATGCGTGTTGCCATTACTGGCAACGTGACTCTACCACACGCACTTTAGTCGCCTCTTACGACACCATCAGTACCAGGGTGATCCTATTCTAAGCCGGAATCACACGGCTTAGAATAGGATCACTAGGGATTTCTTATCCCGCCGGTCCTCTAATCTTCTATCTATAATATATAACAGCAGTATAAACAATATATATTCATGAAAAAAACATTTAGATGAGCTTTAAATAACTAATAGACCACAAATATATAATTTTTATCTGTCTGCTTATGCAGGCATCTTCCAAACTGCTGGATTCGATTTGAAACTTTCGAAAACTTCCACATCTGATGCAGAACTGTAGGGTATTTAGATGTGGACTAATATAAGACAAAAAAAAGCTTAGGAGCTGCGAAAATAACGAAATATTTTTCATTGATATTTTGAACATAAAGCAGCTATTGTGATTAAATAATGAAGCTGAGAAAGAGATACGCTATCGTGGATTTTTTTGCGGCTTGAACATGATACGTTAACGCAGCGCATGCAACCGAAGATCTACAGCTCTGCCGGTTTTGCTAAATGTTTCATTGATAATCCAGCTAATCCACTATATACGATCATGTTATATACCTTCCTCGATATGTAAACTATATAAACAAAGTTTCCTTTTTTATTTATTTTTTTAATATGCATCTATACATATAAATAACATTACATTGTACGTCGGTTGTGAGCATGTTTTTTCGATATTCCAATAATATTAATTAAAAAAGTAGCTCAGTATGAAATAAAATGTTAATATATAAGTGCACCTCTGAGTCGGTAATAAATTTGCATAATATTCGTGCTTATAATCGTGTGTTTAGTACAGGTGGGCCTCGGAGTTTTGCGAATTTGAAATCGCCATAGCGTTGGAACGGGGGAGGGGGGCGGAGCGCGGGAGGTGGGGATCTGTAACTCGGGCCTTGGAAATTTAGTCGCAATGGAACACTTCACGGGTGAACAGCGTGCGTTCTGTGTAAAAAATTATTACAAAAATGCTGATTCGTGCGTTATTGTTCGACGTTCATTTCGCTCCCACTATGGATTGCATGATTTAAAACAGTGTCCGAGTGAAAGTTTGATTAGGGCGTGGGTCAGAAAGTTCGAGGCTACCGGTTCGACCCTTAATCAGAAACCTAAGGGGCCCGAAAGGACGAAAAGGTCAGATAAAAACATAAACGAAGTCGGAGCTTCCGTACTACGCAATCCTGGGCAATCAACTCGCAAGCGATCAGCAGAGCTATCTGTATCAAGAACGACTTTGCGTCGTATTTTGAAGGAAGATTTAAAATTGCACCCGTATAAACTTCAACTAGTGCAAGATTTGAAGCCAAATGATCACAATTTACGACGTGATTTCGTCGAAACAATGTTTGAGCGGTTTCGGAGCTACAACAATATTCTTTTTTCAGACGAAGCCCATTTTCACTTAAATGGGCACGTAAATAAACAAAATAGTCGTTATTGGGCCTCAGAAAATCCACAATTCAAACACCAAAAGCCTTTGCATTCGCCAAAAGTGACAGTTTGGGCGGCTATTTCAGCACACGGAATCATCGGACCCTTTTTCTTTGAAGACCAGCGAGGGAATTCTGTAACAGTTAATACTGAGCGATACACAGCCATGTTGCGCGATTTCTTTTACCCACAGCTGTCAGAATTTCGAGGGTTCAACAGTTCGACATGGTTTCAACAAGATGGCGCCACTTGCCATACCTCTAACGAGAGTTTGGCAGCCGCAAAGGAGATGTTTGCTGGAAAACTCATTTCGCGCCGAGGTGACATTCCATGGCCACCGAGGAGTCCGGATTTAACTCCACCCGATTTTTTCTTGTGGGGCTACATGAAAAGTAGAGTCTACAGTAATAATCCGACCACGATTGCAAAGTTGAAGACCAATATCCGCGAAGAAATGGCCGCTATTCCGCGTGCCATGTGCGAACGAGTTTTTGTCAATTTGAGGTCGAGATTCGAAGAATGTTTGCAGCGGGATGGTGCGCATCTGGATGATGTTATTTTTAAGAAATGATTTTCCCAAATGTTAACTTTAATTTAAAAATAAATTGGTTTTAATATTACTTTTGTTTTTTTTTTATGAATTTTTCAAATTCGCAAAACTCCGGGGCCCACCCTGTATAATATCTTCATACTATTTTACGTTTAGTGAGTGAGAGTGACAACTAGCAGCCTCGTAGTTACATCGTCCGTGAACTATGACAGATATTTTACTGTAGACATCGTGTATTTCATATCACCCTAACAGCGATCAAACGTCTTGGTTGAACTCATGTTCACGTTGTGTGACGCACTTGACAGGGTAGGCAGAGGAAACTTGAGAACCTAGTGTTAAGACACTCCGTTCCGTTCCTCACCTTTCGCCGAAATTAAGGTATTGCGTACTCACTGACTGAGCTCAACGCCGCACTTTGCCTTGTTAGCAGAGCGAAGAAATAAATATATTTAAATTGAAAATATTAAATATTTTATTTCATCGATTTGGGGTCGAACCCTTAATGACCTGTCACGTTTACAGTTTGTGGTTGTGCACCTGCGCCACGGCATGCCTCCATATTAATATTTCTGTTTAAAATCCTCTAGCACTTACACTAGTACTGAGTAAATACTTATGTTGCTATTTAAACATGCTTTAAACTAATTGATATGTATATTACACACTCCTACTTTAAATATTTGAAAAATGTATTTCGCAACAAGACTTCCGCACTTGCCTGTAGTAAGTATGCTACGCCCATTAGCGACCAGCGTACCTACACTAAAACGAAACATTCGCAACGAAACGCACTTTACTAATATTAAATCATTTACTGTACATAAAAATAGAAAGTTGTTTTCATTATACATTTGAGTAAAATTATTTGAATAATATTAAACACTATATACTTCACGTATATGAAATAACTTTCTCTTCGTCTCTCTTTTTCTACTCACTCCCTCCTTCTTTCTCTTTCTCTCGCAATATCTCAAAATAAAACGTATATATTATCAGCTGATTTTGCATAAGTGTGTTTCCCATAAGTCCCATAATATTAAACACTATATACTTCACGTATATGAAATAACTTTCACTTCTTCTCTCTTTTTCTACTCACTCCCTCCCTCTTTCTCTATCTCTCGCAATATCTCAAAATAAAATGTATATGTTATCAGCTGATTTTGCATAAGTGCGTTTCCCATGAGTCCGTGGGCGCGGCCTACAAAAGACATCAACGCTGATGCATCTAAGATCTGACGACTGCTGCATCAACTTATCTTAATTTGCTATGCTGAAACATTTTTAAGTTCTTCAAAATTATTAAGAAAATTAGATTTTGGAGCATTGGCGCAGGATTGCAAGCGTGCGACTATAAACACGACAGGTCGTGGGTTCGATCGAAACATCGAAATAATTAATATTTTCTTATTATAGATGGTAATAAGGCAAAGCGCGGTGTTGAGTTCCGCCACTCCACACGCAATGCCTCAAATTCGGTGGAAAGTGGGGAACGGAAGTGGAACGGAGTGGCTTAACACTAGGTTCCCGGGTTCCCTCTGCCTACCCTGCCTTGTGCGGGATACAGCGTAAAGCTAAGGAAGAAAGAAAGATTAATATTTTCAACAGGAATATTTAATATATTAATTTCTTTGCTCTAGTATTAAGGCCTAGCGCGGCGTTAAGTCCCGCAATATCTCAAATGCAGCGGAAAGTGTGGAATGGCACGGAGTGTCTTAACACTAGGCTCCCAAGTTCCCTCTGTCTACCCTGCGTGAAACTAAAATAAGAAATGAAACCACTTCGTTCTCCGCATAAGATTAATTTACAAATGTATAGGAATATAGAATAGGTAGATGGACTAACAAACAGGTACGACAGCATGATGTTTGATAAGAAACTGTTATTTTGTACAAAACGCGTTTTTCTGGGAAAGTTTTTTTTTCATATAACATTTATTACTTTATAAATACGTAATTGGGGGGAGGTTATAATATATATATATATATATATATATATATATATATATATATATATATATATATATATATATATATATATATATATATATATATATATATATATATATATATATATATGTATATATATATATATACTATATATATATATATATATATATACATATATATATATATATATATATATATATACATATACATATATATATATATATATATATATATATACATATACATATATATATATATATATATATATATATATATATATATATATATATATATATATATATATATATATATATATATATATATATATATATATATATATATATATATATATATATATATATATATATATATATATATATATATATATATATATATATATATATATATATATATATATATATATATATATATAAATATATATATATATATATATATATATATATATATATATATATATATTTATATATATATATATATATATATATATATATATATATATATATATATATATATATATATATATATATATATATATATATATATTATAACTTTCCCAGAAAAACGCATGATTTCCGTTATGTTTGTACCTAATTTATTGGCTCTTTAAAAATACCCTGTAGAGGCTTTTTATGAAGCCATCACCAATCAATAAAATATTTAATATTTCCGTGTCCTCGCTCCGGTAAATCTATCTCAAATCCGGCGAAAAGTTGGGAACGTAACGTACAAAAGTTCCCTCTGCATACCCTGCCATGATGGATACAGCGTAGGATACAGCGTGAAGCTAAAATTTAGCCGTGAATGTAGAAAATTTTGAATAAATCTTTTTTATCGTATGATGTGTAAATATATTTTTACAACTTGCCTTATATGTAATTGGATGGCTTTTTGTTAAAAAATATACATTGTAAAATAATTAGTTTGCTATTTAACGACTGTAAATACTCTAAATTATGCGGTGAGGTGATTCGCGAGTCTGCAATGTATAAATACTCCCACACCCATACCTACACGACATATAGACAATTGTGCTTATGTAAAACGGCACTCATTATTTATTAATTTATACTTGAAAAAGATTATATAACAGAAACAAGAAATTAACAAGTATATATAGTAAACATTTCAATTATATTTATCTTAAGTTGTTACTTTTTGTTCTTATCTTTGCAAAGTCTTTTTGAGATTCACACTGAACCGGAACCTAGTGTAAAGTTACTCTGTTCCCACTGAGATACCTCTGTTCCCAACTTTCCCTCGAATTCTTTAGGTATTTTCGTGTAGAGTGGTAGAACTAAACGCTGCGCTTGACCTCGTTACCAAAGTGAGGAAATTAATTAAATAAATAAATATATATATATATATATATATATATTATATATATATATATATATATATATATATATATATATATATATATATATATATATATATATATATACATATATATATATATATATATATATATATATATATATATATATATATATATATATATGTATATATATATATATATATATATATATAATGCTGCTAAAAATTATTTTTTCACAAGCATCGACTCAAGGCGTGTAGAGTCGCGAAGGTCAGTATATTTATCATAATTTATCACATTGATATGCATAACTTCGTCGGAATGCGTGCCTCGGAACCTGTCAGCAGCCTCCGTCGCTCTGACGCAATACACCGGTACCAGCCACTAGCATAACTAGTGAAATGCCAAGAAAATATTAAAATCAGTCAAGTTGCTAAATCAAGTAGTTATAGCTAATGCTAAGTTGTCACACTATGACTGAATACTTAATCTTTATTAACATACATATGTAAGCTGACAATGATTTTTTAGTCGAAGATTATGAAGACAGTTACTTTAGCATATATATTTCGTTTTAAACAATTAAAATTTTTGAACATAAAAATGTTTGGTCAGTACCTACTCGTATATATATAAAAGCAATAAGTCACTCACTCACCTACTCACTCACTCACTCACTCACTTACTCACTCAGCATATATTTACAGAAACTATATAGCTACTGCTGCTAGAAGTTGAAAAAAAAATCATGGAGTGGTTTTTGGGGTTGATACTTTGTATGAAACTTCGTTACTATATATGTTAGGAGTTTCAATTTTCCATGGGAATTCTTTTTGGGGAGTACACGACACGGACATATTTAAGCATATGCATAAGCCTAGTTTAATGCAGTTTTCATTAATTTATTAAAGAAAACTTTCCTTAACATTTAGTGCTGATTTTATTTCAATTATATTAAATGAAATGTTTTATAATTTGATATAAAGTATTTTGCTCGAAAAAAATCCCACAAATATATATTAGAACACGAAAGTAATACAGATTAGTCAATGAATAATTGTGCAATACAAGCGGGCGAAGCCGCGAACGGGAATGGAAATGTCGTGGTGGTGGTAAATATTTCTTGTCATATCATTCATCAAAAAATAACAGTAGTATAAATATATATTTTCTTTTTAGAGACCGTAATTACGCAACGGAACAACATCTGATTGTAACCGCGACACCTGTGGGTTCAATTCCCACTTGGAAAAATATGTTAATATAAAGTTAACAGAGTGTCTTAAAACTAAGTTCCCTCTAACTATCTTTCCATATGCGGGTTACAGCGTGAAACTGAAAAAAAAACTTTAACATATCTAACGATACGTGTTTTCATTTATACGTGCTAGTATTATTTCACTCTACACATTCAAGCGAGTGCGTGTGTGATGCAAGACAGTAGTCGCAATTACTTGCCACCACTTTCTCAGTTTTTACGCAAAATTTATTTACAAGGGCCCTTCTAAACATTACAATGTACACATATCTATATACATACATGTCGTAAGAACTGCTAGAGAAAGTGGAAATGCTTTCTCAATTGTGTTGCTTGAACGCATTTAAAACGTAGGGTGTAATGGAAGGAATGCGACCGAGCTTCTCAATAGAAACACAAACCAATAGATACAAGGATTAGAAATGCAACACGCGTTCCATTGACAAAGACGACATTTTGCGCGGAGCGAAGAGCGCGGCGCTGAGCTTGGTACAGTGAAATGTGAAAGACTTTGGTTTTTGTGAGATTTTCATTCATAGTTGATCGAGAAAACTTCCTAGCATGATGGAACCTGTACCTTTTGGAATCCTTATTTCTTGCATCTTAAGTAAGGTGGCCAATAGGAAGAACACGTAGTACTCGACATTTTTTGCTCCATGTATTAGATTTTTTAACGTACCAAAAAAAAAGTGCTTTTTAACATATAATTGCTCTGTATTAGGTATATGTATATTGATCGGATTATATAAAGACACTCTGTTCAAAACATGGGTAGTTTTAAAAAAATCGTCTAGCCGTATGTCCATCATCACTTTTATTTCTAATAATCTAAATGTTCTGTAGTATATCTCCTTACCATCTTTGGGTATGTTTCGTGAAATATTTGAGGAGTTGCCACATTCGTTAAAAGAATTTACGTTTTGTTTCTTGCGATGTTGTAGAATTACTACACGCTCAAGTTCACTTTAAATTCACTGTCCAGTTATGTCGAGTTTTCCTCCTCCATGACTTCCTCATTTTCGGTGAGCCGTTATCCATCGTTCATTGCATTTTGTTACAATTTTTATTATGTCTCATTGAAACTAAACAGGTTTCTATTTCAGAAGTATTGTTATTTTCGTATCACTCATTTAGCACAAAATATGTATAAATATTTTAATTAGTATTCAGTAATAGAACTTATATAGAAGTGTCCAGTTAGTTTAATTTTTTTTTTTTACACAAGACCTAATTAAACTGAATATGTATTATTTATTAGAGTTTTGGAGCAAACACTGTATCAATTAACCAATATATTTAGTTACAAAGAAATGATAAGTTTCTCTCATTTTTTGATGGGATCATGAAAGGTTTTTTTCTTAACATAATTGTTTAAATCATTATTATTTTTCATGTTATAATATTTTTATTAAAGCTTATAAAATAATAAAAGAACGAAATCGTAATAATTAGCTGCCAATTATAAAAAATAATAGCAGTATACATGAAACATCAAAAATTAGGATTTAACTATTTCTCGGCACTTTTCTCTAAATAAAAATGGCATAAATATGTGCAAAATTGTATTGTTATACTAAATTTTTGAATTGTTATGTTACATTAGTTTTCTCAGCAGTTTACCACTTTTAAAACTTTAAAGACATCTCTTATTATAAACCATTTATGTTTTCTTAGAGAAGAAATGATGAGGTTTAAAAAAATTATAAAATATTGTTATAGTTGCTTCAGAAATTCGTGAAGAAACTAACACATTACCATGATTAATATGTAAAATAGGGAAATATCGAAGTGTATGATTTTTTTTATTAAATTTAAATATTCTATTAATAAGATAATATTTCTAATATGTAGAACAATTAACAGAATTTTGAAATTACGAAATTCGTTTTGAGAATTTATGACATATTCTTTTATGGAGAGCGCCCCACTGTGCGCCGGCGCACCTGCGGTACTGCGATGCGGCCTCTCCTTAGCCATCGTAGACCACGGCTACAATATATGTTATATATTTACTTTAATTGATACGAGTATTTTGGAAAGAGCAACTGCTGAGTTTCTTGCCGGCTCTTCTTAACAGACCCGCCTTCCGAGCCGGTGATAGCCTCCTGTAAGGACTGACACTACAGACATTTCTATGTAACTTGACGATTCAAAAGTAGTTGTAATGGCCTGATTGATGACTTGATTACATCAAGTTATGCTACTCGTATTTTATTATGTTCTTATTCTTCTTACGTTTTTTGTAAATTCTGCCTTTTCATAATCATTTCGTGTCTTACATATCTCCTAAACTTCCCAAATATACACTTAATTCACCTATTGTAGCCTGTCGTGTGACGCAGGGGCACTATTTGAGGAAATGAAATATTAATTATTAACAATTTAAATATTTAATGTTTGCCTTTCTTGGCACTGGTAACAAGAAAAAACGTGGCGTTGAGTTCCGTCACTTAACAATAAACGTTTCCGCGTACTCTAATCTTCCATTCCGTCGTTTCTTCATTTCTTTCAAACTTTTGTCTTACTCTAGTTCAGGCTTAGATCATTAATTTCACAATTTTCTTTTAGAGTAACTAACTCGCTTTCTGATAATGCATCATCCGGCGATTTAGCTTCGTCTCACTTTCACTGGCATGTCGCCATGCTTCACTTCTGGATCAATATTCAATATTACAATACATTGTAACTATAACCAGTGTGCAGTGATCAGTAACTGTCAAAACAATGTATTTCCAGTACGTAATCAGTTCCGGACGAGAGCCCACCGACAGCTACTCCGACAGTGGCAAGCAGACTCCGACACTGCTGTAACGCGGTGACTCATACGTAGAATATTTTGTGAATTATGATGGGAACAGTTTATTGGGAAGTGGATCGGAGTGTCTTAACACAAGGTTCCCGGGTTCCCTCTGCCTGCTCTGCCTCGTGCGGGATACAGCGTGCAGCTAAAAATAAAACAGTATATTTAAATTATCGATGTAAATAGTAACATATATCAGCTTTTAAATATCAGAAACGTTACATAAAAAAAGATAATTGCTTCCTCTTTATGCCTCAAATTTTATTTAACTAAGTGGATTTTACATATATTAATTTTGGGTAACTTAAATTTTTCGTAGAAAAGTACAAAATGAAACGCGCATACCTAGAGATATTAGTAAAGTACCTATGAATTTTATCGTTAAATGCGAGATAAGAACTGAAATAAACGATAAGCATTATAGCAAACTATTCTCAAACATTACGTATGTATAATAGAAATATTAAATATTTATATAGTAATCAATAAGCAGTTGTTAGCTAATACCTGTATCATGAAGACCTAGAATCACGTTACGTGAAAACAGAATAGACAAAGGTGTTTCACGTGATTGTTTACCACTTCACGATGCTAAGTGCAGTTTACATATATACTCGTAGATAAAAGCATACATCGACATATAAGTATATTGTTAATCATAGTGTTTAGTTACACCATGATGTATCTATTGTGATCTGACGCTGATCGAATAGTACAAGCCAGTAACAAATGCGGCTTTGACGTAAGGTACTACGTATTAAGTAGATACTAAATGTGTAGGAATACGCTTAGAAGTTAAAATAAAAAAAATGTTTTATAAATTACATATAATAGAAGACCATAGTGATTTGTGTATAACATAAAAATATCAAATATTAAATATCATTCTTTGTTACAGGTCTTAAAAAAGCGGGATCTTAAATATAATCATAACAAAATTATTCGTGATGCGTGAATTGCACCGATCGTCGTGAGAGCCCCTAGAAATGGCGCTACGCAACGCTAGAGATGGGGGGAGCGGTCCGAGGGGAAGGGCGTCCGACGCGACCGCTGCGAGGGCCATGGATGAATTTGAAACCTTAGCTGGCCTTCGTAGAAGTGCTTACGTCCTGGAGCACCTCGCTACCTTCACGGTCACCAGAGAGACCGGCATCGTGTATCCTGCAGATGGCATGAGGAGGTTGCTTCAGTTGGAAAAAACCAATGGTAATTCATTCACTTCACTGAAAAGACATACGTAATTATATATACAAATCACGGCGAAGATCACCTGCCAATAATTTAGGAAAACCTTCTATAGCTTCTATAGAAACGAGTATTAACTAGTTATTACTTATTGTCAGTCAACATTATGGTTCTAGATACTACAAATGTTTTCCTGGTATGGTTAGACGAAACGTGAGTTTAATTTACGCCACCCAACAAGCAGGTACTCGATATTAGGTTATCTCAGTCCTTTTTAAAACGAAACGCTTACAGAAAACAATATTTAATAAATAGTATAATACAAAATTGGCTGAAAGTGAGGAACGAAAGAGTGTGTCTTCATACTAGGTTCCCAGGTTCTCTCGCGTGGATGCTGTGGAAAAAGATGTCAATTTTATATAAAAAACAATATGTACATATATTGATACTAACGAACACGTCCTTTTGTAGGAATATGGAGTCAGAAGATGCAGCTGTGTTTAGAAGATCAATGGGTGTTAGTCATGGACTACGAAACAGGGGTATTCATTTTGATTTTTGTTTACTTCACCATTTTCTTATCTGTGTCGGTGTGTACGTCATGTGTTGCATTCTTTTATAACTACGCACAAAATAGTAGAGGTTTTTGTTGAGTACAAAACTTTTTCACGCTGTATCCCGCATATGGCAGTGTAGACAGATGTTATTAAGAAACTTAATGCTAATACACTCCGTTAATATTAGTTCATTGGACATTGTGTGCTAAATGACGTAACCCAACGCCGTTTACAATTTTTAAAATATTTAAAAGCGTACGTTTAATTACAGTCTATAATGGAGCGTTTTCCGGTATCATGGGTGCACTCGCCCACCGCGTTCACGTCCCCCGAGCCCGCTGAGCTCTACAACAACGTGCTGGCGTTCGTGGTCGGTGCACCTGAGGGCGGCGGTGGAGGCGGAGGCTCGCCCGCCGGCGCGCGCCGGGAACTGCACATCTTCCAGTGCCATGACGTCGGCGCGCAGACGCTGGTTGAAGAACTGAATGCGCTCAAGTAACTTGCTTTGTTTGAATTTATTAACTGATAATTTAACTTATTTTGATTCCAAAGTAACTTATTCATAGTGCTATTTATTGTAAGACCTTACGTGACGCAGCACAAGCGCGTGACTGTACTAGCGTAGCTGTGGGTTCGATGCCCGCTTGAAGAAATAAAATATTTAATATTTTCAAAATCAATACTTATTGTTTTTGTCGCGTCGTCGAGTACCGAAACTCAACACGCAATGCCTTAAATGGCGGAAAATATTAAACGGAATGGGCTGACTTAACACTAGGTTCCCAAGTTCCCTCTGTCCACCATGCCAGGTGTGGAACACAGCGTGAAGCTATATCATATAATATTTATTTATTGTCTGAAAAGTACAATTACTTAAAAAAATATCATATATTGTCTGAAAAGTACAATTACGCCAAAAAAGGAATTTGTTGAGATGATATCAATATATATATAACAATAGTTATAGCCTTAGTAACTTTGGTATGCCTAATATGCACTTAATCTTATCGGAGATAAACACGGCCTTTAAAATTGAGAGATGAACAATTTGGAATAGTATTTAATATAACTGAGAGTGCGAACGTAGTCTTCATAGTATGTTAAATAAAACATTGTTTCCATTGCCGGTGTCCGCTTATACATGGTAATATTTATATAAGGAATAACTTCTTTAGCGTTTCGTGCAAATTATGTGCTACAACAGTATATTGGTTGCTGCAGGGGAGTTGGCGGCGGCGGCTCAGAGGGTGGACGCGACTTTGTGATTGAACGTGAACGAGAACGGGAGAGAGAAAATGAAATGGACAGACCCCGACGACAGGTACAAATATCATCTCATGTACATATTTATATGTGTACAAACATAATATGTTAGATTAAACGTTCACTTCTTGGTGCAACGTGAAAGGCTTTGCCTGAAAAACGTGACGCACGATCTTTTGCATGTTTTGATGATGAATTCAATGCCATATTAGCTTTTGACTACTACTTGGATATTGTTCTAGAAGTACCGATACGTTTTATCATACTAAATATGTTATCAAGAATTTTATCATTTCGATAACCGCCCGCAATCGGGTGAATTTATTGTTCGTATAAATCGATTAAATTCCAACGCAAATAAAACTTTTTTAATGACACTATAAGTAAATTTATTACCAGGATTTTTTTTAGCTTCACTCTGTATGCCGCACGAGGCAGGGTAGGCAAAGAGAACCCGGGAACGTAGTGTTAAGACACTCTGTTCCCCACTTTCCGCCGAATTCAAGGCATTGCGTGTTAAGTGGCGGAACTCAACGCCGTGCTTGAAACATTGAATATTTAAATTGAAATATGGAAAATTTTCATTTCCTCGACTGGGGATCGAACCCAGAACCTGTCGGTTACTGTCACACGCTTGTGCCGCTGCGCCACGACAGGCCTCGATGATGTTCACACAAACAATTTGTGCATGTCCAACATGAATATACTATTTTTTATTTTTATTTTATTCAATAGTAAGCCAACATTGTATACAATAATAGATCTCATTCAAAAAATAGTAACAATCTTAAAAGGTTAAAACAAAAATTGCATACCACACTTAATATATAAGTAATGTAACCTTATACTCGTTCTATTACAATATTTGGACGAGTGGTGACAAGCTATTAGCTAATTTACAATAATTTTAGAATTCCTGTTACAATAGAAAAATTGTATCAAATAAAATGACCATTATCGCTCTCTATATAATATATACGTACTGACTAATATGAAAGTAGGTATAATGATGAATTTGAAAACTTTTAAGGAAAGTAATTACATATTTGCTTAGTCGTTAAATAAAGTATTAAAGTAAAAGCCGTGAAGAATATATTTATTTACGTGCGTAACTATTGTCACGAGATTGTTAATTTAAGTTTTTTATTTGTAAACGTTTGTCATTTGTAAGGTTTCACCCTAAATGAAGCAGAATAACACATTTTTAAATTGGTTTATTTTCTCACGCCAGCTAATTTTAAATTTTGGAACAGAAATAGTACATAGAGATAGACTGATAGGATAATCCGTGCTCGCGTTATCATTGATAGCGATAAAGTGGGCGGCAGACAGCTCGGGCCGGGCCTCAGTAGAGATCTGAGAACTCGTAGAGAGCTACTGCTCGTCATGCCACCTCTCTATCACACCCTCACGCGGAATCAATGGGAAGCCGTACTAGTCGTGAGTCCTTTTAACTGCTTAGGGCTTCCAAAATTATTGAATACCATCACAATATATATTTATCGACATCAAAGCAAATACATTGAAATGCCCCAATGTTAATTGTTTTTTTTTTATTATTTTCAGCAAATGTCAGCTCAGTTGGGTCGCGGAGAGAGGGAGCGGGGAGGTTCCGGCGGCGAGCGAGACGACGCGTCGTCGACGGGATCAGAGAGACTGTACGAACAGGACATAGCTATACTCAATCGGTGTTTTGATGACATTGAAAAGTTCATCGCGCGACTACAGCACGCGGCGGCCGCGTCGCGCGAGCTGGAGCGGCGGCGGCGCTCGCGCGGCAGCGCCAAGCGCGGGGCCGGCGCGGGCGAGGGCATGCTGGCGCTGCGCACGCGCCCGCCGCCCGAGCGGGACTTTGTCGACGTACTCCAGAAGTTCAAACTGTCCTTCAACTTGCTGGCGAGGCTCCGCGCTCACATTCACGACCCAAACGCACCTGAACTGGTTCACTTCCTGTTCACGCCATTGGCGTTGATCGTTGACGCGGCTCAAGACGTGGCCGACGGACGTCTCCCCGCCAGAGTGGTGCAGCCGCTGCTCACCCGCGACGCGCTCAACCTGCTGGCCAACTGTGTGACCAGCAAGGAGACTGAACTGTGGCATTCCCTGGGCGACGCCTGGCTTATACCCAGGTAACACATACTATTTTGCCTTTTAAGTAACATTTGATCCAAATATGGACATTGTGACACCACAAGAGTAACTGTAATCAGGCTCTACTCCAATCGGATAAACAAGAACATTTTTTCGCTTAGTTAATATATAAATACATATTATATTTCACTGCTAACAAAATATAAAAAGTAACGATTTTTAAAACGAAATATATTGTTAGTAAAAGGCTTTACATATTGTTATTATATTTTTTATTTTTGTATTATTTGCATATTTTTATCTGTAACTTTGACTGTTGACAAAATGCATAGAATAATACATTCTTTTCTATATCAAATAATTTCAGTAATATTAAGGTATCAGATTTAATTTAAAAAAAATACATTCAGATATTGATCTGTCTTGATAAATCGCTAATTTGATCGGATCAAAAATAAAAAAAATGGTATCATCACCTGCAAATAAATATATATATATTTATTATTCATACCTATGACATACCTTTGTTCATATGTGATGACTCATAAATATACGTTTATTTTGTGGTCTTAAATTATTTGGAAGGGAATCAAGATATTACAAACTGTTGTTGAAGAACTTGAATTAGTTTCTTGGATTTGATGACTGAGGAAATGTATTTTTTTTCTTTTTAAATATTTAATGTTATCATTTCTTCGCTCTGGTAACATGGTAAAGCGCTGCGTTAAGTCCCGCCACGCAATGCTTTAAATTCGGCGGAAAGTGAGAAACAGAAGTGGTACGGAGTGGTCTTAACACTAGGTTCCCAAGTTCACTCTGCTTACCCTGCCATGTCCGGGATACAGCGTAAAGCTAAGTATTCTATTTAAATATTTAGTGTTCTTCTTTCTTCGCTTTGGTAAACAAGGCAAAGCGGGACGTTGAGTTCCACCACGCAATGCTTCATGGAATGTCTTAACACTAGGTTCCCAAGTTCCCTCTGCCTATCCTTCCATGTGCGGGATACAGCGTGAAGCTAAGTAAGTATTAATAGCTAGTAGCCAAGTAAGTATTAATACAGTTGTTACCAAAAAAAATAAAAGCGTTACTAATAACTCTAATAAACAATTTCAGAGAGCAATGGAAGACGACAATACCGCCATACCAGCCCGTGTTCATGGACGGCTGGTCTCCCGACTACCAGGTCGACGATCAACCACTACGAAGGTACTAATACCTAAATAATTGATTCAATATTGGGAAACTTTTTATATGTGCTATAATTTTTGTTAATGTTTTATTATTATGTTTCTGTTTTAAAAATCTCGGAATCAAAAGAACTCGGTGCTTTGGAAGGCTTTCATGGACACAGATCCAACAAACACGTAGATATATGCCCCTTAGAGAATATAAAAATGTTACACTGTGACTCATTTTCAACGGATCGCCCAATAAAATTATAATTATTATTTATTTATATAACATCTTGTCAGGTCATATAATTGTAAATATAGTCAAATATCAACTAGCACAATTTATATCATTAATTTATTTTCTATTTCATCTTAATATTTATTTTATAATGGCATTATTGGAGAACGCAAGTGTACCAATGGGAGCGGAGTGACTTAACACTAGGTTCCCAAGTTCCCTTCGTCTACCCTGCTATAATAGAAAAAAGAGTATATTATTAGTCATTACGCTATCATATGTATTCATTATATAATACCGATATCTTTATGAAGTACGATTTTAAATTATTATCATTGTTACCTTTGGACATTTTAAATTTACCGCATGTTATTTATAATACGGCAGGGTGTAAACGTATGTGTTTGTTGCTTTTGTAAAAATATTTTCTACGCTTGTTTTTTGTTACGTCAATCATAAAATCAATCTGTCATGTCATGTGTCATGTGTCATATGTCAGTGTCATGTGTTGTGTGTCTGTCCGTGGTGAAGGCCGTCGCCGCGTCGAAGCGAAGCGGGGCGAGCGGGAGCGGGGGCGGGGGCGGCAGTGGGGGCGGGGGAGGGGGACGCAGTGGAGGAGGGAGGCGCGGGGAGGGTCGACCGCTCTGAGGGCTACGGATACGATCGGGATGAGCCCGATCTGTATGGAGAACAATATGCACCATACCCGAGGTATTATCGTAATATTGCATGTTCATTTTTCTATCCTTTAGAAGTACCTATGCTGGTAGATTTTCTCTCACAGTTTCATTATTTTGGCATTTGGTTGGTGAGATTTTTTTTAGAGATATCGTCATTGTTGGCTTGCTTTACAATTTTATGTTTCTTTTTTGTTGGTTATTTATATATGCAATAAAGAATATATAGTAGTTTTTTTATTAAATTAACTGAGTTTTCGTTTTAAATATTTTCACTGTAGACTGAATCACATCCATTGCTCATTTACCGTCATATCGTGTATTGTAAGTAGGTACATATATTATGTCATTGTTCAAGGTAATTTATGTTGAAAAGTAAATACGCCACTTTACTTGAATTAAATACTACACGAATGAAGTAGAAATTGAAAAAGATTTTTTACTATTTTGCATAAACTTTAAACCCCAGAAATAATTGAGGAAGTAAAAGATCAAATATAACCTTAGTGAAGATAGAGCTATAGATGGATAGATGAATTTTTGAGGAGCGGCCTGCAAACTCCGCTACAGTTTTGCATAATAAAAAATGTGTTCTTTTTATATAAAATAATTATAATCTAATTTCTAATATTGTTTACAGAAATACGCGAACACTAACTCGCGAAGATTCCGGATCAGCCGCATCATCTCCTGACCGAGAACCTCCCTATAGAAGCGATCGTGATGACGGTACAAATAAAACATTTATTTTCCTTTAATCGTCTTTTGCAGCTTGATTTTAACCAATATTTATCAAGGGCATTTCCATCGATATAAGATATAATTCAGAAAAAGATAATAGATAATATGCTGAGTTTCAGACGACCTAGGCGAGGCGTGGGCGCGCGGGGTGTCGGCGCGCGGCGGCCGCGTCGTGCGCGTCACGTACCCGCGCACCGCCAACAACGACAAGGAGCTGACCGTCGTGCGCGGGGAGTACCTGGAGGTAACGCAACACCTGATAGGCGCACTATACTGCGCTTTGCGAGTCGTGGCTGCTCTGAACTTAGATGTTCGTTGCGCTGTGTCAAACTTCAAGATGGGCACAATACTCCGGCCAAATTATATTTTATAAAAAGTTTGGGGCCCCCCCCCCGTTTATTATAGTTCCTTTGTGATTGAATTTAAATCATAGTAGCTGTTAATATTAGAGTTAAATTAAAAACCAAATAATACTTATATATAATAATGTGTTCTCCTTCTCCTTTTAATCAATTAAATAAAGGGGAAAGCGCGTCTTATGAGCGTCTTTATTGTATCGTCTTATGATTTTTACAATCGCTTATACATATGTGTAGATACGAGTATAACATATTTAACATTAAATATTCAACTTCACGCTGTATCCTGCACATGGCAGGAACTTGGGAACCTAGTGTTAAGACACTCCGTTCCACTTCCGCCCGATTATGAGGCATAATGTGTTGAGTGGCGGAACTCAACGCCGCTTTTTGGCTTGTACCAGAGCGACGAAATGAAAACATCGAATATTTAATTTGAAAATATTAAATATTTCACATTTCCTCGAGTGGGGATCGAACCCACAACCTGTTGAATACAGTCACACGCTTGTGCCACTGCGCCACGACAGGCTTCAACATTAAATAATATATAAATTATTATAAACATTGTACCTACGTGTTGTCACAGGTGCTGGACGACTCGCGCAAGTGGTGGAAGGCGCGCAACCGGCGCGGCGTGACGGCACACGTGCCGCACACCATCGTGGCGCCCGCGCTGTCCCCGCCCTCCTCGCCGCACCTCTACCCCAACCCCATATACACACACTATCAGGTTATTACAGTTACTTGTTAATAATATCATTAAAACTCAAAATTGTGCTTTACGCTATATCCCGCATACGACAGGGTAGGCAGAGGAAACTTGGAAACCTAGTGTTAGGACACTTCGATCCACTTCCGTTCCCCACTCCCTTCTGAATTGACATTGCGTGTTTAGTGGCGGAACTAAACGCCGCGCTTTGCCTTGTAACCAGAGCGAAGAAACGAGAATATTTAATATGTAATATTTTCAATTTAAAATTTAAAATATTACATATTTAATTTCCTCGAGTGAGGATCGACCCCACAACCTATCGTTTACAGTCACAGTTGGTGCCGATGCGCCACGACAGGCCTAAGGTGCTTATAGTAATATATATGAAATATGTACGCAGTATTTAGTTTTGCTATCAACGCTGAATGTTTCGGATTCGGGCAAATAATGTACGTCTTGAATAAAGCTCTACGTACTAACTCTATCATAAGTGGGATACAGCATGAAAATAAAGCTTAGTAGAAACAGTTTTCATCGTTGTCACGGTGTTTTTATATTGTAGCACTAAATAGAAAAAATATATATTGTGTTTATTTTTTTTGTTTACAGGAGGGCGGCAGAGGCTCCGGCGGCAGCAGCCCGACCAACATGCCCGGTAGGGGAGGCGGGGGCCCAGGGGGCCCGACGGGCGCGGGAGGGGGCCCAGGGGGCGCGGACTGGGTGCGCCGCGAGCGTCTCGGCAAAAAGGGCGAGTTCCGATATTTCTAGCGCCAACTGTCGCAGCATTACGCGCCTTCCCCATACCGGATACTCTACCAAAGCGCTTACCGCACAACGTCCGCCGGACACCGGACACCGGACACCGTTTAGTCATAGCTTATGTATCCATTAAGATATTTATTTCCCTTTCTTCGACACTCGCAGTGGATGCACTGCCCTGGGCTCCACAGATGGCGCTAGTATCGGAACGCGTCGCTCGGCCGCGTGTGTGCGTGTTGTCGGTCTCCTTGTGATTGTCGGCGGCGGGGACTCCCCGCTGCAGCGCTCGGGGACTCCCCGCCGGCTGAAGCTTGTATTGTGTAATATGTTTTCCGCTGTGTCGTGCGTTGAATGTAACTTTCTAATCATATTTACCTGTAAACGTAATGAAATGAAATGCTCACGCTGTTGATGTATCCAACCCGCGATAGTAACGAGCGGACAGTGCTATGTGTTCAGTCTGAAATTCACTATTATTAGCGTACTTGTTTATTAATTAACAGAGTCTATATTTATATTCATTATGAATAACAAGTGCATCTAATTTATACTATAGATGTTTATATATGCAGTGCGTTGTATCTTGTACTGGAGCGGGCGCGTACAGTCTAACGAAATATACACATATGTACATAATGTTACTAAACTGCTGTAGGCACTGTAAAGTTCTCCCTCCTCTTATTTAAATATGTAATAAATAGATTAAAATTTAATTTGTCTGTCGACGCGCTGGGCGCCCGCTCCGCTCTCGCTAAACGATATGCTCATGTTTATACATTTTATACTTGGAATAAAATCTTTTATAAAATATTCAATGTAGTCTATTCTTTCCGCCTTCCTAATTTAATTAATCTTTAGCGATTCAAAACGACCGTGATGTTTAATATATTAATTATTTTGATTAAAAAAAAAAACGGTTTTACGTGTGCTTTGCTTTGTGTTGTTACCAGTGTGTGTGTGTGCGGAGTGCTGTATTGCTATATATGGGTAAGTTATCTATGTGTGTGTGTGTGTGTGTTTTTTTTAATTATTGCTAAGACTTTATTTTGGGAAAATGGGATATTTCTAAAGCTTTATGGAATATTAAAAAATAATAGATAATTAATTATTATTGGATAAAATGTATTGGGATTTCTGGTAATACATTTTTTTTTACTTCAATATTCTTTTACTAACGACTTTTACGCAATTTCGCAATTTTTCACTTTTAATTAATCATTTTACATTCCAAATTCGCTGTTGGCCTGGTAGTCAGATCAAACCTGGAAACTATTATGGCACGTAAGTGTTTATTAATTACAGCTAAAATCTTGAACATTGCAAGTTTAATCGTAAGCTTGAGCCTGATTTATTTTTTGTCTTGTATATCTGCCGTGACATGTGAGAAAAACTAGTATGGTACTTGTGGGAAAAAAAACATATATATATGTATGTAAATAACCAGGATCCTGCTACTTATTTACACTGAGAGGACTCTCTTTTAAGACACTCCATTCTACACGTTCTATCTGAATTCGTGCCGTAACGTGTCATTTTGCGTAATTCTACGCCGCAGTTTATGAGGACAGTGCAGAGGCACTACAGAAGTCCACCATAGTGTAACCGACTTAAATAAAATAAACAAAAAATGTTGAAGGAAGGTTTTGATAATATGATAGTGTAAACTACATTTAAATATGCATCATTCTAAAATGGCATGTACAAACGCACAGACAAACAGACAACAATGTTTAAAATCTTAATTTTAAACCCCATTACGTAAATAAACGATATACATATATTTTTTTTAATAAATCATCTATGTAGATCGTTTACAGATTTATTATAAGTATAAATATTTCAGTCTGTGTTATTAATGCGGGAACAATCCCGATAACAGCATTATTATAGCAAACTTCTATTGTAAATGAAAATTGTATTAAAAAAAACAAAAAAAACAAATTATTTACAGTTTAAAATGATTGATTTAAAGTGAAAAAATGCGAATTTCATATGTAATATTGTGAATTTTGCCTAAATCATGTATAATTTATTTTTAAAATATAACCTTATTAGCATTTTTTTATAATAACATATTGTTAAATACATAATTAATATAATTTCAGTAAATTAAAATTTACGAGCTTAAAAAGATTCATATAATTGCATGAACCACTATGATTTCAGCACCGGAGCCACGGAAAGTGGAGAGGTCAGTGCCCGCTCCACCCCCTCCCCCACCGCCACCGCCACCCGAGCCCCCCGCGCCTGTATTCATCCCGGTTAAAACTGATACTATGAAATGTAAGTAAAGATTTTCAGAAAAAATACATATTACAGATTGTGTGATCCTCCCATGTGTTATCACATGTGTGTGTGTGTGTGTGTTTCAACGTATTTGTGTCTACTCACTAGTGTAGATATTTAATTAAATGTTTGTGTGAGTGACAACACGTGTGCGAATGTATTATCACGTGCTATCACATGTGTGCATGTGTAATCAAATATTGTCAATACTTGTGTAAATATTTAATGCATATCAGTGTCACTTACATAAATATTTCAAGTATTGTGGAAGCCATGAAGCTTATGTTCAAAGTCTTAAGCGTGTGACTGTAAACGCGGTAGTTTGCGATCTCCACTCGTAGATATTAAATATTTAATATTTTTAATGTTTTCGCTCTGGTTCAATATGTAAAGCCTCAAATTCGTCGGATGGTGGGGAACAGAACAAAGTATCATAACACTTGCTTCCCAATTTCTCTCTGCCTACCCTGGTATGTGCGGAATAGCGCATTACCAACAGCAATACTGCAACGACTGTGAATAAAATTTTTATAATAGAGTGGGAGTGTGTATACACAATGCAAGTGCCACCAGCAATTGCGATATCATATTAGAAGAACAGCAACACAGCTTTGAGAAAGGGCTTATTTTAAGAAAATTATCACCTGAGACAGAAATCTACGCAACTAAACCAGAGCTGAAACAACTTTAACAATAATAAATTCTTTAAAACAGCGACGAAGTCATTAATGAGTACTGGGTCCCTACACGAGGAGCTCAAGGCGGTGCTGCCGCAAATCCAGCAACGTCGACTCGACTTCAAGAAAACACCTGACATCTTCATACATCAGGTATTATTTTACAAGAATATCTCTAGTTTTCTACGGATAATAGAAATGAGTAGTAAATAAAATTACTTTCGGACCGTATTCTATAATTGTAGTCACAATTCTTTTGGTTTAAGAAAATTAAAATGTTATAACTATTTATAAAAAATTTAGTTCTGCTTCTCAACACCTAGTATCTTGAAAATTCAACACTACCTGGGGATGTCTTTACACTAGGTCTCCTCTCACTTCCCTGATATGAGCTGAATTCGGCGTTAGCTTCACGCTGTATCCCGCACGAGGCAGGGTAGGCAGAAGGAACTCGGGAACCTAGTGTTAAGACACTCCGTTCCACTTGCGTTCCCAACCTTCCGCCGAATTTGAGGCATTGCATGTTGAGTGGCGGAACTCAACGCCGCGCTTTGCCTTATTACCAGTTACGTAAAGTGCGTAAAATAATGTACTTGCATAGAAATCCAACCCCGACGAGGTGGTAGCGTGGCTGGAGGCGAAGGGTTTCAGCACGAACGCTCAGAAGCAGATGCGTCTGTCGGGCCACCAGCTGTTCGCGCTCTCGCGCAGTCAATTCGAGCGCGTCCTCGGCTCCGACGAGGGCAAGCGCCTCTACAGCCAAGTGCTCGTGCAGAGAAACGTCTCAGGGGTAAACACTTTTCTTATTTCCTCTTTCTTATTGTCAAACAACAAAACCATAGATACATACATGTTCTTTTACTAATTTCCTTAGCTTCATAATTTTTTTCTTTTAAGTACTTAACGTAGACTATTATTTTTTTATTACAGTGTAGATAGTTTCATAAAACTTAGATTTGTCCTTTTAGCTTGCGTCTCCTATATGTTTAAATCACATCAATATGTAAAAAGATATAGTGTGGTTCACTCCCACTTCTATTCTGTTAAAAATCAACATATATACTATCCATCTATCTTCTTCCTTATCTAATTATCAAGTAAATAATATTTTTTGTGTGTTGGTACCTTTACCACACTTAGTACAAAACAACATCGGCCTCCGAGCTGCAGAGCATCCTGCGCAAGGTGCGCGAGAAGGTGGAGGTGTCCTGAACACCTCTTCACTACCAAGGGCTCATGACCAGCCGTTACATGTACATGATTTACCAGATTATCATAGAAGTTCCTCATATTGCTGATTTTATTAGAGTAAGCTTAATTTTTTAAGGTATAGACTTCTTCACTTCTTTTTCTTCTCCAGTGTCACATAAAGTATATAATTTGTGACAAATGACAATAAAAACTATTCAAGTAAAAGTAACAGGTGTAAGTTAGTATTTTTCTGTGACAATTTTACGTTATAAGTTTATCATAGTTGAGTTCTCTACTAATATCTTTTAAATATTTGTTAATATATATAATAATAATATTAATATATTTTTTACAAAATATATATTATTTAAAATATTTATTATCTTTTATATTGTTTTATGTTATTACAGGTAAAGTTTATAATTAATTCATTTAAGATTTAATAATACAAAAATATTTTTATTATCACTAAGGGTAACTTATTGCCTATTTTATATTAAAAAAAAATCCTTGAACACATTTTCATAGAAATATTTAATTTATTAATTTGCCTTAAAAATATAAAACAATACGCATTAATAATAAATAAAGCTGCGAGTCACCTTTTTTTTTTAATTTACATAAATAATATACAAGAAATTCAAAAAATTGTATAGTTTTCTCGGTACAACAAGTGTATATATACATATACCTACTTATACATTGTAAGAAATGAACAATAAACATTATTGGATGAAAAATGTTTTTCATTTTCCATACAATTTTAGTAAAAAATATCAATATATAAAATATTTTAGGTCTTAAAATTGCTTTATAGTCTTTAATTTACGTTTAATATCTAAATCTACCCGGCCCCGACTTATTTAGTAGTTATATAAAGATTTATTATCTGTATTGTAAGTGTTGAAAATGATACATCAAAATAGAAGAATTTTGTAAATATGTATTATTTAATTATTTTATTTTTATTTATTTATGCTATATTTTTATAAAAGTACACTTAATTATTTAACTTAACTGTTTAATGTAAGGTAAATAACGTCATACAAAAAATAATATATTAAATATTATTACAATGCAGTGAAAGAAACGATCCAGTATAATGAAATAAACAAAAATCTGAAAAGATATTGTTTTATTATTTTATTTCTTACCAATTTAAAAATTGAGATGGCAAGACTATCCATAAACTTAAAACAAATGAGTATGGCACTGTTAATTATATCTTATACACTAATTGAATAGTAAGTAGACCACTTTAAAGTGTTCTACTTACTAAAGTAGATTATTTGAATAGACTAAGACCACTGGAGTAGTCGAAGTGGTCTACTATACACACACACATGCACACATCCACACACACGCACACACACATACACACACACTGCTCGTCCCTCGCCCGCGAGCGAACGCACACACTGACATATTCAGACTTAATAATGTAGCTAGTTCCTTTATCATTTAAAGGCGAACGCCACATCTTATATAACTTTGTTATATCAAAACTATATTTAATTCTAAACATTTTCTAAAATTATCATTCGTTTAAATATATTTTTATATAAAAAATAACATTTTAATATACATATTACGCAATAAAGACATAAATTTAACCTGTTTTAGGTTCGTCATTTGGAATGCGTTCTTGTCCAAATTGTGTACAAGTTTAATATGTTGTTGAAAAAGTATGTGTAAAAGTTTATTTCAAATGTACCCAAAATTCATAAACTCTATATATATATATATATATATATATATATATATATATATATATATATATATATATATATATATATATATATATATATATATATATATATATATATATATATATATATATATATATATATATATATATATATATATATATATATATATATATATATATATATATATATATATATATATATTATATATATATATATATATATATATATATGTATATATATATATATATATATATATATATATATATATATATATGTATATATATATATATATATATATATATATATATATATATATATATATTATAAAATAATTAGACCATCATGTTCTAACTTCGATAAGTAGGCTAGAGGGATTGTGCAGCAAGACGCGCGGCGATGGCGGCCGTCAGCGCACTTCCTTTACCGCTACCGTCTTCTGCACCTAGGAGAGTAAACTGGAACAAATATATCATGATCAGTTAGTGACTTTAAATGCGACAGATATATATGTTTATAATATATATTATAAAAACGTACTATACAAAATTTACGATAAATATAAATAATAATTGCCTAAATTATTTTTTGTTGAGGCCTGTCGTGGCGCAGCGGCACAAGCGCGTGGCTGTAACCGACAGGTTCTGGGTTCGATCCCCAGTCGAGGAAATAAAATATTTAATATTTTAAGGTAAAAAAAAATGTTTCTACTACAAATATAATAATTTTAAAAGGATATCTCTATCACATTTTTTTGTGTGAGTGCTTATTTTAAGTATCACTAAAAAGTGCATTTATAAATGAAAAGCAGCTTTTAACTGTAAATATTAATAACTGTTTCAAGTTTATTAAGCCACTGCAATCATTATCTGTGTTGAACTCAAATTAATAAGAAATGTAATAATAAATAATTATATATTCAATATGTATAGAAAAGTAAGTAAAAGTAAGATAAAAGTTTTAGCTGACATTCATAGACAAAGACAAAAAATATAAATTTAATGATATTTTATCTATTGAGCAAATTGTAATATATATATATATATATATATATATATATATATATATATATATATATATATATATATATATATATATATATATATATATATATATATATATATATATATATATATATATATATATATATATATATATATATATATATATAAATAAGATAGATACCTTATGGTGTGGCGCCAGCAGAGTGATATATTTTTCCATGAGCGCGCGGATACGCGGGTGTCGCTTATACACGGACCCGTCCACCGCCACCGCCACGTGCTCGCGCGACATACGCCGCAACAGGGTCGCGATACCTGCAATATATTATATTATTATCATTATTAAATTCATTTAAAAAATCTGAGTTCCTTAAACGTGATAGAAGTATGTATAGTATTGATATTTTATAATTTATTACTATTACAATACGTTTTTTATTTGACAAGAGTCCAGTAAATTATATTAATTTGTCTATTAATTGAACAAACATTCAATTAATTTCGTAAAATAAAAAAATATGTCACATACAATATAATGTAATCCTCAATCATAACAAATAACAAAAATAAAAACATTTTCCTACTTTTGTACGCTGCAATTGCCCAAAACACAATGTCTTTGAAAATTTTCTAACTACATGTTTTGTCTTTATATGTACATCTGTAACAGCGCTAATATGAAATAAGACGTACAAACTGAGACGAGTTGAGCGGCGCGGTTGGAGATGATGCGAGCGACGTGCTGCGCCACGAGAGCATCGTGGCGCGTGACGGACGTCCCGCACGCGTCACGCAGCGCCTCCGCCGTGCTCGACCACACGCCTGACACGTTCTCCCTGTCAACAAGAACACCACATACGTTAGAATCATACCTCTAACGGGTGCTACATGTTGCTTGCATGCTGATGGTGAGCTCCATGTAGCACGCATTTGTGTTACACTGTTGGCCAGTCATGGCACACTGGCACTAGCGTATGACTGTTTATGTGATAGGGTTCGATCTCAAGTCGATTCGATTTATTATTTCGATCGCTCTGGTAACAGGTTATAGCGCGGCGTTATATTACACAACTCAATGTCAAACAGTGTCGCCGTTATTAACGCTTACTTCACAATCGTAAGCTTATTGACGACGATACACTATTAATTGTTCAGTTGAATAAATATGAAAACATACTAATATTTGAGAGACAAATTAATAAATAAATAAACGTTTATACGACAGGTGACATTTGCAAATGGAAAATTTCTACTTTAAATGATAATTAAGCTAAACCTAATATGATTAAATAGTTCGTACGTACTCTTCAAACATGCTGAGATGAGCGGAGAGTAAGGAGCCGCGCTCAGGCACCGCCGGGAACAGGCCGTCGCGAGCGAGCCCGCCCAGCGCCGCACACAGCAACTCCCCGAGATACTTGCCACCTATGTATTTCTCAAACCTGAAACCAATTGTAATTTTATTATGCTATTTACATCAAAGAATATAATATTATACTAAATTCTATAGATAAAGTAAAAGAACTAATAATTTCCTTATGTTTTCTTATCAGTAAAATTTGACACAATTCACACTTTTAGTGTTTTTTTTTTTTCACAACTTCACACGTGACATAATAAAACACAATTTCCAATTGGATTGGATTCTAAGAAAATATTTTTTTCGGGTATTTAAGCTTCTCATACATTGGAAAACCGTACAGCTATTTGAGAATACTAATTAATATGTTAACAAATGCATACGTGAAAGACGTAGCCAGCAAGGAGTTGTCATCCACCTCCTTATCGAACTCGGTGCGTATGAACGCGAGGCAGCCGTTGTCCCCGAAGGCGCCCCACTCGACGTCCACACATACGTCGCGCACGCGCTCGTGCGCCGCCTCCCAGTGTTGCACGCGCTCTGCGCGCTCCATATAGCACCCATTAGAGCCGGTGCCCATTATTACACCGATCTATCAGAAAAAACATATACGAACACGTTTTAATAGATTAACTATTAGATTGGGGCCTGTCGTGAAACAAAGGGCACAATTATTTGTTCTGGTAAAAAGACAAAGCGCGGCGATGAGTTCCAACACTCAACACGCAATGCCTTAAATTCGTAAGAAAGTGAGGAACAGAATGTAGTATTTTAGCACTAAGTTCCCAAGTTCAAATATCATATTATACTAATAGATCACTATAGATCATTTAAATCAAGATGTCAATCTAGTTACCTAACAACTTCAAAGGCACAACTTACCGCAACTTCTGGGTCGAGCTGTGCGCCCGCCACTAGCGTGCCGGTCGTGTCGTTGAGCAACACCTGCACGGTGACCTTGAGGCCGCGATCGAGCAGGCAGCGCTGCAGCAGCGCCGCCACGTCCACGCCCTGCATGCCGCCGCACTTGAAGCTCTTGGTCCATGTGATCAGCTCGCCAGACGAGATCGAATGTTGCTTCATTGGGAATGAGAATGTGAACCCTGCAATAAACACCAATAGAGTAGTACAAAATCACTAATCTGACAGTTTCTGAGTATAATTCTTACAATAATGCGTAACAATTTGAGCAACATCAATGAATAATAACGGGTTATTTTAAAACTATGTACCTAATTAAATAATATTGATAATTTGAAACTGTCAACACAACTATTTGTGGTATCGAAATTCGAGGAATATTTTAATATTTCATATTGAATATTTTTTTCGTCTCTTTGCTCTGGTAGCTAGTTTAAGGCATAGAGTTAAACTCCATCTGCGATCAACTATACATATAGATATATACGAACTATAGAATTTAACGTAAGCTTGGAAACTAAAGTGTCTTAATCAGAACGGAGTTGAATAACACTAAGTTCCCAAGTTCCCACTAGGCGGTCTACTAGACCCTGCGATATACAGGCTATTGTACAATCACCAACTAGCACATTGAAAATCAGAGTTTCCAATAGTTGCTGATCAGTGAGATTATCATGTATTTATTTAGTTATTTATTGCTAAGAAACTTTTAAAATGATTGTGTAGTTCTTGAATCGTAACTCATTGTTTGAATACAATAAAATACTTTATAAAGTAATGTTACGTACCAAGTGAAAGCTCGTCGTCCTCCATTCCCTCAGACCGCAAGAAGTCCTGCACGCAGTCTGCTAAGAAGTTGAACAAGTCTACACCAGGGCCCAGACGTAGGGCGTCGCTAAAATACACAAATAATTACTCTTCTTTATACCGCATTCCATAAAGAAGTCTCAAAAACAATGTTTCCAGAATATATTTTTTATTTATACTTTCTTATACTCCCAAAGCCAAAATCCGATATTAAAGAACTTGTGAAAAAGATTTAAACTTATGTATACATATAAAAGTATTAGTAGTTAAATATTATATATTTCTACTAAAGGTATAAGAATAACTATCTAATAACAACGATTCAAATACAAGAAAATATATAATTTCCATTTATTTTAACCCTACAACTTTTAACTATGAATGTAATAATTACAGGAGGCTGTTTGCGTAAAATGCACTCTGAAAAAATGAATCTACTTTTATTATTAAATAACTAATTATATTAAAGAAGGATTCCCTTCTTAAAGTGAACAGATATACAATACCTGATGTGATATTGCTTAACATCTTCTCGTACGAGCTGTCCGTTCTGCAACTCCAACAGCAGCACGCGGAAATTAGTGCCGCCGAGATCAAGAGCGAGGAACACGCCTTCCTCTATACAAATAATGTTATACATTTATGTCAATTCATTTTTAAAGAGCTAGTTATTTGAAAGAAAATCTATAAGAGAATTATGTCCCAAAAAATGTACATTTATATAAATATAAAATTAAAGTAGCAAAAACTTTTTGTTTTAACTGTTTAAATATTATTTCAATAGTTTTTTTTTTCAGCTTAACGCTGTGCGGGATGCATGTGGCAGAGAAAATTGGGAATCTAGGACCCGAACACTTATCACCTTTTCTCCAAATTTAAGGCATTTGCTTGTTGAGTGCTGAACTCAATGGCATTCATGTTAATTTTGATACAAAAAATATTGTTAGGTCGCTTACCAGTGCCATTGGGCAGCTCAGGTACATAGGTGTTCTCCATCTGCAGGCTGGAAGGCTGCATCCGCAGGCCGTTCTCGATCTCCCTCGCAAACACTTCGGCGACTTTCCGTAACGTTGCGCCACACAGGACCAGCCCGGCTAGTCGGGCATCTATCTGTAATTTATATGGCATCATCAGCCTTTAAATACTATTTAAAAAGTAAATGAGGTCTGTCGTTGCCGCAGCTGCACAAGCGTGTAGCTGTAACCGACAGGTTCTGGGTTCGATCCCCACTCGAGTAAATGAAATATTTAATATTTTCAATTTTATTTCATTTCTTCGCTCTGGTACAAGGCAAAACGAGGCGTGGAGTATCGCCACCCAACACGCATGCCTCAAATTCGGCGGAAAGTGGGCAACAGCAGTGGAACAGAGTGTCTTAACACAAGTTCCCTTTGCCTACCCTGCCATATGCAGGATACAGCGTAAAGCTAAGAGTGAAAGTCAAAGACATTATTAAGTACATCATACGTTTCAATGTAATAATACTGAAATAATACTCAAATCATTTTATTATGACAATTCTACATACAATACAAATGACTACTCGTAAAACCATAGAAAAGAGAAGAATAAATAAAATAAATGTACAAATGTAATTATTTTACTGTCCAAATCTACGAAACCGTCATTTCATTTATAAGACAAGTGAAAAGATAAGGTTTCTACGAAAAAAGCGGGTGATTCAACCCTTATTGACGTCAACGACCAATGGAAAAACGACGAAGAGCATGAATATTTATACTAACCCTAATTACTTGCAACTTTATATAATAAAATTATCACTTTGAAGATAATATCTATATATTAAAAGCAAAATTTTCTAAATGTAGTAATTAAAAAGATATTGTTTTGGTTTTGTCGAACTAAATATTATAAATCGACGTTACTTTTTAATTTATCAAAACAATATAAATTATGCAAACACTAAATGTCGAAAATATGAAGGAAGGTAGTCAATTTATATTAGTGAAAACTACATTTAAATATGGTTAGCCATTTCTGTGTATAGCGCCTATAAATGCACAGACGAACACGCAAAAAAATTGTACACCCTTTTACGTTGATGATAACCTATATTATTAGAGTCCTGTCGTGACGCACCGGCTCAAGCGTTGACTGCAAACGATAGGTTGTGGGTTCGATCCCCACTCGAGAAGATGAAATATTTAATATTTTCAATTTAAATATTTAATGTTTTCATTTCTTCGCTCTGGTACAAGGCAAAACGCAGTGTTGAGTTCCGCGACTCAACACGCAATGCCTCAAATTCGCCGGAAGATTGGGAACGGAAGTGGAACGGAGTGTCTTAACACTAAGTTCCCAAGTTCCCTCTGCCTACCCTGCCGTGTGTGGCATACAGCGTGAAGCTGAGACGTTGATAACCGTCCCTTATAAATATTTTTTTTTATATATTTTTAATAAAACTTCCATGTACAGACACCGATCTGTTACAGAATAATTATAAGTATAGATAAAATACTTACTAATGTTAAAGTTACAGCAGCAGCACACCTTCATTGCTAAATTGACATATTATGGAATAAATAATGGAATAAATAATGATCAAGTAATGATCAAGTAAAATTAATTGGTCAGGTTATCTAGGGTCGCCCCTGTTGTCGGATGACTCCGACCCGGCTATCTCAGACGGAGTGATATTGACTGCAGTGAACTAGAACTTGCTAATAATATGATTGTATGAAGGAGATAGATAATTTGCTGAGGATTTATTATGACCATGCCTTTGCTTAAATATTAACAATAATATTAGCTATAGCGATTATTTAAAATGTCTCCAGCATGTCTGGGCAGACGGAACTTGGGAACCTAGTGTTGAGACACTCCGTTTCATTCGCCACTTTCTACCAAATTTTAGGCATTGCATGTTAACTCAACGCCGTTCTTTGCCTTGTTGCCGGGCGAAGTCCTGTCGTTTTTCAGTCAGGTATATAATATAATTTCAAACTGTTATTCGTTGTTTTGAACGGTATTATATTATATATAATAAAACAATATTTTATACACTTTCTAGATTCCACATATCTAAATAGACCTGATAGCGTAAAAATAAATAATATAATATAGCTATAAAAAGCTTAGCATATCTTTCCTTGGGTGTGAATTATCTTTACGGCGCATTACTCCAGCTACTGAACAATACGCAATTAAGTAATTGTACACTATTAAAGTATTCGCGGGTAGCAAGCGTCAGGCTTGTAAATATTGAATATATATATATATATATATATATATATATATATATATATATATATATATATATATATATATATATATATATCTATATATATAATTTATTATTATATAGGTATCCTTCATTGATTTCTTGATACTGACGTTTGAATTATAAAGACATTTGTATAGCACATTCAATAGATAGCAAAGTTAAAATGCATAATACCTTAGTGACCAGCGTTAGCTACTTATTTCATAATTTGTCAGAATCTCTCGTAATTAGTTATAGAGGTATTTTATTTGGCATATCTATTACGGATAAAGATACCTACGAGTATATCTCTAACATGGATTAGATAAATTAATATTGTACATTTACATATTTCGATAATTCCAGTGTTTGAAATCTCACCGCTTCCCTGGAAGGGGCAGTTATTTGAAATAATTTAAAGTTTTGTCACGTCAAGTTTCACATACATCCCCTGCTAAGGATGCTCTCCAAAGTGACACAGTACAATATGTCACAATACTTCGGTATACAATATACATATGTATAACTATATAACTGGGGCTCGGATGTGCCGTTTATCCTATTGCTCCGAATTGATCTTTACATTGTGTAAATTGACAACATTCGATATCACATAACTACTTTTCTTCTCGTCCAAGATTAATATATATTGCATTTAATCTCCTCTTTCTGTACGATTTGCATTGAACTTGAAGTCTGTTATTTATGACTCTACAGTCACTACTGATATTAATTAAAAAGAAATATATGTCAAACGTAACAAACGGCAATTATATACACACAAGTGTATTGCAAAGATATATATATATATATATATATATATATATATATATATATATATATATATATATATATATATATATATATATATATATATATATATATCACACTTCCCAAGGAATTTTAGCACATGTCAAATAAACGGCATAATATACGACACCATTGAATTACTATAATTAAATAGTTTAAATACGGTGTATATTTACTATTCTCAAATATTGAATTGAAGTTATATTTAAGATATATGTATCTGTTTAGATTTGCTATTAATTTACATTAAGATTGAAAGCTTATATTGTTGGAATGATTCTTGATCGTTATACAATTAGATGAAGTACTAATAATAGGTCCCCGCAAGTACCGTCGGTTTGTCCGTCCGCTTCTCAAGCCACTTGCGGGATTGCTGAATCAGGTCAAACGAATGCAGAGTAAGGGGCAAACGAACTTAAACTAGCTCCATTTACGCTTAAATATATATACAGAAAAGTAAGTTGTTAATGTTTGTTCTTTTATATTTCTTGTGAATTATTTGATATAAAAAGTACTTTAATATAAAAAGTACTAAAGAAATGTTATTTTATGTACCACATTATATTAACACATATATATATATATATATATATATATATATATATATATATATATATATATATATATATATATATATATATATATATATATATATATATATATATATATATATATATATATATATATTAACATTTTTTTTTTTAAATTAAGTCTACTGCACACCCCCCAAATATAACCTGTCGTTCACACGTCACACGCTCAAGCCGCTGAGCCACGACAGGCCTCAAATATAATTCTTGCTTTTTTTTTATGGAAAAGACGGCAAACAAGCGTACGGGTCACCTGGTGGTAAGTGTTGCCATTACTGGCAACGTGATTCTACCACACGCACTTTAGTCGCCTCTTACGACACCATCAGTACCAGGGTGATCCTATTCTAAGCCGGAATCGCACGGCTAAAAATAATGCTATAAAATAATAAATAACATAAAATTACATACAATTAAAAAAATATATCACAGACCTTATTTAAGCAAAAGTTACTTTAATCTTTTTTATTTGACGTGAAATTCAGTACACAGATATAACAAAAATCTCGAGGATAATGACAGTACAATATGTATCTATTGTTTGTAATTAAATATTTTATCCTATAAGCAAACCCCTAGCCGTAGTGTTACTGGACTTGCTGTCAGTCGGAGTACTTGAAATGACATACTCAAGCATGTCAATGAAGTCGCCATCCATCACAATTCACAATGATGTACATCGAATTGGAAGAATCAATTGCACGTGCAACTCCTATTTGTGGCATTTAAGGCGATATAAATAAATATGAAAATAAAAATTGATGTATATATATATATATATATATATATATATATATATATATATATATAAATATATATATATATATATATATATATATATATATATATATATATATATATATATATATATATATATATATATATATATATATAGCTTATTTTTAAAAATAGTAATAATATATTGTTACATACTTTCCCCTTCAAACGATAAAATTTTCAAGAACATTTCATATTGCAAAAGAAAAATATGGCTTGCTACATACAAGCGTTACGGGATTTTATCGACTAACAATTTTTAATAGTAAAATTACTTAATAAGGTCAAACAGGTGGCACTGCTTTCGATGGCATTAGGTCTATATATTTTTCTTTATAGCCAGAAGTTCGCTTGTAAGTAAAACTTTTTTTTTCAAAAGTTACAAATGCACAATAATATAGTTGGACAAAAGTTTATTTTGGCCTTTTTTATCTGCGAGTTCAGCGATAGGGGTTCTTATATATAACGGAGATAACACTCGTTATCTGTTCGGAATATTCCAGTTAATTTTTAAATGATCTGCAAAGTTAAGAAGACAATTATATTTATTTTTATTATATTTTACATAAGATCAAGGTTAATATAAATACAAATATGTTTATCAATGAAGGCAGACTGACTACTAGCATGGAGCATTTTCCAAAGTTTATTCACCAATTTCTTTCCTTAGTGTGGAATAACACTTTAAAAATAGTAAAAAATATTTAATATAATTATAATTCTAAACAATTTGTCTCTGGGTAGCGGAAGTTTGTAAAAATGTCTTTAAAGAGATGCTAACAACATGAATATGTTGTAACAAGCGTAAAATAATTTCGTCACAGCTTGGTGAGAACGAATGTCTTAGTTGGTCAGAGCCCTTGGACGGTTTCCAAGAGGCGCGGGTTCAAATCTTGTTTCGTTCAAATTTTCATATGTTTTTTAATTTAATATTTTTAGTCAACAATTTTCGAAACATTGCAGTGGCTTAGAGTGGATTGAAAATTAAAAATAACTAATTTGTTTGTCCAATTAGGCATCGAACCTCCAACCGCAAAACGCGATGACGCTGTTCCACAACGACCTTAAATATTATCAGCAATTAAATATTGTTTTTTAATAGGAAAAAAAACTTTTAATATGTAATTTTTATTTATGTGTTTACACATTTGATAAGATTAAGCAACTAATTAAAAGAAATGTCTTGTAAATTCTGCACTGAACTGTAAAACATGCGACTCCTATAAAGCTTATCTAATCACTTGGACGTTTATTGAGTAAAATTCGTTATTCATAATAATTCATAAATTACGGTATTCGGACAATAAAATTTTATATCAGTCCGTAAATAATATATATGTATACAGTAATATAAGTAGGTAATAAGGCGAAGCGTGGCGTTGAGTTCCGCCACTCAACACGCAATGCCTCAAATTTGGCGGAAAGTGGGGAACGGAAGTGGAACGGAGTGTCTTAACACTAGGTTCCCGGGTTCCCTCTGCCTACCCTGCCTCTCGGGATACAGCGTGAAGCTAAAAAAAATGAAATGAAGTTGCCCCACTATATTATTAATTATATAATGCTACCAATGTTATATTTATACGCAAAAAATACTGAACGGATTTTGATGAAACTTTTCAGTATGTCTTATACATGAAAATACCAAATAGGCTACAATTCTAAAGGTTTTGTTTAATTTGGCTAAGTGCTTTGAGCGGGCGGTACAAAGGTATGAAACCTCTGAATTTCACAATTTTTTCACATTTTAAATGAAAATAGCGACCACCCCGCGTCTTCATCTACTTGGATTATACTATTTTACTTACTAGCTTCACGTTGTATCCCGCACGAGGCAGGGTAGACAGAGGGAACCAAGGAACCTAGTGTTAAGACACTCCGTTCCACTTCCGTTTCCCACTTTCCGCCGAATTTGAGGCATTGCGTGTTGAGTGGCGGATTTCAACGCCGCGCTTTTGCCTTATTACCAGAGCGAAGAAATGAAACATTAAATATTTAAATTGAAAATATTAGATATTTCATTTCGTTGACCGGGGATCGAACCCAGAACCTGTCGGTTACATTCACACGCTTGTGCCGCTGCGCCACGACAGGCCTCAATTTTACTTACTAATCTCTGTTATTTTCTTATTCTAATAACATTATCACTTTTGAGACCATTTACATTTACGAGAACTAAATTTGGCAACAGTCAATTTATTAATCAGTCGAGATTTTTGTACAATAAATTAAACAAAACATTAAACATTAATCTCTTATCCACTTATCAATCTAAGAAAATACTAACTGGCTGGGTTACTAACATTGAATTACGATGCTATAGAAAATTTAATGAAATAAAAAAAAAACACGCACACTCACATATAAAAAAATTTACACATACACACACATATATACACGCACGCACAAATGTCACACATTGACATACACTCACACAGTCTTTTTGCCCGTATTTTTTAGATTTAAGACTATTATTTAATATTAAGTTAGGTTAAAAAATAATAAAAAAAAAAAATCTATATAAAAGATCCTGTATTAATGTTGTAGTTATAAGAAAAGAAATTACTGTAATGATGTTTAATTCTTCAAATGTAGGTATGTAATGGCATGGAAAAGCGGGGCCCTCCTTACACAAGGACTAGTGTTTGATTAGTAACTTACTAGGTTGGTCTCATTACTTCACATGTGGCTAATGAAAATGTGAAACTGAAATAAACATTTTTTTTTACCATACATTATAAACAAAAAAATCAGCTAAATGATTGATGAGAGCAATTTTGTCGTACTATATATTTTGATTTAAATAAAATAAACACTAAATGCTGAAGGAAGGTTGCCAAAAGACAATAATTAAAGTTGAATTTAAATCTGACTAGCCGTTTTTGAGATTAGCGCTTACAAACTAACGAACAAAAAATTCTGTCATCTTCTATGTAGAAACAGTGATCAGTTACATATTTATTATATGTATAGGTAGAAATAAATATACGCGACTAATCTGGTCCACACAAACAATATATACTTTACTAAAATACTTGTAAATTTTACCTGTATAGCTCGTACTCTGTCGTCGAGCTGCAGTTGCGGGGGCAGAAACTGCTGTTCCCATGTCAAAGCACCATTTGTTCCATTGGGTGTGGTTCCGTTGGTGCCGTTGCTGGTGCCGTTCATGAAGACCCGGGGCACGGACGGGCCGTTCTCTACCGCCGTCGACATGATGTAAGATTAGATAATCTGTAATTTTAATAATAAATTTCACAATTAGTTATAATTTTATGAATTTTCTATAGAGCCATAGAGAATGGAACAGTACAGAAATTCGGTTATTTCTTTTTTAAGTACTATTACAAAAAATATATCCGGAAAAAAATATGCTGTCAAAGGGGTAAAAATATTTCAATGATCAAATCAAAACGACACCAACACTTGAGGTTGTGTCGTTCACATATTTCTCCAATAAGCCAATTCATTCAATCAATGATTACTTACATAAAAATAAATAATGATATATCATTTTATTAATCAGAACATTTATATGAACGAATAAACTGTTAAGACCTCTGCGTTGTGATCCAGCGAATCGCGTATTACTGTAAATAGTCAATCTTCATTTTGGAAACTGATTAGGATTGATGAGGCCGGTCGTGGCGCAGCGGCACAAGAGTGTGACTGTAACCGACAGGTTCTGGGTTCAATCCCCGGTCGAGGAAACGAAATATTAAATATTTTCAATTTAAATATTTAATGTTTCATTTCTGCGCTCTGGTAATAAGGCAAAGCGCGGCGTTGACTTCCGACACTTCACACTCAACGCCTCAAACTCGGCGGAAAGTGGGGAACGGAAGTGGAACGGAGTGTCTTAACACTAGGTTCCCGGGTTCCCTCTGCCTACCTTGCCTCGTGCGGGATACAGCGTGAAGCTGATTACGATTAAGATAAGCACGGCGTTGAGCTCCGCCCAATCATGCGCAGTCTCATTAGCTCAGGCAAGGACGTTCAGGAAGTCATATAATTTACTAATTTCATCATTAGTATATCATTAATTTTGTTACTCTCTTACGATCGTTATTTATACCGCCTACTTGTTAATTTTAATGCTGGTATATTTAAGCCCTAAAGTTTATCTGGAAGAGATGGCTGTAGTAAGTTATTAATTTCTGTGAGTTTATTATAGATGTGGTGAACAAATAAAGTTGTTTAAATAAAAATAATTTCTAACCAATTCCTATATAGAATAGAAAATTGATAACTACAAGTAGGTATATCAATCATATCGCAATCGGTTATCGTTCATTAAAATATTTGGCGTAATCTTTCTAGTGAGGCAAGTCGGCTCGTAGATACATTTTGAAGGCTTAAATAGAGATAAAATAATGATATTTCACTTTGCTCGTCACTCTTCAATTGTCATTAATATATATTAATGACAATTGAGTCATTAATATATATTAATGACAATTGAGTAGTGAACTTGGGAACCTAGAGTTAAGACACTCTGTTCCATTCCTCACTCTCTGCCAAATTTCATTCATTTCATTCAAAGAATGAATAACATTTTTTTTTTTAACAATTCTGTACTCATTTTCGATAAAAACATTGAATATGACTGGCTGTTTCAATAAAAAGAAATAACAGCTTTCATTTTGATAAATTTCGATATACGTACGTATATTATGTCTTGAGACTTCATTGAGTGGCGAGACTTAATTGCGAGGATTTGACTAAGGAAAATAAAGAAATTAAACAATATATTTTTTTATGGAAAGACACGACAAACGAGCGTACGGGTCACCCGATGGAAAGTGGTCACCGCCACCAACGACCCTGTGTAGCAACAAAGCCCTATAGCTATAGGTGCGTTGCCGGTCTATAAGGTACCCAATGCGAAACTCAATGGCCGAAGCTACTACTTAACGCCGGTATTAAGTACCGAGGGTGGTAATAATCCGGTCGAGCCTGCCCATACGTGTTGTCATTGTTGACAACGTGACTTTCCCACACGTACTTTAGTCGCCTCTTAGGACACCATTAGTACCAGGGTGATCCTATTCTAAGCCGGAAACACAAGGCCAAATAAAGTATTTTTACTTGTCACATTGTGTATTTTAGCATCACTAAAGAATATCATCATCAGTACCCGGTATATATATCAATAAAAAAACAAATATTTTATATAGAATCTTCATTACATCAAAATGAAATTGAAAAAACTGACAAGCGGAACAGTCAACATCATTTAGGAAGGGAAGTTGGTTATTATAATAATAGTATATATTTTTTTCATCCACTGAACGAAGCAAACTTGGCTACTGACTACTGAGTGCTGAGTGAAACGATTTTATGTATACCTGTTATATCGACTGCAATAATAAATTTACAAATAAAATTCATTTATAAATTTATACAGCAGTTTTAAAATATGAAAAATTGCTTTGGTTGTTCGAATCATAATAAGCTTAGCATATACGAGTATTTATAGCAAAGTGAAGACTTAATGACCCTATTTAAATAGATGGAATGTAAAAATGAATATGCATAAATATATTTATGTAATAGGTAAATGAGCTCTTTTGGCTTAAAATTTATAAACATAAAAACCTGATTTAATATTATATATATATATATATATATATATATATATATATATATATATATATATATATATATATATATATATATATATATATATATATATATATGTATATGTATATATATATATATATATATATATATATATATATATATATATATATATATATATATATATATATATAAAGTAGGCAACTGTATACAATGTGGCCAAATCATTCTCAACGCTGATAACTTGTATCGGGATGAATCTAGTATCAAATTCTATCATTCAAATGTCAAGGTGATAACACAATCAGGCCTCACCTGACTGAGTGAGAGGTGTGCTCAGACAATAATCAACGACTATCAACACGATACTTGATCGAAATATGCTGTGTAAAATACGTTTAAAAACACAAAAGGTTTCAAATTTATGTTCAACTCTATGTAAGATCCAATGATAATTTTTTTGTTGGCTTTACTCAGTATCTCACATATAGCGTTGAAGAAGACTAATTAAAACACTCCGTTTCGCTAGAGACATTGCCTGAAAACTGGCGAAACTCAATAATGCTTTATGCTCTATGGCTGAATGGGAATTGAGCCAGCTCAGACTGCGTCTTCGAAAGCTGCTATGATGTCCTAGAATCATAAAAAAAAAAGATTTTACAAATAAATTTGTTTGTTTATTGATTTCATATGTATGTATGTATGTGAAAAAAATTACAATTCATTGCACAATATCCTTCTATGATTTTGGTGAGATACTCGTACTCGTTCTATGATTTTGGTGAGATAACGATATCACGTATTTTTTCTTAAATATTTGCCTCGTAACTACAACACAGCGTACTTTTTTACAATCAACGAAGTGATAAATGTGTTTCCATGACAAAACAGATATCAATATAAATCGATCGGGGAATTGCTGGTGGAGACAATACGTTGAAGAATACTAATTAAAATCAAGAGTAATAGGTGTGTTATAATGTATATGAATCGATATTATGCTATCTCATTTATAACAATGAAATATATTTATTTTAAAGAAAATTGTATATTGAAAATGAGAAGAAACGGTGTAATTTATAAATAGCGTGATATAAAAGTGACTGCGCAAGCGCATCGGCGCGGCTGTGACGTACCGGCGCGCCCACCGCCTCCTGCGCAGCGCCAATACGATCGATTTTTTTTTACATATAGTCACAATTATGTAAAAAGAACCGTAAAGAATTTATATATATATATATATATATATATATATATATATATATATATATATATATATATATATATATATATATATATATATATATATATATAAGCTGTTAAATTATAATGACTTATATAATATCACATTGTTTATACAATTTGTATAATTATGTCCCAACAATTGTAAAATTTGCACCGTTCTGTGGTAAACAACCTACAATAATACATGAGATAAGTTCTCAGTTTATATAAATATTTACAGAGAGAGATACTGTCATTTACGGCTGTCTTAGTTTCCACTTTTAAAATAGATAATGTAAAATAATGCGTTTTCAGAACGACTGTTGATAAGTTTAAAACGTACATATGTCATTTTTTAAAGATTATTTTAAGGCAAAGCGCGGCGTTGAGTTTCGGCACTTAACACGCAACGCCTCTATTTGTGAAAAGTGGGGAACGGAACGGAGTGTCTTAACACTAGGTTCCCAAGTTCCCTCTTCCAATCCTGCTACATTAATAGAGTATTTTAAAAATAAAAGCACATGAAGAATTCATAATATATTCTTCTCTATGCTTAGATTGATGAATACTACTATATCTACTACGTATATTGATGTGTACGTCACACAACATTTTGTTATGTACTTAAATGTGATTAGCGAAAGATTGTAACAGGTGTTTTAATAATCAAATGTGAAAGAATCGTTTGCGATATATTAATTTCAATTTCATTAACTTAATAATGTGACTTTTATTTTATTAACTTAATAATGACATTTCATTTCATTTATTTCATTAACTTAATAATGACATTTTACCAAATTGATATTATTATGTAAGTTAATTGAAGTTTTGAACCGAAATTTTAGGGCTGTCTTAGCGCAGCCCCGCACAGTATATGATTGTCTCAAAAATTGGTCGGTGTTTGGGGCACTGAGTAAAGCCCTACACTAAGTTCTCAGTTCTTATTTCTCTTTTTTTTATTAATATTTTTTTATATCTTCACGCTGTATCCCGCACGAGGCAGGGTAGGCAGAGGGAACTCGGGAACCTAGTGTTAAGACACTCCGTTCCACTTCCGTTCCCCACTTTCCGCCGAATTGAGGCGTTGCGTGTTGAGTGGCGGAACTCAACGCCGCGCTTTGCCTTATTACCAGAACGAAGAAAATAAACATTAAATATTTAAAATTGAAAATATTAAATATTTCATTTCCTCGACTGGGGATCGAACCCAGAACCTGTCGGTTACAGTCACACGCTTGTGCCGCTGCACCACGACAGGCCTCATTTCTCTACTATATATAAAATATTTAGTAGTAGTAAAATAGTTAACGAATACATATGAACGTTTAACGTAGACATTGAATGTGTAACTCAATGATATATGTATTACGCAGTTGTATATACTATGTAAGTACCTACGCATGTAAGTACTGAATCCCCTCGCTAACGATAGGACGACCGTCCGACAAGGCTATAAGAGATTATGAAGATTTACGTACAGATTTAGTTTCCAATCGCTCTTAGTTATTTAGAAATTCTCCAATCATTAAACTTTACACCAAACTTAGTCAAAACACAATCTTAATTACATATTGATTTATACAAGATATCCAAGCAAAAAATCAATGAATATACAAAAAAAATGACCTTTTATCAGAAGTATGTTATTTCCTTTTCGTTATAAACCACATATATCCATATATAATCAAAATTATGTAAAAACAGACGTACGGTCGACCCTCCAGCTGCGAGTGGCCTCAGGGTGTGTCAGAGTAAGAAAGAATCTACAAAATAGATCAAGACTAACGACAATGATTTATAACGGTCTGTAAGTCGTCTGATAGATCTTGAAGTAAATTACATACATTTTAAGCTTTACTTTTGCTACCATGTTAACTATTGTTAACAATCACTCAATTAATCACATTTCTAAAAAAGCATAAAAATCGTAGAAATCTTGGTTAGAATTATTTTTATATGAAAGAAAATATTATTATTGTAAAGTAACAAAAATGATCAAAGAGCACTTTTAGTAAATTTAATATTTAGTTTGACTAAATTGCTACAATTTTTTTTAATAACTTTAGCCGTTCAATTTTAGTCTTAAAAGTGATAATGTCATTAGAATAAGAAAGTAGTAGAAATAAGAGTATAAAATAGTGTAATTCAAGCTTTATATAAATCAATTTTTGCAAGCTTTTTAGTATCGTCCAATGAAAATAAATCTACCACGGACTCGGAAGGCAGCTTTGCTGAGAACAGTGGGGTAGAAACTTGCAATTGCTATTCTTTTAGTTGACGTTATAATTTTATTGCCGATTTAAATAACACAAAGAAATTAAATATAATTTAATTAAAAACATTTTCAAAAGAGAAATCGGTTAGAGTAAAATGAGATAGGCAGGTTCTCTGTGCCTACTCCGCGCCGCTCATGCAGAAACACAAAAAATGTATAAATAACGAATGTTTGTTTCACGAAACTGATATTTACGATTCGGGATCAGCCTCTATTTATAAACGTGCGGAGACTTCACTTAGTACTATAAAATAATACATAAAAATAGAAATTTGTGGGAGTGGGTCTCTATCTACGCTAACAATCTTTATTCAGCTTTGAAGTTATATTTAGATCATATTTTTATTGTATGTATGTATGTATGTATGTATGTATGTATGTATGTATGTATGTATGTATGTATATATATATATATATATATATATATATATATATATATATATATATATATATATATATATATATATATATATATACATATATATATATATATATATATATATATATATATATATATATATATATATATATATATATATATATATATATATTGTGGTCGAACAGTCTTACTTTAATGTGTCTAACAATAGAGGACGTCTGCCCGTCCGTGGTTTTACATCTCACTCACGTCTAGGATTACACGGAGTCTGTGTAAATTCGCCGTTATATAAAATATTATTTATTATTTCTTAGCTTAGTAAATTATTTCACTATTCATTATATTACATTTATGACAAATAAAAAAAACTTAACTTAAATTTAAAAAGCGTACAAAAATTTTGAACGAAGCAGGATTTTTATACGCTTTTTAAATTTAAGTTTAGTATTTTCTGTCCTAAGTGTGGAATAACACTTTAAAACATAGTAAAAATAAAAAAAACTTCTTAACTTGTCAATATTAATATAACCTACATATTTTATGAAAAATAGCGTTGAAATAAGCGAAGCGCGAAACTAATGTAGTATAAATCTTTTAGCGATCTATAGTAGTAGTAATCAATTAAGTAGTGATATATCACTATGCTTTAATTTAGTTTAATCTATAGATTAAACATCAGAAATTGTAAGTTATAATATAAGGATATATGTACGTTCTATGACGTCATTCTTACATTTAAATATATAGTACTCTCTCAGCTTCATTTTGTATTCCACATGCACATGGCAGGGTAGGCAGAGGGAACTTGGGAACCTAGTATTAAGACACTCCATTCGACTTTCTGTCGCCACTTTCCGACAAAATTGAGGCATTACGTGTCGAATGGCGGAACTCAACGACGCGCTCTGCCTTGTTACCAGAGCGAAGAAATGAAAACATTAAATATTTAATTTGAAAATATTAAATATTTCATTTCCTCGGGCGAGGATCGAAGCCTCAACCTGTCGTTTACAGTCACACGCTGGTGCCGCTGCGCCACGACATGCCTCTAAATACATGTACGTTTCATATTTTTTATACTCTATTATTATTAGAAGTATCTAAAGGAACTTAAGTGAATATAATATATAGATAGAGCTTATCTCTGGATTAAAGATAATAAAATTCGAATAAACATTGTATATTTGGTATTTTATAAATTATCTGTTTACGCATGTAGCATATGTAAGTATTGCGTTCTGACGTAATTGTTAGCGTAGACCAGAGAAGGCAAACAGAACCTGCCGATGCGTGACTTTTAACTTATTTTTTTTATCAAATCATCATCTAAAAGATTGATTTATTTTAACTGCACCGCTATTTATAATTTATATTGGCTGATATCCCTTTTATAATAATAAAAATATATTAAAAAAAACCCTACAGACGCGGCCAGAGTTAAATAGCACTTAAAGTTGTGCCGTATTATTTGCGAGTCTCTTAATAGAAATTTCCTTTGTCGACCAATCTGCTCCCCCATGGAGTTACAAGGAGCGCAGAGACATTTTATACGATTATATTGGTTATGGTGCTTACAAGGCCATCGAAATGTGTATGCTTGCAATAGTTTGTACATAAAATTTACTTTTTTTACCGAATTTAAAAACAGTCGAAGTCAGACCAAAGTCGAAGACAGAAAATAAAAAGTCGGACCAAAGTCGAAGACAGAAAATAAATAAAGCACGGCGTAGTGTTGCGCCACAAATGTTCATGAATGTTGAGAATAGTGTATCTAAACACTCCTACTTAGCTTTCTGTAAGGGAGGCTGTATAGCTAGAACCTATATGCTTAATGATTACATAGTAAAAGGCCAACACTAAATTAGGGCACCATTTTTAAAATTTAATATTTAATCTGGATAAACAATTAATTATTAAATAAAAATATTTATATATAATATTACCTGAGAAAATGAAATCCGTTTGAGTATAAAATCACTTTTTATTTTATAATATAATACTTGTATATTACATTAATAATATCGCATTACTATTTAAGTTATAGGATATGATAAGTGTTGCCTTCACAAGGGCGAATGTGTTAATACGTATCTATCAGAGCGTTCAATGGTTTTATTAAATGTCTGCAGCATCTGCGTCTCAGATCTCGGGGCGGTTCGGGGCGGCAGGTTATCAGCGGGTCGCGCCTCCTGATAATTACGTTATCAGCGACCTTTAATGGCTGTCTCTCCTCCGCCCCCCTCATTCGCGCAAGCGTACTTCATGGTTCCACATTTGGTTTTTTGCGATATTCTGGAAGCGATGTACACCAGTAACATACCGTCCTATACAAAATTTCGCAATTCCCACATTTCTTGGCCGGTGGATTTCAGGTAGTGGCTCAAGCACTCGGTAAGTGGTTCTGCCTCTGAAGTAGCGAGATGAATCCGAAGAAGAGAAACAGCATCCTATTCCCCCTTGGATGGCCCAAAAACTATTCCTTAAAAAGATTAAATATCTAGGAATCGTTTTAGGCTATGGATTCTTTTTCAGATCATATCAAGAGCGTGACTTACTTAATTTGCTTGCATGGCGTGGACACACCAAGCTAGACATCCTCTAAAAGGATATGAAATAAATTGACCATTGACCGTCATAGAGACTTAGAACTGTAATCGATTTATTGGATAGGAACTTTCCTGACCGCAAGCCTAGGTTCAGGTGCCGCAAGAGGCACCCTTGCCGTTCAGTTCAGTTCACAAATACTTTATTGCACAAAAATTTTAACATACAAATTCAGTAAAACAAGCTTATCATTAAGTGCAAAGGCGGCCTTATCACTATAAGTGATCTCTTACAGGCAACCTCATTTTTAAATATATCTAAAGTAAGAGACTATAGTTGGCGGACATTGGTGCACAATAAACTAAAGTTAATAATATACTAATAGATACACACATACATATATACTTACATACATACTTACATACATACATAAATGCATACATACAAATATAAATAAATTCGAAATACATACATACCCATATACATACATAAATTTAGATAAAAATATAATTTAATTAATATATGCATAAAAACATACTAAAATAAATACTTATAATGATAGATAATAATCTTTAAGGCGTCGCTTAAAAATTGCAATTGAAGTAGAGTGTCCAATAAAGTGCGGCAGCTCGTTCCATAATTTCACCGTTTTTACGGTGAATGATTCACTGTAGCACTTGGTCCGACAAAGGGGAACTTCCAGTACATTGTCGTATCTTGAACGGAGATTGAATGATTGAGAATCGGACCCCAAGAAGGTAAATCTTTGTTTGAGGTATAAAGAAGTAAAAGGCAAATACAGGACAGAGTACAGAAGGATTAGCGCATGATAATTGCGTCGATGTTTCATAGTCAACCATTTAAGACGAACTCGATATTGCGAAATATGGTCATATTTCCTCAATCCGAAGATGAATAAATCGATGACACTACCTGTCGATGACACTACCTCTCATGCAGCCAATAATGCTTGTAAACTTCTCAAGGAGCGAAGAGAGTGCTCTGACCCTCTTCGCTCCCCACTCGGAGTCGCTATAAAGGCCAATAGAGCATTTCCCACAAGGTCAAAAAAATAAACACCTCGAGACGTTATAAATAGCGTTTAATATATTTTTATTTTTTCGCTATGGTATTACGTCAGCGCACTGTTAAGATCTGAAATTTGTAATATTTCGAAAGTTGGGCGGGGCGTGGACCATGATCGGTATAATTTAACACTAGGCACTCTCATTTCACCATGTTATGTACAGAATACAAAGACAAAAAACTAAGTAGTATGCTGTCTGATGTGACATTGACTGTAAATCTTGAGATTAAAAATATGAAATTTCTTAAATATATAATAATAATACGATATTAATACGATATTAATAAAGTATGTACTAGCCTGTAGTTAAAGGGATGTCTTAACACTCAGACCCCGGTTTCCTCTGCCTACCCTGCTAGGTGCGGGGTACAGCATGAAGTAAAAAAATATATATATTACCCTCCATTGCTAGAGATCAATTCAAATGTGTGTTATTTCGATAGTGAATTTGTTCTATAATATACTGGAAACCGGCAACCGTGACTCTCTTACAGAATATGTTAACATTAATACATTTTAATACATTTTATTTAAATTTCTATGATAATATCGTTACATTTCCCTCAAATTATTTTATAGGTGTATTAGAAAAATAAAGCTACTGTAAACACCATAGGGTGTGGGTTTGATTCCATCTCGAGGAAAATAAAACGCGTCACGTCGTCGCCTCGACGTGACACGAATTTAGCAATAGGGAATGGAAATTTGTGGGATACATTGTAAAGGAAAAAATCTAAAAAACTTAAAAATATATATATTTTTAATTATTAAAAAAATATATATTATTTAGTTTTGGATATGCCAAAGTCCAGCACTAGTCCAGCCGTGGACTTGGAACGCCAATAATATTTGATAAAACAAATCCTATGATTACTTATGAATCATGCCAACTAAAACTTTAATAGATAGTAGATTTAGTCATTCATTTTATATAAAAAAACTAAAAAAATATATATAAGTACATGTTTATGTTATGGACGTATGTATCAAGTTGTAATTGTTTGTTTGGACGGTATTTGGCAAATGTAGAAACAGACGACGGCAGTGACATCATTCTCAAGTGGCTATCAATTCGGAACGAACAATTATTTTATTTTCCATACATTTCTTTTATCTGTTTAGCTGAACAGCTATGTTCTAATGTAGTATCCCCTTCACTAATTAAGAGAGAGAGAGAAAGAATAGAAAGAGCAGTGATATCTTATTTCCGATATTATAAATGCGAAAAACAGAAAGAAAGAGCCGTTTAGATGAAGGGACTCTGAATATCTTACTCACTCTCTCACTCAGTTTTACGCTGTATCCCGCACATGGCAGGGTAGGCAGAGGGAACTTGGGAACTAAGTGTTAAGACACTCCGTTCCACTTCCGATCCCCACTTTCCGCCGAATTTGAGGCAAGATGTGTCGTGTGGCGGAGCTCAACGCCGCGTTTTGTCTTGTACCAGAACGAAAATATTAAATATTTCATTTCCTCGAGTGGGGCTCGAACCCAGAACCTGTCGGTTACAGTCACAGTGATCACGTTTCATAAGGACCGGCACTCTACAAACAGAAGAGTTAACAGAATATTTTAGGGCTAGGTGTTTTCAGCCTAGAGGCAACCCTACTACACATGTAGTTTAGAAAGAAAATGTACATTAGCAAATGCTATCTATATATACTTCTATTCTAAAATGCGAGAGAAAATGTCCGTCTGCTTACGCAATACATGTGTGGCTCCTGGAAATGACCCAGTTTACCTCGCTCATAGTGTATAAATCCCGCAGTGCACTGCACTCGGCTGACACTGACATACAAAAATGTAGGTCGCGGCTCCAGAGCTATTTACATACATACAGTCCACAACTGTTTCTCGGAAATTGTAAATTTAACAAAAAAAACAATCTATTCTGTGACATTTTCTTTTGCTTTGAGATATATTACAATTTTCGCTTTGAGATATATTACAAATATGATGCATGTTTCAATATGGTATGCATATTGAATTATTGCCAGATTCAAATATTTAGATTTATATAATAAGTGTGAGTGGTAAGAATGGGAAAGAAGACTTCAGTTGCTTTTGTCGGTATACACTAGTGACTCGACCTAAAAACCAGAAACAATTGGGACAACGAAGGAATTGTATAGAGAGATTAATGACAATGGATGGAATTCGATCTGAAATGGAATGTCTCTCTTCCCTAGGAATAAAACATATAACAATAAAGTTAAACAATTTTATTTAACATAATATTATTTATTTTGTAAATATAACGTAACTTTTTATGGGCACTTTACTGAAAATATTTATGGTAATTTTATAGGCAACAAGTACACAATTGTCACGTACCAACATACCATCTATGTACCACAATGTAACTCATACCAAAAAATGGAAACATATTTAGTGAAATTTGATGAGGTTAGCGAGTTTTTTGACTCTATTAGAAATTTACGCGACACAAAATGATCATTAAGATTATCGATCGAGAGATCCTATCGAAGCCCTCGCGTGAACTTGACCGCTGACGTCAATCGCCGGCAAACACCGGCAAACATGTGTCTATTACCTACAGTGTACAGATATACAGTGGAGGTGCAAAGCGGTCGTATGAAACTGAAAAGAATCCTTCCAATGATTTCTTTGTAACTCTTGAAATAAATGGGACCTCTAAGCCGGGTGTACTCCAACCCTTATAAAACATTTGACACAGCATAAAAACCTAATACATTAAAATAACTCGTGAAACGAGACACAAAAGTAGGTATTTTTTCAGCTTCTCGCTGTATCCCGCACATGGCAGAAAGGCAGAATGTACTAGGGAACCTAATGATAAGACACTCCGATAGGTTCCCCACTTCCCGCTGAATTTGAAGCACTGCGTTTTGAGTGGCGTAACACAACGCCGCGCATTTTCCTTATTACCAGAGCGAAGAGATGAAATCATTATATATTTGAATTGAAAAGCGGAGTCGAATGAAGACCGAACCCGCGGCCTATCGCGTTTAAAGTCACACGCTTGGGCACTTGCGCCACGACAGGTCTCAAAAAGTAAAAGCAAGTAGTACAGTAATTACTAAAAACAATCTAACGCGGCCTCTGCCACCACCTCAGCTCGCTTTATGTAGACTTGTTCAATGTACTCGTATATGTAAATAAAGCTAACAGCTTACGCAAAACAATTACAGACACAAAAACAAGTTAAAGGTCTATGACTCGTTAATATTAATCAGTTTGTATAAAATGAATACGATAAATAAGCTTCGTTAATGTGTTTTTTACTATTTTTAAAATGTCAATTTCAGATTTAGAAAAGAAAAATACTTATTTAGACAATGTGTACAAATTTGGAACGTAGCAGGATTTGTACCTGCGCCTCTTGAGAACCGTTGAAACGCTCTGAACACTAAGCCCTTTCTTATAAAGCTACGTCGTAATTCTTATTCGCTGGTTACAACTTATTTATGTTGTTAGCATCTCTGTAGGATTCAGTACCCTATACGTTCAAATCTTTATACGATTTGTATGTATTTATTTACGCCATTTAAATATGTCATCATTTCTTTAGATATCATATTTGAAGTTTCGCTTAACTCTTACATGTAACTGTAGTTAATTTCTTTACCTTATTGTTTACTCTGAACTCTGAGTTCCCATTTTATACGAAATCTATAAAAGATTTTCTATAATATTTATTATGTATCTATTAAAATAAACCACTAATATACCTACTTACTTATGTAAAAATAAATACCGTAATTCACGATAAAAATAGGTGAAGAAGTAAGAAGTAAGTCTGTTATTAATCTATGCCAATATTTAGAATACTCAGCTTCAGGCTCTTTCCCGCACATGAAAGGGTAGGCAGAGGGAACTGGGGAACCTAGTGTTAAGACACTCCGTTCCACTTCCGTTCCCCACTTTCCGCCGAGTTCGAGGCATTGCGTGTTGAGTGGCAGAACTCAATGCAGAGTAGAAATAATTAGATTACGATGAAAAAATACAGAATTTCTTCAAGTCCACAAAATAAGCTTCTTTTTTTCAGCTTCACACTATATTCATGCACATGGCAGAGTAGAGAACTTGGGAAGCTAGTGTTAATTCACTCTGTTTCGTTCTCCGTTCTCCATTCTCAGCGGCTTGCCTTGTTACCAGAGCGAGGAAATGATAATATTAAATATTTTACTTCTTAAGTAGGGATAGAACCCACAACCTGTCGTTTACAGTCTCACAATTGTACCACTGCGCCACGACCGGCCTCAAATAACAAATCAATCGTAATAACTTACTTAAATACTCTGATTTTAAACATTTACAAACTAAGTCAGTCCAGTGGCTATAGGTCTCACTCGCCTTATCTCAAGAGCGCGTGTAAACTCGTGTCTCAATAACCACTGAACTAACTCAATTACCTACTATTTGTTTACTTGGAACGTCTCATCAGCCGTGACCCGCGTTGCATAACCTGATACACTTGGGACGTCGTAATGTCACTGATAACACCCAAGCGCTATCCCGAAAGCTCTTTAAAGATTTTCTTATCGTGAATTGTTTTCATTTCTCTAGTGATTGTTAATTTAATTAAAGGAAATTAGTTATATTTTCTTAGTTTTATGGATACTGTGGTAAAATAGTGAGTGAGACTGAATGTTTGCGTGAATTCTACCGTCTTCTTCTTCTTCTTTTTCTTCAGCTTCACGCTGTATCCCGCACTAGGCAAGGGTAGGCAGAGGGAACGGAATTGAAACCTAGTGTTATGACACTCCGTTCCACTTCCGTTCCCCACTTTCCACCGAATTTGAGGCATTGCGTGTTAAGTGGCGGAACTCAACGCCGCGCTCTGCCTTATTACCAGAGCGAAGAAATGAAACATTAAATATTCAAATTGAAAATATTAAATATTTCATTTCCTCGACTGGGGATCGAACCCAGAACCTGTCGGTTACAGTCACCCTCTTGTGCCGCTGCGCCACGACAGGCCTCTACCGTCAGATATAACAAAAATTGGTACTTCCTGGCAAAACAAGTGAAAAAATTTTAAATTATAATATTTTCACGATAGTTCTTTACACTCATTTTTAATAAAAGTTTCTAGCAACTAAATACTCATACAGACAACAAACAGAACATAGACAATACAGCATACAAAAATAGAAGCTTTTTATAGATAAATGAAGATGGACGGCGTGTGAGGGGAGTCCGGGGAGAGGTGTGCCGCGTCCGCACTCCGCGGTCGAATCAATTAACCGCCGAGAATCAATCTCCAAATAATATACTGGTACAATGTGTTTTACGTAAGGAAAATGCTGATTGTAATATAACAATGGTTCGTAGTATTTTGTAGTGCAATGAACTCCGTATGCAACTCCTCAATATTTAATGAACTTTAAATATACAAACGAACTGGTAGATCAAGTGAAAAGATCTATCTATAACTTTCAGACATATTTGACTTCAAAAAGAAACTGAGGGATAAGTTAGGTTGGACTCGCTAATCTCCAAAACTACTGGTTTTATTTCATTTTTTTTTTTACTTTGCCTTGTTACCAGAGTAAAGATATGAAACATTCATTATTTAAATCGAAAATGAAAATATGGACATTATTTAAATGGAAAATATTAAATATTTTATTTCCCTGAGTGGTAATCGCCACCCAAAACTTGTTGCGTTTAGAGTGACACGCTTGTGCCCTTACGCCACGACATGCCTCAATTTTTTTATTCGTCATATAATTAATATATCAAGACACTCTTTCAACATAATCCGCTATGCCATACATACCCAACAACACCCAACAACATGTGCGTAATTTAATTTCCATTCAACCGCTCATAATCTTACGCAATTAATATTTTTTCTGTAAATAATATGACGTGATAGAATACAGCATGTATTATCAATACGTTTACTAAGAGGACTGAGTGTTATGTTGAGGTTTATTTACCGAGTCGTATATAATTAGTCACTCTTGAAGTAACCTTCATGAAGGTCACGTCATTTAATTCACGATTTCCCTCTTTTTGTTTTAATATATAATGTTTATCTTAAGTATATCTTATATGTATTTTATAAAATAGATCAGTTTATTTGGACTCCATATTTATAATTCTTAATTCTTAAACAGTAGAATCTTCTTAGAAATAATATATTTGCATGTAAAAAATTTAGAATAAGATAAATTTGATGGTCATTCGCTACCTAAGTACATTTTTTTTCATATTTATTTCTTGTTATACACATTACATTGACAAAAACATCTCCATCATGTTATTTTTTACAGGAATTTTGTATAAGATTGATCAGTAGGTCGATAAGTACGCTTTGAAGTTATGTATTCTGAAGTTTTACGCAACGTTCACTCAGAAAGTGAACAATAAACAGAAAAAAAAAGAACTAAAATTATATCTACTTAACTATCTACAGTTACTGCAGGCCAGCCATGCCTCGTCGATCGTACTGTACACGTACACTGAAGTGCGAGCGTGACGCGCCCGCACACCTCCGTGACACGCCCGCGGCGCGCCGCGCCCTGCCGCCTCTATGGGCACACACTATTTCTATTGACACTTCTCCGTGAAATACTAGTTTACCGTACTCAGTGTATGCTCACAAGTCTAAAGTCTAGCTTTATATATATATATATATATATATATATATATATATATATATATATATATATATATATATATATATATATATATATATGTATATATATACGAAACGGTACGTGTTCGGACATTTATTTATATATTTTAGTGAGTCCATGACATTATTATAATCTGCCGACGACATTTGCATTCTAAATAGGCATTAAATAACAGGCGTATGTAATTCACAAAACATTAATAATTAAATTTTTTTAAATAATTATGTAAGAAGAACAAATCAATAATAAAAAGGTTAGTAATAAAAAGTGTTATTTATCGAATTTCATTCTTACATCAAATAAGTAATACCACTTATCTGTACTATCTGTGTCAAAACAACAAATAATTATAAAAAAAATATATATGATATCTTTTCAGTTATTTATTTCCACGAGTCTCATTAAATGCCTAATGACTTTTGTCATATAGAGTTAATATTTATTTAATTCATTGTTTACATAAATCCTTGCAATGATGTAACACGGTACATATATATGTTAATTAAAATATATTTCCATTAATTTATACACACTTATATCAAGCTAATATGTAATACCTCAATATACAAAATACCACCAGTTTGAAACACCTTGCTTTTGAATGAAATTAGTTCCACAGTGTCTTGCCTTTCTGTTAGAAGAAAAATAAAATGGCGAACAATGCTACTGTATCGTTTGTGTATTGGTATTATTGTAATATATTTATAAAGATAAGTGTTCCACAAGTATATGAAATCAACCAACGCCATTGTTGCGCAGTTATTGCGGTCCTAATAGACTTAATCCCACAGGAATATTCTAATTAGCAACATCTAATATACAAAGTGATGGAGTCTACATGTGACATCGGATCTGAATGTATGTAAACTTAGTAAACATATTATTATTATTTTTTTATAGCTTCACGCTGTATCCCGCACGAGGCAGGGTAGGCAGAGGGAACCCGGGAACCTAGTGTTAAGACACTCCATTCCACTTCCGTTCTCACTTTCCGCCGAATTTGAGGCATTGCGTGTTGAGTGGGGGAACTCACGCCGCGCTTTGCCTTATTACCAGAGCGAAGAATTGAAACATTAAATATTAAAATTGAAAATATTAAATATTTCATTTCCTCGACTGGCGATCGAACCCAGAACCTGTCGGTTACAGTCACACGTTTGTGCCGCTGCGCCACGACAGGCCTCAACAAAACATATTTGCTATATAACATTGAAATAATGATATACTTAAAGTAAACTAAATTGCTCGCGAATATTCCGTCGGCGCTGCCACGTGAGCGGTCGTGAGCGTCGCACAGTAAATTGGCCGACCGACGCGACATGCGCAGGATTGGGTCAATCAGCCGCAAGTGATTTATGTCTTTATGGGAAACTAGTGCACTTCATATTCCACCCTCAGGAAACACCATGAATTGAAACAATTTGTTTTATACGTAGACATAGAAATGATTACAATGGTTTTTATACGGTAGTTATTGTTATATTATATCTTGCCGTGTGATTCCGGCTTAGAATAAGATCACCCTTGTACTGATGGTGTCGTAAGAGGCGACTAAAGTGCGTGTGGTAGAGTCACGTTGCCAGTAATGGCAACACGCATGGGCAGACTCGACCGGATTATTACCACCCCCGGCATTTAAGACCGGCGTTAAGTAGTGGCTTTGGCCACTGCGTTTCGCATTAGGTAATGCCGGGCCCCGGTGCCCTTCCACCTTAAAGGACGGCAACGCTCCTATAGCTCCTCTGGAGTTACACGGGGTCGTGGGCGACGGTGATCACTTACCATCAGGTGACCCGTACGCTCCTTTGCCGTCTTTCCCATAAAAAATTTATATATATATATATATATATATATATATATATATATAATATATATATATATATATTATATATATATATATATATATATATATATATATATATATATATATATATATATATATGTATATATGTATATATGTGTATATATATATATATATATATATATATATATATATATATATAAACATTTTTTTACTAAATCTTTACATATATTTTTGTCTATGCGCTGTTCTAATTATAAAGTCTATTAGTTATTATCAGAGGCCTGTCGTGGCGCAGCGGCACAAGCGTGTGTCTGTAACCGACAGGTTGTGGGTTCGATGCCCACTCGAGGAAATGAAATATTTAATATTTTCAAATGAAATATTTAATGTTTTTGTTTTTTTCGCTCTGGTAACAAGGTAAAGCGCGGCGTTCATTTCCATCACTCAATACGTAATGCTTCGAATTCGGTGGAAAGTGGGGAACGGAAGTGGAACGAAGTGTCTTGACACTAGGTTTCCAAGTTCCCGCTGCCGACCCTACCATGGGATACAGAGTGAATCTGAGTAAAGTCTATTACTATAAAGTTTAATCTAAATTAGTTCAGTATTTTTTGCGTGAAAGAGGAATAAATTAACATCCATACATTCATCATCTTAATCAAATTTCACATTTATAATTTTAGTAGGATAGCATATATCAATGATTTCTAATATTGAGTAAAAATCAAAATCGTCAGTTAGATAATTATTATTAAAGGAAAGCTAAGTTTTATCGATGGACAAGATTCTTCTCAGTTCAAAGATAGTAGACCTTTTTCTTCCCTTCATCACTACACTCTCTTGTATTTTATATAATTTTTTTAATATTATTTAAACATTAGTGCATCAACATCAAAAATATGTATTTGCTGAAGAAGATATGTATATGCTGTACAAGTGAATAATCAACGAAACAAGAAAAATCAAATAGAAAATTTCTAAAAAATCTTGGCAAAGCGCTTTTAGCTCTTAAATTGCTAATAAAATGCTTTTTTGTATCTAAGAACCACCGCGATAAACATGAAAAAAACCCTTTCCTTTCGGTTCCAGAATGAATCAGGCTGCGATGCCAGAGACAGACTGACGTGTGAAACTTACTATACCCTTCTTCTTGCCAGTCAGTGGGTAAAAAAAGAGATATGCGTGTAGACACTCAATTAAAAAGAGAAATGAGATTAAAATGAGAGTTGCTTTTATCAAGTTCTTTTACGAAAATGAAATACATATTATTATTGTTTTTTTTTTTCATTCTTTAATATGACACTGTACAATGTGACTCTTTAGTAATAAAGCGCGGCGTTGAGTTCCGCCTTTTAACATGTAATGTCTTAGACGAACGGAATGTCTTATTATTAGGTTCCCGCTGGTTCCCGAACGACAAAAAAGCGTGAACCTGTTTTTTTTTGTTTTCTTCAAAATACACAACAATTTATTATCTATAGAATAATGACATCGCTGTAATAACATTTTTAAATCCATAAAATTACTACTAGTTTTCACGAGTCACCAAGTAAATAATTACCTAATTACGAGTAGATATCGATAATGTCTTCTTTTATTAGACGCTTTATCGATCAGGCTTAAAAGCAAAGTATAATTTGATAGCACTATTAACGACTGTCCGCGATTTCTTTTGCTAACTATAACACGTAAGTCTCCGTTTTTTTCTCGTTCTCGTGGGAAGTTTGAAAATCTCCACTAAGCTTCCCAAAAGCGTTACATGCTATTGTTCAGCGTTCAGTCACTCAGCAACGAAAGAATTTCATATATAGATAATCTAAACTTATAATAAATCTGTAACTGATCACTGTTTGTACATGAAAGATATTTTAAAATATTATTTTTTTATTCATAATATCGTTTATTCAAAATAGTGTTTTTTTTAAAATGTTATCTGTTTGTCTGTGCGTTTGAACACTTTTATCTCAGAAATGTCTAACGAGATTTAAATGCTGTTTTCTCTTTTACATTTCGGCTTTCCTTAACATTTAGTGTTGGTTTTATTTAGATGATAGTTAAAAAAATTATGTAAATTTAAAATATTTAGTTCGACAAAGTTGCTACATTTTTTTTATACATTTAGCTGAATTGTTTTAAGAATGAATTAAGAAAAACTTTATTGGAACAAGAAAGTAATTGAGTAAATCAAATAGTGTAATTCAAGCGGGCGAAGTCGCGGGCGTGTCGCTTGTAGTAAATATGTTTACTTAGGCGCAGCGTTTTAAGCAATTAAGGCTAGTAGCAGCTGCGTCCGCATATCACGATTTGCTGATTATACATTTCGTCGCGTAAATTAATACATATTATTTCATAATAAATCTTTAGAACAATCTCCCTGTGGAGATAGAAATGGGTGAGGAATATTTTATTTTGAATATTTTTTATTTCCCGCTTTTACGTTATTTATTAAGATCGTTTACTTCGACTTTCATAACAAGGGAAAATTTAAGAAATATTAAAAAATACCTGTTATAAATATCAAAATTATTGTAAATATTATACTATTGAAACTAAACTTAGTTTTTGCGGACATTACACGGCCTTCATGTTTGATATTTTACGATACCTTATTTATGTCAATCAGTACAGAGGTTCTGGAGAAATCAGGTAATAAATAATATTACATACATACATACATTAACGCGTAAATACATATCCCTTTCTTTGCAGTCCGGAAAAGGCTGACTCTTCTAAAACTAAAAACGCATCACAATCAGATTACCAAAAGTTAAGGTTTAATTATACTAGGAATTTTCATGTATAAAATTCCTAGTGTAATTAAACCTTAACTTTTGGTATAACAGCGATCATCGTTTTTTTCTGTCTGTGTCGTACAATTGTTTCTCATTCATTAATCACCAAGTGGCTCGGACGTAGCGAATCACGCGTCCGCTACAAGTATCTAATTAGTATCTATTTATTTCGTTCGTTTCATTACCAAGAACAATTTGCAACAGCAAAATTTTATTATTAAGCATTTTTAGACGTGTAAAGGCGATAGGTTCGAGCCTCACTCGAGAAATTAAATATTTAATATTTTCAATTTAAATATTCAATGTTTTCATTTCTTCGCTCTGGTAACGACAAGGCAAAGAGCTGCGTTGAGTTCCGCCACTCAATACGCAGTGATTCTAAATTTGGCGGAAAGTGAACGATGGAAAGAAGTGTCTTAACACTAAGTTGTCAAGTTTCCTCTGCCTACCCTGCCATGTGACGGATACAGCGTGAAGCTAATAAATATAAATAAAAAGATAATCTTACAATTTTTACTTAAATATTCAGTGATAAATATTTTGCTTACCGACTCTATATGATTATATACGAGCATATTCTCAAAAATACAATATATTTCAGCTTTACGCTGTATTCAGCACATGGCAAGCCAAAGGGAACATAGGAACCTAGTGGTCCGTTTCCGTTCCAATCAAGACATTGTCATTCCCCACATTTCGCCCAAGCAAACAAAATTCCACTACGCACTTTCCATTGCCGAATTTTGGAGACATTACATGTTAAGTGGTAGAACTGAATCCTGCTTTTTGTCTTGTTACCAGAGCGAACTAAAATAATAAAGTTTGATTGTATATTTCATTTGCTCGAGTCGGGATCAAACCCATACAACCTGTCCTTTTACACACGCACTTGTACTCCTGCGCCACGAAAGGCCCTAACACTAGATAGTAATTTATGGAGTATATTAAATGAAAGTATATTTGTAATTTTGTACTGACACAATATTTTCTTTTTCTTTTCTTCAGCTTCACGCTGTACGAAACATGGCAGGGTAGGCAGAGGGAAAACCTCTGAGAAGCTAGTGTTAAGATAGTCAGTTCCGTTTCCCACTTTCCGCATTTTATATACTAATCTCAATCATTTTCTTATTCTAATAACATTATCACTTATTACACAACCACAATATCTATCGAGGCCTGTCGTGGCGCAGTGGCACAAGAGTGTGACTGTAACCGACAGGTTCTGGGTTCGATCCCCAGTCGAGGAAATGAAATATTTCATATTTTCAATTTAAATATTTAATGTTTCATTTCTTCGCTCTGGTAATAAGGCAAAGCGCCTCGTTGAGTTCCGCCACTCAACACGCAACGCATCAAATTCGACAGAAAGTCGGGAAACGAAGTGGAACGGAGTGTCTTTACACTAGGTTCCCGAGTTCCCTGTGCCTACCCTGCCTCGTGCGGGATACAGCGTGAAGCTGAGTAGAGTGAGTACAATATCTATACATTGAAACCGAAAATATCGACGTTCGGCGGAGTGAATAACTAGATAATAAATGTTTTATACTGAAGTATTTTTTATAACTTTCTTATAGAGATTAGCGCGTATAAACGCACAAACAAGTAGACAACAGAATATATATATATATATATATATATATATATATATATATATATATATATATATATATATATATATATATATATATATATATATATATATATATATATATATATATATATATATATATATATATATATATATATATATATATATATATATATATATATATATATATATACAAATGTATAATAACAATAGAGTTCATTTCTTTCAATCAAAAAGTAAGTTACAGGTAATGGCTCTACCAATTAACAAAGTATTTGTGTAAGTACAACTTAATAGTTTGTTTATTTATGCTCGCCAATCTCTACCGGACATAATATTATAGTTAAACGTAATTAGCATGCGATGTCGCAACTTTGAATACCGGAGCGGCCGCCCCGCGAGGCGCCGGCTGCGGAAAAACTGGCCTCATCAAATAATATTTAAGTTTACAACTCGCTGTGCATTGTGGAATGTCGGTAATAAATAACAACGCGATATATTTTATAACCCAAAATAGTAGGTATTTCATTTTATTTTTCATTAGTTACATTAGTTTTTACGTGCGCTTATTGGCAGTTAATAACTTATGACAAGGGCGATGTAAAAAAAATTGGATTAATATTTATATCCTATATATATGATATATATTATTTGTACATTATGTGTATGTATAATAATATTAAAAACGCTTTGATTTCTTATTGATATATCCTACGTTTCTGTTAAAATAGTTCTAAAAAAAAACATTCCGTAATTTTAGTTAACCATAACAAAACTCAATATTGAGCTCTAAAATATATAATATCAATAAAACTATAATACTCACACGTGAATCTGGCCGCGGCTAATCAAAATAGATTCCAAGGACTTTATAAAATATTACGAGTATATATGTAAATGTGGACGCGTGCGTATCAAGCGGCAGCGGCGCGGACACTGACGACGGCGGACAACACACGGCACTGATAAAAGATAGCCCTCGACTTGACATATGATCATCTTAGATACTGTGCCCGTGTAGTTATTCAGCTGTATACTTACCAATCACCATTCACCACCAGTCGATGATTACAGTTTTCTCAGGATATGTGGGCAATGATTGACTTGGATGATGCATGATCTCTACTATCAAAACAAAAAGCTTACGTCAAAAAACTAAGCCCGCATAAATTGGTATTTATGATAATATTATGACAATATTAATATTATTATCTATAACTATACTAGCGTCAACAACTAAAATTATTTTAGAAAAAAATCAGTACTTAAATTTTCAATTCATTCTAAGCCATTATATATATACTGATTTTCATGACAACCGGTTAAACGGGGCAGAAGATGCTACACTGCAGCGCCACCTGGTGGCAAGTGTCATCAATAAGCATATTATACAAACTTTCTCAGTGAAAAAATACTACTATATATATTTTTTTATAATAATCGGTACAGCAGTTTTTGAGTTCATCGATGACATACAAACAAACAAACAATTTATATAAAAGAAGAAAAGAAGAAGAAGAAGATGATATATAAAATTACTTTTATTATGCTTGAACATTGGTCACTTATGTACGAGTATTACAGTCCGGTGGCTATTGGGTGGCGTTAAGCATTTTTAAATTTCAAAAATCACGCTGTAGTTGCGGCGTTATCTATGCTTATGTAGAATAAATCCGTAACTGATCACTGTCTTTACATGGAAGATATATTTTAAGGGTTTAATAATATAATATGGCCAAAATTGTTATTTGTTCAAAAAAAACTGTTTTTATGTTTGTCTGCACGTTTGTACGCGGTTGTCGAAAACGGTTCACCAGAGTGAATTCCAGTTTCCACTATTACATTTAGGCAGCCTCTTTCCTCCACCTTAAAGGACGACAACGCTCCTGTAGCTCCTCTGGAGTTACTCGGGGCCGTGGGCGACGGTGATCACTTACCACCAGGTGACCCGTACGCTCGTTTGCCTTGTCTTTTCCACAAAAAAAAAAGATGTTGTGTTTATTCAAATTATTTAGCTTATAATTTAAAAATATTTAGTTTGACAAAATTCCTACAAATGTTTCATTCATTTTGCTGAAATTTTAGTTTTCAATGTATAGTTATTGTCTTAAAATTAATAATTTCATTAGAATAAAATAATAATTGAAATTAGTAAATAAAATAGTTTTCATCTACGCGCTGTATCCCGCTCATGGTAGGGTAGGTAGAGGTAATTAGGGAACCTAGTGTTATGACAATCCGTTCTGTTTCCTACTTTTCGCTCAATTTCAGGTATTGTGTTCTTTGCCTGTTACCAGAGGGAAGAAATGAAAATATTTAATATTTCATTAAAAAATATTAAATATTTCTTACCTTCAAATGGGAAATGAACCCACAACAAGTCTATATTATTAAAAATCATATTATGTCGATAGACACTTCATAATAATTTAAATAAACAAAATTATTAAAAAACAAAAAGATTTCAAAAATATTATGACAATTTACAATATTTATATGGACAAACATTATGGAACGCCCATAATAACCCTTCTCGTTGTTTATTGGCAAAAAATCAGAAAATCATTGAAAAAGTTATCTTAATCACACCCTAATCAAAATCATAACAATACTTATGTACAATACATATTTAAATGAGAGATAACCTTCTCCAGGCATGTTCAACCCAAAAAGATTTTGTCTGTATTACTTGCTTATTGCCAAACGCTAAGTTCAGCGGCCGAGTACAGGAAAATACAATTTATAGATAGTAATCGTTATTTAATAGACTTTGTTTTTTATATAATTATTCAACAACGATACAATGACGAAACAGAACACAGGATGTACATACAAAAAACAGTTTCTGAAAAACGTTCTTAGCTATTATTTCATCACTTTGACCACCGAGACGTAGAGTCGTGTTAGCATAAAGTTATGGAGGAATCACTTACAAAAAAAAGATTTTTTGATAATTCCGCCAAAAACATGTTAGATGTTAACATGTTTTTGGCGGAATTATCAAAAAATCTTTTTCTCTAAAAAAAATCTTTTTATCTAGCGATATTAACGTAAGAAATTATAGCTAATGCTTTATTACCTTTTTTGTAAGTATGTTATCAAACTTTTTTGTTACCGTTTATGTTAGACACAGAGACTACTGAACTTTCCTGTATGTAGGTGAATGTAGAAAATCCAAATCGAGAACCGGAAAATACTGAATTTTCCATTTTACTTTTTATCTAATCACATCAAAGTTGTAGATGATGTCTAGTATTGAATACATCATTGTTCTCTCTTTATATAACATATTATATTAGACTGTAGATTAGAAAAGATTTTTTTCAACTCCACGCCTTATCCCGTAGCAGGATAGACAGAGAAAACTTGGAAACTTAGTGTTAAGTCACTCTATTCCGCTCTCCTCCCTCTGCCAAATTTAAGACACTGCGCATTGAGTGCCGGAATTCTACACCGTGCTCTTGTTACCAGAGCGAAGAAATTAAAAAATTAAATATTTAATTTGAAATTTTTAAATATTAGAGAAATTGTAGAGATAAAGTACGCTGTGACTGGACACGCCCTCGTCCAGACGTAGTCGCTGACAAATAAGATAAGGAATTGTGCGTAAGAATATTAGTATCACATGAGCTCTGTGCAATAGTTCATAATATTTTTACACATCACACCTTATCAGCACTATGTTTTTAGTTTTAAATATAATTATGTTTCTTATTTTTCTGTAAAACAATAAGCTATCGTATCTGAGAGTTCTGAGAGTTTAGCTACTTTTAATTATTATTTTCATTATTTTCGTTAAGCGCTTTTTTACGCTTTAATGAAAATTAGTTGAAGTGATAGTTAAGTGATTGCACGCCTATGAAGTAAGTTATATAATATTTAAGTTAGGCACAACATTTGGGTTCATTTAACATTGACCTTATTTTTTATTATACCTTATATTTATAAGAACTGCAAGCAGTTTTATTAGGTAATGTAACTGCGGTCTTCCAGTTGTTATCTTGCTTTATTTCCACGCCCTACTTAGCTATATAGTTAAGTATTTTCTCAATTACGACTTATAACATTCAGTCGAACAAAGCCCACTGTGCCACATGGTTGAGGTCTGTAGTGTGTGACTGTAACCGACAGGTTCTGGTTCGATCCCCACTCGAGGAAATGAAATATTTAATATTTTCATTTCTTCGCTCTGGTAAAAGGCAAAACGCGGCTTTGAGTTCTGCCACTCAACACGCCATGCCTCAAATTCGGCGGAAAGTGGGGAACGGAAGTGGAACGGAGGGTCTTAACACTAGGTTCCCAACTTCCCTCTGCCTACCCTGCCATGTGCGGGATACAGCGTGAAGCTGAGTATGAGTACTTATGACATTCAGTCGAACACATGCCCACTGCGACACAATGTAACGTTTATAATATAATTTATAAAATATTTTTCCTTAAACATAATTGATTGAAAATAAATGTTATCAGTTTCAGCAGATAGCTGTATTGATATATTGAATTATATGTAACTTACTGTGTGTAGATACGACACGCTAAGTCGCTTATAACTACCGAAACTGGATTTAAAAAATAAATATAAAATTATGACATAGATAAGAAAGAAAGAATATAAGCTGAGAAATCACCAAACGAAAGTACTGATAAAAATGAAACATGATAATTCAAATAAAGAAAGAGATGAAAGGTTAACAAACAACTTTCGGAAAAACACAAATCGTTTTGGCAGGAAGTGAGTGCTTCCCTAAGTTGCTCGCTAGCCTGTAGAATGAAAAGGGTGCTTTCGAAGGAATGTGAAATTTTGAGAGAGCTACTGGTTTTGACAGAACGTAGCGACGGGCGAAATTCTACAAAGAGGTAACGCCTCTGCTCAAGTAACACTGAAACGAGTATTGATGGCGAAATCAGTATAAAATTGAGAGTGCAATACGAAGTCAAAAATATGGTAAGGCAGCGGGAGCAGATGGAGTTACTGCCGAGGTGATCAAATATGGATGGCAACGCGCCTTGAACCAGTTCTAGGTTTTGTAAAATGTATGCTGGAAATTGGAGAAAGACACAGACGATTCGCGAGGTGTGGTCATCGTGCCTTTGTTTAAAGGCAAAGGTTTACATATAGATTGCGCAAGCCATAGCTATCTATCAGTTTGATTAGCTTGGGTAGTAAAATTTATGGTAAAATATTTACAAGAAAAATGTAAGAGAGATTCGAAAGGTAGTTATGGGAGGCCCAGGGAGGTGTTAGAGGGTGTATGGATTTAATTATTTCACTCCGCATGATCACGGAAAAAAAATGATTCACGGAAAAAATGGTACTCTTTTGGAGCAAGGTCCGGGGAGTAAGGTGGATGAAGTGGATGTCTTAGACATTTCAATTGAAGTTCTTTTAATTTGGTGAGCTTGTGTTGTACAGTGCGCGGTCTAGCGATGCCGTTAAATAGAAACAGCGTACACCGATTGTCTCGGTTATTTAGTAGCTAGCTTTTCCATCATGGTTTGCAATTGCTGACAATAGACGTATGCTGTAATCATCTGGCCAGTTTTGAGAAAATTATGATGAACGACACCGGTACTTATCTATCAATTTGAAAATTCTAACCTAGACGTGGTTTGCGATGAATCCGCTTCCCAAACAGCCTTTAATTCTTCATTATAAACTTCGATCTCCGATTATCCACGAAGCTTCTTTTGCAGGTCGTAATGTTCAGAACGAAAACGTAGAAACCAAAAAGCAGCTCTGCCTTTTTAAAGTTAGTGTATGGAATTAAAGTTAGTAAAGTAAATCCGAGTGAAATAATAACCATTTATGACAATCAATAAAAAACCTTGTTGCGATTATTTATACAATAATCTGAATTGACAAACCTGGTGCCTAATCGAGAATGTAATCGGCGATTGAAGAGTAGAGCTCTTCAATCATCTCTTTTTGTTTCTATAATTCAATATGGAATATACATAAAGTCAAAATTTCTTTTAAAAATAAACTTTAATCTAGTATGTATGTAGTAAGTATGTACACATTACAATGAAACGATATTTTCTTAATTAATTTGTAATTTTATGATGACAGTGGACAAAGCGAAAGAGGTATGCCGAGACCGTGGCGTTTAGGGCCCCGTTCTCTTTGCCTACCCCGCTAGGGATATAGCGTGGAGCTAAGTTAAGCTATATATACAACATTTGTCAAACCAAAACTGACGTCAAGATCACAAATTTTTATATATCGGCTTCGATATGCATGCTTTACTAATGCCTTAAATACTATATTGCTATATTTTTTTGCAGAGAATCGTTTATATAATGATTATAATTTTAAAAAAAAACTAGACAGGACTAAAATTATTTTTTTTACAGCTTCACGCTGTATCCCGCACTTGGCAGGGTAGGCAGAGGGAACTCGGGAACCTAGTGTAAAGACACTCCGTTCCACTTCTGTTCCCCACTTTCCGCCGAATTTGAGGCATTGCGTGTTGAGTGTCGGAATTCAACGCCGCGCTTTGCCTTATTACCAGTGCGATGAAATGAAACAATAAATATTTAAATTGAAAATATTATGTATTTCATTTTTTCGACTGGGATCGAACCCAGAACCTGTCAGTTACAGTCACACGCTTGTGCCGCTCATATAAAAAAATAACAGGCCTCATAAAATATAAAAACGTATTGTTACATTACATATTTCAGCCTTTTGGATTTTTATCAAGTTATGGTACAACAAGTCCAGGAGCACCAAACGCTACGGTCTCGGCATACCTCTTTCGCCTCGTCCACTGTCATCAGCCTCTTCATACATGCCCTCCGGGGGGTCCTCATGCTTTTTACGTGACCTTCCTCCAGTATCATCGATACTGTGTTTTCGAAGGTCAACCGAGGTCTCCCTCTCCCTCTCTTACCACTCACTTTTCCTTCATAAATCTTTTTTACCATTATTTCTTCACTCATTCGCTCGACGTGCCCAAAACACCGGATCCCGTTTTTCTTCATTCTCAATATGGCATCCATGCTAGTAGGTACCTGCCATTCTGTGTATCTCTTCATTGGGTATGCGATCAGCTAAACTGACTCCGCATATCCGACGAAGAGACCGCATCTCTACAGTATTCATCTTTCTTACATTCTTCTTCTGTAATACCCACGTTTCGCTGCCGTATAACAGTGTCGGTACCAATACTGCATTGTGTACGGCCAAACGCGCAGCTATGCTGACGTTTCGCCGTCTCAACAATGTAGCTAAAGCCCCGTTAACTCTGTTACCGGCAGCAATACGCCTTTCCACATCCATTTCGTATCTACCGTCTCTGCTAAACATACTTCCCAGATATACTACTTCATTCACTTATTCTAATATCGTAAAATTTACACTGATCTTTCATTCTGTCCTTTCCTTATTTCTTTCAAATATCAGAACCTTCTTTATATGCAATTTATATTCAAGGTACCTAATTTCACTCCCATTTCACTTTGTCTCACTCCATGAAGACAGCTGTCCAAATACAAATTGAACAACCAAGCTGACATGGCGGAACCTTGTTTAACACCCGATTAGATATCAAACCAAGGCGACATGCCAGCTCCTACTTGCACACAGGCTGAGTGATCTCTGTAAAGAGACTTTACAGTCTGTAGCAAGGGTCCGCTCACATTGTACCGGGGCAGTATCTCCCATAATCTCTTTCTTACAACCCTGTCAAACGCCTTTTCCCAATCCACAAAAGCACAGAAAACTTTCTGGTTTACTGCCAAAAATTTCTCTGTGATCATGCGGAGGGAAAAGATCTGATACACCCTCTTCCAGGTCTAAAGCCTCCCTGGGCCTCCCACAACAGCCTTTCGGATCTTTCTTGCATTCTTCTCGCTAATATTTTAGCATAAACTTTACTACCTAAGCTCATCAAACTGATAGCCCCATAGCTTACGCAATCTATCTGTGAACCTTTGCCTTTATACAAAGGCACGATGACTGCAGGCCCGCCGCAAGCGGGCGTGCAAGGCGTGCACTGCACACGGGCGGCACGTCCATGGAGGCGGCAAACCGAGCGATTTAACAACGTCACGTAATATTCAAAGTTCTTTTCATAATAAAGAGTTATCCCTCTTACAGTATAAGAAATGTCATGGCATGGAATAAAAAGTGAGCCGTCAGCGTACGGCTCTAAAGTTTCAAGATAATTCAAGAAGTGAATCAGGCATTGACGGTATTGATTTGTTTAATATAATCGTTGCATTAAAATTGCATTTTACAGAAAATCTGAATAATGATCCAAAAAAAGGTTAACAGCTTGTTAACCTTTTTATTTTTAAAGAGTAGTGTTACCCAGCAAGCTTTTTGTATGAGGTTAGTAATGTATTAGATCGCATCATCTATCTCGTCAGGTGTTTTAAGGAGATCGTTATATCAATGCTTTCCTCAATGAATTCTCAGACCCCTCCTCAATCCTTGAGTTTATGGAACAAGATATGAGCCCTCTCGTAGCAAATAATGGACGTCGTAATAGTAAGGACACGCGTGTGGTCTGTGCTACTGTCTAGACTTTCAACAAATTACATGAAAGTTCATCCTTCATGTAATTTGTCGAATGCCCCATTATTATGAAGAAATACAGCAAATTTGGTGTTTTATTACAATCTGTTATCCAGTAGGTTGGTTCTCCCGATGATATAAACTTGGGATTATTTCCGTCAAGGCGTAACTTTAATTGTCTGCCTTTAGTTGTAAGCCTTGAACCTCCAGTATGTGTTTGGCGTCCCACCACCAGCTACAAATCTTCCTCCCAGTGATGTAAAAATCTTCGTCAATTGGTGAAACTAAATTCATGAAATTTAGTTTCATCTATTGGCGAATAGTAGATTGCCGAAACGTTCAGTTGGCCACGGTTACCTTCCACTGCAACAGTGGTAACCTGGATATGCTTTGTCCTATACTCCGGGAACACTTGATGTTCCATAGAATTTCTTATTACAATGGTAATATATCCTGTATGACCCGTTCCATCTGGATGATAAGTCACGTTGGTTAAAGTGTATAAAGATTTCTAAGCCATTCCTATTCGAAGCAAAACCATTGATGTTCCAGGTCGCCTCTCTTAGGTCAGTCATTTTGATATTTTATCAACAATAGCGACTATGAGGCTCATAAAAGTGTCCATTTGTTATAAAGACCATGTCGAATTCTTCCGAATGTTTGATTAGCAGTTCGTCTATTTTAATGTTTATACCAGTTGTAGTTGTTGGGTTATTTTTTATATTTCAATATATCATAGTATAGTTGTACTTCCTGCAATTCTTTAAGATGTGGTCGTGTAACTAAGGGGATAGTTTTAGTTGGCCCTTGTCATATTTTGCCGCTGGGTATTGGGATTCTTGCTAGGCGACTTTTTAAGACCTTCTTGTAGACTTCACAGCCTTTATAATTGACCGAATGTGCTCCTTGGCAGAGAACACATTATGCTGGTTTGTTACTTTCTTTCTTTGGGCAGTCTGTTGTTTTGTGTCCCTGGCCCCATTTTACTACTAAGTTATAGGGTCTCATGCAGTAATTCTTGGAGTGGCCGTATTGTTGGCATCTTTGAAATTGCGGTAATGTTTTTCTTTTTGTTTGGATCTTCATTTGACAGGCAGCATTTGGTGATAGATATATTTAATATCTTTCATTTTTGTATTGTTAACTCTGGTTTCGATATTAACAAAAGAAGTTGAGATGCTCCTGGTTCCAATTTTGAGTTCATAATTCTACCAAAGTTTCCAGTCTTTTCGATTGCTTCAACGGTTGCACTATGTGGAGTTGTATAGAGTAGATTTTTTTAACGATCCTCTAGCAGGGTGGATCTTTTAAGTTAACAAAGTGTCTTTTAAGTACTTTATTTCGAACTAGTGTTATGACGTTTTTGTATAACGCTGTGTCCAAGTTATTCTTAATTGGTTTCTGTTGTGCATTATGTGTGGGTGGTCTGTAATAATTCTACAAGCTTAATAATATCTTCAATACCTTCATGTTCGGACTTCGGGAGTTTTATTCTGCAACATTGTATTTATTGTCGGTAAATGAGGTAGGTTCCCCAGGGAGGAGCTTCTCGTTCTTGTAAACCGGTTAAAGTGGAATATCAGTTGAACAAATCGTTTTGCAGTAGCAGTCTCTCGTACAGAAGTTTGGTCACTCACTTCTGCAGTCTTCAGTAACAACCACGATGTCCGGATACTTCATGGCGCCGGGGGTTGGCCGAATCACATGAGAATCTATTTTTCTTATTATTCATAATTTTATATGAAACTGCTATCCTCCCATCTTTCAAGATGGGAGAATAGCAGTTGCCCGAGCACCTGCCCTCGGTATTTTTTAGTAAATTTGGTCATTTATAGTCTCCTATGACCAGTTTGATGGGTCACTTAACCGCTGCCCGCCGGCTGCCAAAATGACAATACCAAATTTGTTGATGATAATAACATGGTTTTACATTTGATTAAACAAAAATATTTTTCAATCAAAATTAATGTTTTATATTTAGTTAAATGTTTTTCTCTCAGCATATAGTTATGTAGTTACAGGGCGGCACAATCGGTATTGCACGCGGGCGCTCTAACACCTAGCAGCGGCTCTGGATGACTGCACCTCGCCTATCGTCTGGGACCTCCCCCGATTTCCAGCATAAATTGCACAAAAACCAGAACAGGTCCAAGACGCGTGGCCCACCATATTTGATCATCTCTGCAGTAACTCCATCTCTTCCCGCTTCGATCAAGCGTGATAAGATCATTATACTATTTGTAAATTTTAGGTAAATATTTTAATATTTGAATTATCTTATATACTTATAGTAAGTACGTTTTTTGCCGTGTGATCCCGGCTTAGAATAGGATCACCCTGGTACAGATGGTGTCGTAAGAGGCGACTAGTGTGTGTGGGAGAGTCACGTTGCCAGCAATGGCAACCCGCATGGGCAGACCCGGTCGAGTCTGCCTATGCGGGTTGCCATGCGGGTTGTTACCACCCCCGGCATTTAAGACCGGCGTTAAGTAGTGGCTTTGGCCACTGCGTTTCGCATTAGGTAATGCCGGGCCCCGGTGCCCATCCACCTTAAAGGAGAGCAACGCTCCTGTAGCTCCTCTGGAGTTACACGGGGCCGTGGGCAACGGTGATCACTTACCACCAGGTGACCCGTACGCTCGTTTGCCGTCTCTTCCATAAAAAAAAAAAAGTAATTCCGATTTATATTAAGTTTTTTTTATATAGTTAAGTATATAGCTGTTTGGGTATTTACTTACTTTTCATTAATCAATCGTCTATTTATTATTTGTTTTGTTTTTTTATGCAAACTGTACTTTTGCAAGAAAAACTAATTGTGATTTCCTTTAATTAATCTTATTTTTTCTGATAAATTAAGAACATATGTGAGGTGAATTTGAGTTTTCACAGAAACAAATACTGGCAATTTATATTTTTATTTAAAAAAAAGTAACCATTTTACCACAGAAGAAAAATAAAGTTGCACTCAATCACAACAAGTGCACGCCGCATACATTACAAGTAAGAACTATTAAACATATTTTTAAAAATATATATTTTGCTTTACAAATAAAATCAGGAACATCTCAGCACCCGTCAATTCTGACAGATAAAAAATCATTCTGAAAGATAAAAACCAGCTGACAGGATAAACTGCAGGCATTTTAGCCTCTAAAAGTCTTTTATTATTGTAAATTAATAGTTAAAATTTATACATTGTTTAAAAGAATCTATTTATACACATGTAAAAAGTTACCATTTAAAAAAAAATACATTAATAAATTATTAAAATATTTTGTTATCGTTATATATAAAATGTCCAGAACATACAATAAGAAAATATATAAAAGACAGTCTGTGCGCGTGTGCAATTTTAAAATGAAGATGAATAGAAACATTTGAAATAAATATGATTTTTCCATATTACTACTTACAAAATATTTAAATATAATTTCTTAGAAAATAACACCGAAAAGATATACCACTTTTATCATACATATAATTTTTTTATAGTAAAATATATCAAGTAAGTTTTTTAAAATTTACCGTGTTGTCATTAAAATTGTATAGACATACAAAGTTGATGCCTAGGGCCGTGGTCCGAATTATGCTCACATTACTCTCGACGCTCACACTGGTAACGTGCGGTCCGATATTAGTGAGCGCGCCAACGTCTGTTAGCAATACTAATAATACGGACCACAAGTGGTCCGTGAGCGTGCTTACGACCTTGACAAGTTAATATGTTTAACTTGTCAAATTCGTAAGTACCTAACGGAGCATTTTTTGATATAAATATGAGTATAGCCGATGAAGATTATAAATTGCTTGTGAAAATGGTTGTATTCAAGCATTTTCCGCAATTGAGGAAATTGACGATAGTGACATTGACGTGCAGGATATATTAAACGTCATATAAACGTCAAAATAACATCAACGCTCACGGTGCTCACGCTCCGACCCGTCAGCTCTGTATGCACTAGCCAGTGACGTCAAAAGTGACGTCATACTATTCACAACGCTAACTGTGAGCGATAAAAGCTCAATACGGACCGAGCGTTGGCGCGCTGTGAGCGATGTGAGATAATTACGGACCACGGCCTAAGATATACGGTTCTCTCTTTTGCTCTTGGATTACGGTGTTCAAGACGTGCCAGATCTCAAAACACCTTTGTATGAAGTCCTTCTCAAGCTGTATGTATGGAAATCATAGTATTTTACAGTAGTCCGTGGTCACGGGTAGACTGACCTCTACCCGTGACCACGGACTACTGTAAAGTGTTCGAATCGTCGGGTTTCTCAAAAATGTTTACCACTTAATATACGTGATTAATCCGGTTAAAAGTGTTTCATTTAAAATGTGTAACAATCGTGAAAATCAAAGATATTATTATTACTACTTTTTCTTTTAACGACATCGGTCTGTACATTTTCAATTTTAAAATACATTTTTGCTTGCATATTTATGTAATATAGACTTTCTTATGAGCCTTTTACGAAGTAAGCAATTTGAAGACGCACTTTGCCTTGCTAGAGCAGAGAAATGACCATAATTCATTCCCCCGAGCGGGCATCGAAGCCACGATCACATTAGTACACCATCCTCAACAACTGTTGTATTTTTTCTTTTGTGAAAATTAAAGTACGGAAAATTATTTTTGTACGTAAAATTAAAACCGTAAGCCTAATTTATTCCTGTATTATGATTTGAGGCCTGTCGCGGCGCAGCGGCACAAGTGTGTGACTGTAACCGACAGGTTGTGGGTTCGATCCTCACTCTAGGAAATGTAATATTTAATATTTTCAATTTAAAAATTTGTTTTTCCTTCGCAGTTCCGCCACTCAACACGCAATGACTTAAATTCGGCGGAAAGTTGGGAACGGAAGTGGAACGGAGTGTCTTAACACTAGGTTCCCAAGTTCCCTCTGCCTACCCTGCCTCGTGCGGGATACAGCGTGAAGCTGAGTAAATCTAATTTAATGTTTTTTTGTTATTGTTTGTTAATATAAACAATTATTATGACTTTAGAACGTAACTCTTAGCAACTCGTTCATTAAACGAGTTCAATGACCCACAAGATAACCTTTTCATTGAATAAAAAATGTCAGTTCTGTCGTCATTTTTCTTTAAATAATTTATTATTTTATAAATATTTTTTTAAACGCTCAAATTTAACATAACTAATAATTCAAAGACAAAATAAGTAGATTTTTATAGTAAAAATATTTTGAAAAATTGATGTATCTCGCTAAATGCGGGAAAGACCGTGAAACTAAAATTTAGCGTGTTTGGAATACGCACACTTTTATACTAGTAAAGATGATAAAAAAAATATTAAATAATTATATGTTATTATAATAAAAGCGGAACACCAGTTCAAGTACATACATACAGTAATAAACATACAAATACAAACAGACCGACAGACATTTTATCACAAGTAGAGGCACTTTACCTTACAACTACTTACTACTACAGTGTAACTATGAGCTACATACTATGTATATATCACGTGACTTCGCTCGTCCCCTCGAGCTTACAGCAGTGGCATATCAATAGTAACAAGACATATGGGTTCATGGTTTCATATCACGTGATGTTTTTTGTAGCATTTTAAATCCTAATCAATTTTGAATTATTTTTGTTTGTAAATTTTTGTAGATTTCATTAAAATCTGAGTTAGTATTGTATTTGTTGTCATCACACAACTTTATTATATTTATTCTATGGACGTTCAAATCACTTTGATTTAGTCAAATCGTTCAATTAGTTTAGAAATTATGGCAGTTCAAAATTTCGAAAATTTTAATGTTTCATATATCCACTGCTTCTTTTTGAAACAGGAGTTATTACGTGAACGCGTAGATGTAATCGATTTCTATACGTTAAAGCTGATAAAATTAGCTTCAATTTACATATATTTATAATGAAATTTTTCTCTTGCAGAAAATACATACTCGTGATAGCTTACTGCAACCCTCCTGCCCCCTTGTGATTATCACCTACCCCTAACCCCCTCTTTCGAACGTCACGTGATTAATTTACGGCTCTTAAGGAGAATCATATTATATAATAACAAAATGGAAAAGTGTAATCAGAAAATAAATTATGACACGAAATAACAAACTAAAATACTTCATTAATGAACATTTCAACAACCTACGTAGTAGAGGTGTTTGTTATACTATGTAGCTGATGGAAATAACGTTTTGTGTTACTTTTGGATGTGTTAATTATTTTGAAAGAGTGATCTGAAAAAGGTTACATAGCGATACGTGTATAATAATATATACCAACAAAGCGATGTCGTTATAAATGATATCGGTATAGATTGTATTATCAACAATACATTAATATAAATATCATATAGTATAAATAACGTAAAAAATAATACGTTATCTAAAAGTAACACACCGCTACATAACGTTACCAAATTATAACCGTTACAAACACTCCTAATACGTAGTACAAAATAATATCGTAATTATGACTTTAAAGAATTGTTATGGGAAAAAACATTTATTTCCCAACACTAGCCTAATTATCTTAATGCTAGTGTTGCGCCACCTATATTCAATTCATTCCGACGTTCACTTTTTCCTGTATAGAAATGATTCTCCTTACAGCTAATTCGGTACTCAAAAAATGGAATAAAACGCAATAATTATAATATAAGTTTATATAAAATATCCCCAAGATCAGTGGTGAGAGGAGAAGAAACAAAATTAAATACAGTATCACCACGAGCCTCAATTATATAGTTACGCCACGGTTAACGTATCACAATTTTTTTTTCAGCTTCACGCTGTATCCCGCACATGACAGTATAGGCACAGGGAACTTGGGAACCTAGTCTGGAAGTTCCGTTCCGTTCCCGACTTTCCGTTGAATTTGGGACATAACGTGTATAGGAAATATTTAACCGAATCTTGTCTTGTTACTGAAATGCACACGCTTGTGCCGCTGCGCCATGACGGCTTTGAAAATGTATATAATAAACATATTTCATAATTATTCAGCTTCACGCTGTATCCCGCACATGGCAGGGTAGGCAGAGGGAACTTGGGAACCTAGTGTGAGGAAACTCCGTTTCGTTCGCCACTTCTCGCCGAATTTGAGGTATTGCGAGTTGAGTGGCGGAACACTTAACACCACATATGTTTATAATTTCATAGTTATATAGGTACATAGTAACCTATCAACATTGTTTACTAAATAAATTTAACTTTATTATATAACTTATGGTATCTTACACATTAAAGTGAATTTAAAAATATTATACAGACGAGAAATTAAACGGTATTAAAAAAATTGTGAAATTTTGTGCAAATAAGATTTTACAATCAATAACGTCTTTTACATGTTGTATTAAAATTTTAAGTCATAATTAAATATTTATATAATATATAATATAGTTACTTATTTATGCAAATTTTTTGTTGTTACAAAATCATTAACTGAACCTGGTCTACCAGCTATGGTAGGTTCAGTTGCGGGCGCGCGCGGGCGCGGGCGGCGCGTCCACGCACGCCGTCTTGAGGTGCATGGTGAGCAGCCCGCGCGCCACGAACCCGCGCCCGCACAGCGCGCACGCGTACGGCCGCGCGCCGCTGTGGTAGCGCTCGTGGATCACCAGCGTGGAGCGCTGCGAGAACGCCTTGCCGCAGTGCGAGCACACGTGCGGCTTCTCGCCCGAGTGCACGCGCTCGTGCAGCTTCAGGTTGCACTTCTTGGCGAACGCCTTGCCGCACACCGCGCACGCGTGCGGCTTGTGCCCGCTGTGCACGCGCAGGTGGAACTTGAGGTGCTCGCGCGAGGACAGCGCCTTGCCGCACACGGCGCACAGGTGGTCGCGCGCGCCCGAGTGCGCGCGCGCGTGGCGGCGCAGCGAGTTGGGGTGCGCGAAGGCGCGCGCGCACAGCGCGCAGCGCAGCGCGGGCGGCGCGGCGGCGGCGGCGGGGTGCGCGAGCGCGCGGTGCGCCAGCAGCGCGCGCAGGAACACGAAGGCGAGCGGGCAGGCGTCGCACAGGAAGCGCGCGGCGGCGGCGGGCGCGGCGGCGCGCAGCTCGGCCTCGCCGTGCGCCAGGCCGTGCTGCAGCAGCGTGTAGTGGTCGCGGTACGTGGCCTGGCAGAGCGCGCAGCGGAACGGCCGCGTGTCGCGCGCGTAGTGCCGCCTCCAGTGCTTGTCCCACTCGCCCGCGCGCAGGCTCTGCGCGAGATGTCAACATATTCTATCTTTACTTACACTATTATGATCACATTTATCATGTCACATATTATTATTATATTACAAGAAAATGACAAACAATTCAAAATCAAACCATAAGCAACTCATAAAGCAGTGTTACAACAAACAAGCACCGGCAGAAATGCAATAGTTGCTCTCTGATAACGTAATTTATAATATAACAAATATTCGTTAACCACAGACAAGTTGTAAGTTCGATCCAAACTCGAGAAAACGAAATATTTAATATTTTCAAATAATTATTTAAATTTTCATTTCTTCGCTCCGATACGAAGATTAAACGTTGCATTGAGTTCCGCCATTCGACACACAATGCTTTAAATTTGCGAAAGAGGAGAAGACGAAACACACTGTCTTAACACTTGGTTCCTAAGTTCTCTCTGCCTCCCCTAATCATGTACAGGATTTATCATCAAACTGAAAAAAAAACCATTATTTTTCATATAAAAATGAAATATCACTACAAACTTCAGTAAAGGTCAGTATATCGTACATGTAACGTAACGTAATGCTTTTTATACTTATTATTTTCCACGTAATTATTACATACGTATTACATAATTTTCCATTACATTTTGTTACTAAATCGTAAATACCTAATACAAGAATTATTTTGTTCATTAATATGATAAATAACCTAAAATTATTTACAAAGTATGTATATGAGGCCTGTCGTGGCGCAACGGCACAAGCGTGTGACTGTAACCGATAGGTCCTGGGTTCGATCCCCGGTCGGGGAAATGAAATATTTAATATTTTCAATTTGAATATTTAATGTTTTATTTCTTCGCTCTGGTACAAGGCAAAACGCGGCGTTGAATTCCGCCACTCAACACGCAATGCCTCACATTCGGCGGAAAGTGGGGAACAGAAGTGGAACGGAGTGTCTTAACACTAGGTTCCCAAGTTCCCTCTGCCTACCCTGCCATGTGCGGGATACAGCGGGAAAATGAGTATGTATATATTTTTTCAGCTTCACCTCAATGCCCTACAAAGCAGGAAAATTAAACATTAAAGCACTTCGTTCACATCAAAATACTTTGGTTCTGTAAACGGACGGTTGGTCCCCGTTAGAGGGAATGATTTAATATTTTTCTTATTTCTTCAGTAGCGTAGGAGAAACGCCTGGAGTTCTACCATATAACACGCAATGCCTCGAGAATTGAACAGAAAGTGGAGAACGGAGTGTCGCCGGTAATGGCTACGGAGACTTCAGCGTTTTCGCACAAGGTCACAGAAAAAAAATTCATCCAATCACGGATGAGATCGAGTTATACTTTAACAAACAAAATAACCTTTTGAGGCCTGTCGTGGCGCAGCGGCACAAGCGTGTGACTGTAACCGACAGGTTCTGGGTTCGATCCCCAGTCGAGGAAATGAAATATTTAATATTTTCAATTTAAATATTTAATGTTTCATTTACCAGAGCGAACTCTGGTAATAAGGCGAAAAGCGCTGCGTTGAGTTCCGCCACTCAACACGCGAAGCCTCAAATTCAGCGGAAAGTGGGGAACGGAGTGTCTTAACACTAGATTTCCGGGTTCTCTCTGCCTACCCTGCTTCGTGCGGGATACTTTTACTTAAATATTAATGAAATTTTTCAGCATTCCTGCACAATCTATCTCCAGGATTCCTCTTTTAATTTATTGTTTGTGCGTCGCTTTTGTTTTTATTGTTACAACTTGAAAATCATATCGACTACATCTACTTCGACATCATATCAAACGGGATAGCCAGCTCAACTAGCAAACGTAACAAGCGTGAAAATCAAAAGGAAAGCGTCAAACAAACGTACTATGCGTTTTATTGTTTTTTTTTTAATTAACCTCATTTTTTTATGAATATTTTAAATATATATATATATATATATATATATATATATATATATATATATATATATATATATATATATATGTATATGTATATGTATATGTATATGTATATGTATATGTATATGTATATGTATATGTATATGTATATGTATATGTATATGTATATGTATATGTATATGTATATGTATATGTATATGTATATGTATATGTATATGTATATGTATATGTATATGTATATGTATATGTATATGTATATGTATATGTATATGTATATGTATATGTATATGTATATGTATATGTATATGTATATGTATATGTATATGTATATGTATATGTATATGTATATGTATATGTATATGTATATGTATATGTATATGTATATGTATATGTATATGTATATGTATATGTATATGTATATGTATATGTATATGTATATGTATATGTATATGTATATGTATATGTATATGTATATGTATATGTATATGTATATGTATATGTATATGTATATGTATATGTATATGTATATGTATATGTATATGTATATGTATATGTATATGTATATGTATATGTATATGTATATGTATATGTATATGTATATGTATATGTATATGTATATGTATATGTATATGTATATGTATATGTATATGTATATGTATATGTATATGTATATGTATATGTATATGTATATGTATATGTATATGTATATGTATATGTATATGTATATGTATATGTATATGTATATGTATATGTATATGTATATGTATATGTATATGTATATGTATATGTATATGTATATGTATATGTATATATATATATATATATATATATATATATATATATATATATATATATATATATATATATATATATATATATATATATATATATATATATATATATATATATATATATATATATATATATATATATCGCCTCGTCCACTGTCATCAACCTCTTCATACATGCCCTTCGAGGGGTTCTCATACTTTTTACATGACCAGTATCTTAGATACTGCGTTTTGCGAGGTCAAGAGATATATCAAAGGCATACAACATGTACTAATATCGTCGCTTTAAAGACAATACCTAATAATATTTTTTACAAGCAAAAACAGAACGCTCCGAAGGGACACCTTAACAAAAAGCTTTTTTCAGCTTCACGCTGCATCCCGCACGTGGCAGGATAGACAGTGGGAGCTTAAAGTGTTATGACACTCCCTTTCATTCCCGAATTTCCGCCGAATCTGCGGCGTTGCGTTACGTGTTGAATAAAAATATTAAATATTTATTTCCTCAAGTGGGTATCGAACCAACAACCTGTCGGATTACACTCGCACGCTTGTTTTACTACGTCACGACTTAATTAAACAATAAAATGTAACTGACCGCAGTCTGTACTTAAAAAAAAAAATTATATGTATATTGGGGGCATCTTTTATTTTGCTACGAAATATCATATCAAGCGGGAGACCGAGCACAATAATGTGCTTGACCGTTTTAAATGCAGTTTTCACTATTATATTGTATTAGAAGATGACAGTAATTTAATTTAGTAAACAAATCATTATAACGAATATTCCATTTACCAAAGAAGTAACCATGTATGGCGAGAGTCCCGCGCTTGGCGTCGAATTCAAATATTTCATTCAAAATATAAAGTTACAAGCTTCATTTTTTGAACATCAAACAATTTACCACCGGTTCACCAAAACTTACTGCCTCAGACCTGAGAAGAACCGGCACTAAAGTCTCAGCGGGATATTGCCATCAATAAGTGACAATGATACGAATGTCGTGTGTCATCTCATTTTTTTTCTTGTTGCGTAAAACGGTTAGATCTCCAATTCAAAAAATAAAATATTTAATATTTTCGCTTTGGACAAAACGCAGCGTTGAGTTCCGCCATTGAACACGCAAATTGCGCGGAAAGTGGAGAACGGAAGTGGAACGGTGTCTTAACACTAGGTTCCCAAGTTCCCTACCCTGCCATGTGCGGGATACAACGTGAAGCTAAGTCACGTAAAAGATAGTGTGTTTTTACTATCTTTTACGAATACAAAATATTACCTTTTGACATCTTGGACATTTGAGCACGTCGCCGGGCGCCGGCGGGGGCGGCGGCGGCGGAGGCGGGGGCTTCTCCTTAGCCTTGTTCTTGCGTCCGTGCCCTCTGGAAATGCGACAACAATCTATACAGTATTTATTTTATCTATAAAGCCATCGTGGCACAGCGTGCGACTTTCGCGACGGTAGTGGCTTCGATCCCAGTCGGAAGAATAAATTCATTTCATTTCCTCTTTCTGATAACAAGAGAAAAAGCGAGGTTGAGTTCTGAAGGCGAAGAACGGAATATCTTTCTATTTTCGCTCCGCTCAGGTTAATATATACTAAAAATAGTAATAGTGGGGAACGGAAGTGGGACGGAGTGTCTTAACACTAGGTTCCCGGGTTCTGTCTGCCTACCTGGGATACAGCGTGAAGATAAATTTTTTTTTAAATAAGACGATGTTCAAATACGCAATGTTTTCTTTTGCAAAGAATTGATAAAAACGAAATGTATTGCCAATTCAATAAAACATAATGAACCAGAAAGTATCGCAAACTACGTATCATACAAATTAATTGCACAATTAATTAAAGGTAAGCGGCCGCGAGCGATAACAGTACTTGACGAAAGCATACGTAAAAAAATTGAAACAGTCGTGAAAAAATTTTTGAAACATTCAAATTCCTTCGCTCTGGTAACAAGGCAAAGCGCGGCGTTGAGTTCCGCCACTCAACACGCAATGCCTCCATATCGGCAAAAACGTGTGGCACGGACACTAGGTTCCCAAGTTCCCTCTGCTTACACTGCCGTGTGCGGGATACAGCGTGAAGCTGAGTGAGTGAGTAAATTAATTTCAAATTAAATTATTGAAAGTTAATATAACAATAATGAAAAAAAAAACATATAACTTGACTATTGTCTTGGTGAATATCTGAGACCGTAATGTCAAGACACTCCTTTACAATTAAGGTATATCTCGCTGCTCACTTTTAATTAATTTGGAGCCAATGCATCCCATATGGCGGTACTTAACACCGCGCTTAACCTAACAAAAGTGCCAACAAAAGTGATCAGCTGCAGCTATGCAAGAGGCAAGAGGAAAGAAATCAAGAGACTTACGTGAAAACATTATATATTAAATTGTCCGTCAGAAAACTATTTACTGTATGTGTAGTTACATTGTTTTTTTTTTTAGATAAAATGAAATATTGTGATATACTGTTTGGTAAAGAGACAAAAACAATGGATAATGATTATTTAAAAATATATACAAAAAAAATTACATTACATATGTCATAGTTGAGGATTGTCCTGGCGCAGCGTCACAAGTGTGTGACTGTAACCGACAGGTTGTGGGTTCGATCCCCACTCGCGAAAATGAAATATTTAATATTTTCACTTTGGTACAAGGCGTTGAGTTCCGCCACTCAACACTCAGTGCCTTAAATTCGGCGGAAAGTGGGGAACGGAAGTGGAATGGAGTGTCTTAACACTATGTTCCTAAGTTCCTGCCTACACTGCCATGTGCGGGATACAGCGTGAAGTTGAATGAGTGAGTGAATACTAAATATATAGAAAATAAATTGAATTACATATGTTGGCATTATTAAAATTAAATGAAATATCATTTGTTCAATAAGACCATTACAAGCAGTTCAAAATCGTCATGTTACTAATATATACATATTTCATTACTTTAAATATTTTGAGTAATCATAAGTGTTATGGTGTAGCAACACAATGCATAACTAACTCTGAAGTGATGGTTGCAAGTTCGATTCCCAGTTGTTGAAAATGATACTAAGTATAGTAAAGCTCAGTCACCGGTGAGTTGATACCCCAAAAACCTCTTCTTGAACCACAAAATTAGTATGTATCAGTTTCTTAAATTAGTTATGAAAGTTCCATGGTGACCATTAAAAACACCGCTGTAAATTACATGTTAATTTTATTAAAAGGTGTATTTTATATATTTCTTTCTTATACATCATGAACAAATCAGTTCAGTCAGCATTCAGTATAAAAATCTGTATATAAACCATACAGATATGCTCATCATCTATTTTATCTCTATCAAGATCTATCAAGAAATAGATGACCTAATGCTGATGACAGTATACAATGTAAATACAAAAAAAAAATGTTTAAAATAAATTAAAGAAGATACCTGTAATGCGTAAGCAATTCAGTACGTGAGCCGCATTGTGTGAAGCACATGCAACAAATAAACACTTCCCCATTAGCATTGTCCCCAGCCACGGCGTTCAACACTGGAGCTCCACTCATTTCTATTTCCTGTTTCACCAGGCTCAGATCGACATTCTCTTCTTGTATTACATTCAAACTATTATTTTCTAACATACTTTTATCAATTTTAGGCTTTGATTTCCTCCGGCCAGCTTTGACTCCATTATTAGTACCTTTCTCATTTTTCTTCTTCTTAATATCAATAAGAAACTCCTCCTCGCTGTTGTCCGAGTGCAGGTCGTTTGGTGTAAACACATCATTATTATCAAAATAATTGTCTTCTTTCTTAATAATAGGTGTAGGCACACTCGGTTCACTTTTTACTTTGAGTGTGTAATTAAAGTCATATTCTGTTTGAGTGCTTCGGTCACAGACGCCTAATGGAGAAGACTTGCAATTTGGTTGAATAACTTTGACATCCACTATTTTATCAACAAGAAATTGTGCCGTTGACAGAAAATTCTTTAACCTGAAATTATTATTATAAAACTTATGAATACAAGCAATCAACACAATATGCACTATAGAAATGAAACTGTACTATTACTAGAAAACTCATTGAATCATATTTATATTTGTAAATTAAACTCAACCAAAGTAAATAATGAAGGCATTATACATATTAGCACAAGATCATAACACTATATCATATCGTGCAACAAATATTTTATAATGTAAACAAATTAAATAAAACACAAATTTGTAAATCGGGCAACAGACATTGGCGTACACGAGATTTTTATGAATGAAAAGTCGTAAAATATGCCCATAAATCTAATTGCAGCTGACTCGTCGGCGCGAAGCTCACCTGTTTTGAACTTCAATGGATTCGTTGCAAAATTGGTACAGATCGTTCACTTTGCAACTGCATCTGTCACATATTTTCTGTGGAAGACGATCGTCTCTCTGCACCTGCAAATATATATGTACAAATTAGCCAGATTCAAGCCACAATTATAAAATACCATGTGAACAGTATCACAAAAAATATCATATATTTACCTTAATCGGCAAATACAGCGACATCTTTAAAAACAGGGCGTTCTCTTCATCGAAAATGTAATTATTAACATAACTAGAAGAACAACAGAGGCGGCAAATATCCTCCATGTTTTGAAATAAAACAATATTTATATGTACAAATTAGCACTCAACGCTCGATGTTTATGCTCGTTTGCTAGAAAGTGACAGATAATTCAGCCATTTGTCAATATTGACCCGGAGGCCGGTGTTGCCAGCTCGCGGGCGTGCATTGTGCGAGACCCAGGCGTGCAGAGCGCTGTACGTATACGTAGATATGTTGCGAAGTGAGCAGACGAGGGGGTGGGCGGGGAAGGCAGGCGCGACAGGGGCTGCGCCAAACTTTTGATTAATGAACACAACGTTTGTAAAGTTAACTTACTCCAGTTAAATTGCAAATATTCAAAACATTGTAAACTTGACTTTCGACTTCATCGCTTTTGTTCTGTTTTTAGACATTCGTTTCCAAATGTACGCTGTCAATGCTCAACATGTTATTATTTATTACTGTGATTATTTACTAATTGCACCGAATTAAAATAAACACCAACGAATGGATATTTTGCCTAATACATATTCATGAATACGAGGAATACGTTATCATCCCCTGATGTAGGTTACAAATGTATGTCACGGATAGTTTTTTTTATATAAAACCCAGATTCCAAGTAACTTAGTTTACTACAATATTACATTAAACATGTTTAAATTAATTCAATTAACATTTATATATGAAAGTAATAAATATAATAAAAATATATGATATATAAAGTAAAATGGCTGTTACAGCTGCGTAGGCGCAGCAGATGATAAAGAGTGTATTAAACAGTTACACAAGTACAATAGTCACTGTTATCTGCTCATTTTGTATTTACTTGATACGTGCTTGCACATTTTGATCCAAGGTTTTTATGAAATATTAAAGACTTGCTCTACTTACATATGTAAGATAAATTGTTACAGTGAAAATAATTTTAAATAAAATTTGTAAATTATTTATGATATTTTAGTATTTTTTAGAAGATTGCAGATTATTCATTGGAAACAAAGTGTCTTAAAACTATGTTTACTTTGTCTTTATTTTGACTACCGAATTCTGAGTCACATAATTGTGTTGTATTCGGCCTTCAATTGCTTTTTTTGCTGTACGCTGTGTCCCCGCACTAAGCAGGGCACAGGACAAACTCTCGAGTCATTGCATATTGAATGGCGGATCTCAAAGTTGCTCTATCCATTATCTGAGCGAGGAAATGAAAATGTTCTATATTATATCCTTTGGTCGGTAATTGAACCCACAACTGTCGTGCGTATAGTCGCACTATTGTGCCTAATGACCTTTGATACTTTGACTGACTCCATCTGCTTAGTTCTTTTATTAATTTAATATAAATGAAAGTATATTTTGTAATGATTTTACTTCAGTTTGGCATACCGTAACTTCCTGAAGCGAGCTCTTTCGCGATAGCCAGCGATAAAGGCGTCGACTGCCACTTATCTTTATCTTTATCGTGCGCCTTCAACAAATAAAGTGTAAAAAACGAGATAAAGTGAAGTACTATTGTAGGTATCGTGACGCTTACGAACATTTCCCCACTCTTACTCGTGTCCAGATCTCAGTGTAAGATACATTTTGTCAATGTGGCTTTCTTTTTATTGAAACTGAAATCCATTTTAACAAAAGTTACATGAAATATTCAATTAAAATAAATAAAATATTGAGTTATACAGAAAATCATGAAAACGTTATGGACTATTTCAGAGCTGAGTGTAGAGTAGTGGTCGTTTTTTATTCATATAATATAAAAATTTAAAGCAAATCCGATATAATATAAAATTTAAATATATGAACACCTCTCTCTTACTTGTGTAAAACTACATATACTCGTAGGATAATAGTAATAGGTATAATTTATTGACGAACTGTAACAAGGGTAAAGTATAGGATAACGATGTGATCCTATTATATAATCCATAACTCTTAGAAAAGTATTGCAAATTAATAAAAAAAAGGTGTTCTTACTTAGACTGTAATATAAACTATTATTTTTTGTTTATTAAGTAAGTAATTTTTATACTCTACAAAACATTCTCACAGTTTGTGTTCTCTACAAATCTCTTTACTTATAATTTTGTCAAAATATCGGACTCAATTATTTTTTTAAAATATAGAAATCTTTTAAATAATTCATTTTGTAATAACATTAAAACGAATATATGCTATATTGATGAGAAAGTTCTTTATCATCGTGTAACACCTCTGTAGTCCGCCAGTAAAGTGTACCATTACCACCATTCATATCTTTTTTCAATATTATAATCTCTACTTCTTGAATTTATTTGCTTTACTATTTCTAATTGTCATTTAGTCAACTTGAAATGCCAGAATCGTCGTGTTCATATCAATTCTTCATAATTAATTTATGTAGAAGTTTACTTTTTAATTTTTACTTATTATATTAATATAATTGCGTATTGTATAGTGTATTACATGTTGCAGCCGCTAGTGGCTCGCCCGCTAGTATGTTAAAATATAGAAAAAAAAAACATATTATACAAAATTATTAATAGATTAGTATTTATTAGAAATGAACAGAATGAGGTTGTGGGTTATCGGTTAGTTTACGTTTCTTAATCTCGACGTGTGTGAATTGTAAGTATTTATCAGGCCTATTTGATAAAAAACCCAAAAAATAGGTCCAGGTGTGGCTTTGATTATTCCGTGGAATGTATAACGGGCCGCGGCCACTCCTTTACATTAATATATCTCTACTTATTAATGTAAAGAATACAATATTAGAATATTATAATTATTTATATTGTTTTTCACAATCATTGACGTCACGCAAACCTCGATAACTGGTTTCAGTCAGAAAAAAGCCGGTCAAGCACGAGTTGCAGACGCCCACCCAGGGTTCCGTAGTGAAGTACAAGTTATAAAATTAACAAACCTAAGTGTGCAGGCGTATGCATTCATTTTATATGAAATAAACTGAAGTTAAACGTTTGTAATGGCTTATATTTCTTATCTGTATTAAGTGTGTCGGTATTTTTCTATATTGATAAATTACATTTTGATAGTGATGTTACTGCAACATTTCGAAATCTTTGCAGTCCGTGGTCGTGGATAAACTGAGTCTACTCGCTATGTGAGTTCTTTGTAACACTCTTGTCAGAGCTATCTTGGTCAGATGTTATACCCCTCACTAGCGTTCGCCACTAATGTGATTTATTCGGCTGAAATAATTTAACTTAAAATGTGTAAGAGTCTCGCAAGTCGAAGACCTTATTGTTTTACTTGTCATGGTTTTTTTTTCTATGAAATATTTATAATTTTGGAAAAAAAAATATTTAGAATTTTAAAAAAATATTTAGAAATATTTAGAATTCTTCTTCGTGCCAAATTTTATTACTGTAGGTTTTCAAAAACGATATCTACGTGTTCCTGAATGTTATGTTTGCGTTTATTTAAAAGATTATTTTTTTTTATGTCAAAGTAACGGAGAAGGCATATTTGAAATTATTTTGATGTTGATATCTTATACATACTTCTTATATCATATGAGAAACAGACAATAAAGCGATCCTGTAAGGATTCCGGTTTAACTTTTTTGAAACGCGGAACGCTAAAAACTTTTTTGAAATTTGCATGCGAAAAAGTATGCAAATAATACTTATATTTATTTATATCTTTTTATTTATATCTACTTTTAAATTAATTAATAGAAAAAAAAATAACTGTAGTGTTTTTGAATTTTGTATAATTTTTTTAGGAGGCATTATTGAATTAATTCTTGTTGTAGGTAAAAGTAATTGAAATATATTAAAAATTACTAACTAAATAAGATGTTCCTTTCATATTCATCAAGTTTCTATCGGCAAGTTGGAAAAAATACTTTAGCCATATTGATTTCAATTGTATACCTTTAGGTATATGTATAAAAACCTGCACTAGATACCTATTGAATGGAACAGGGCTCCAGAAGTAATTAGGTATACTAATTGCTTCTAGGGCCCTGTTGTAAAGCCGCAAGTATATATTGTCTGCACAAACAACACGAAGTGGTTGCAATTGGATAGTACATATTGTCAATACCTAGTCTTTTTTAACTTTTTACTCATACAAATATTAAGTATACATTTTCTAGAAAAAATAATTTGATTTGCTTTTTCATATCATGGATATGTACAATCAATATTTTATTTGTCTCTCAAGTATAAAAGGTACGTACTTATAGATATACGATACACAATAACATGATTTACGTATCGTAGAATATATGTACAATGTGGATCGTAGCTGAAGATCGTTAATCATTTTTTTTATCCACGTCGCTGCAAAACTAAATTTTCTCGTCAATCTATCAATGTGAACGGATGAAAGTGGAAACACAGCGCCTTTCACACTACACATTCTGCAAACAAAGAAGTTATAATATAATTCCTATAATCATTTATTATACCATTTCTTTAGTTGAATTTTATTCATTAATTTCATATTATTTATTAATTGGCTGCTGATGTAAACCGTACTTTTAGTTATTATTAACGTATAAACTAATATTTTTTAATATAGTCTCTTCTACGTATAGATACGTTTCAGTGTTCAAGCTTCATTTTCACAAAAGACAAAATTATTTTCTTATAGTTCATAAGCTAAGCATGAACGATTGCGCAGCGGCGACGACGGGCAGAGGGCATCCGCACATTGCGTCACGAGTGCACAGCACGCGTTACGACACCACCTGCCGTCCACTACGCGACCACTGCAAGTCCGGAAAAGTAAATGACAACAAAAACCTATTTAAAACCTATAATCGAAATATTACTTGTACGCGTAAGTGTAGCAAACACAAGACATCGCTACAAAAAATTGACAAAATAAAAATATAAAACTTGATATAGAAAAATAGTTGTAGCAACTACTTATCCAATTTTCGTAAAACATCATCAGCTATTAACCACTGAGGCTTTTATTTTAAATAAAATCACATCCAAATTGGATTATTAATTCGGCAACTAGTGTACCCCAGACAGAAAGATGCAACTTATTATTCAAATCTTTACGTCGGAGGCTTCTAAAAACAACTGCTTCTAAAATACTCTCGTTTTCAGAGTAAATAATTATATAAGAATCCAATGCGCCATTATTTTATTGATGATTGCATAAACAAAGCTATACCCCAAATTAACTAACAAACATAGACTAATGTAATTCCTAGATATCCGTTAGATTTTAGTTTCAGGATTTTCAATTAATCACTGCATCTAGCTTTATCTCTACCAAATTGGTTGCATCACCAACTTTTTTTGCTGTCATTTACGTAATTTCGTCTTACATGCATATGCTATATTTAAAGTATAATTTTCATTCAAGAATTAGTATTCTTATAAAGTTACTTAATTTGTTATGAGAATATTTTTAATTATATAATTTTTTTACAAAACTCATGCGCATTTAAAGATTTTCACATAAAATCTGCTTTTGTGATTTTTTATAGAAAGTATTATTTTTCTCACATTCGAATGTATAATATAGTGTCTATATATCGTACAAGATAAACTTACCTAACGACTTTATATAAAATAAATATGTTTATTAACATTTACTTGACTACGACTGGGAGCTGGATCACGGTCGTAGGTCCATGGACTTAAGTTTTCTGAGGGCGATTTGGGCTGTTGTCTTAACATCAAGACTACACGCAACTTGTCACCTCACTCCTTGGCCATTACCAACAAAGTTTCAAAGACGCGTGAGCATATGAACCGTAAATTTCACAGAGCAATTTAATATATTACAATGTATGAACCCAAACATGACCTCTCGGAACCGGAACCTTGAAACATTTGATAAACATAAGATGAAAATCGATACGACAAACTTGCGAGTCAACTTTGCAATCTAGTGAAACGAGCGCCACACACGCCTCTGAACTCTGCCTTAACTTTAACCCACATAACAAAGTTCAATGTAAACACAATACGGTGGAAGTTTTCGAAGCCCCAGTTCACGGCCGCGACCGGCGCCGCCCGCCCAGCGCCCGCCGCCCGCCGCCTCGCGCCACGCCGCCTCCCTCGACGCTACCCCTGCGTCTCCGATTGTTGCTCGAACTTCTTTTCTTCGAGACGAATATTGCTTTCACTTACCACTGCAGTTATGTGGTTATGAAGGACACGTATAAGTGAATTCATATTTTATTGTCAAACTTTATAAATGTTTGTATGATCTGTCTACATATATACTTTATTAGATTTTATTTTAATATTAAAATTGTAATAAGGCATATATGTTCATATGTTCATGATATTTAATGTGATTATTTAGTTCTATCAATACTACGGCTTGCAAACTGTACGTAGTGATTCAATACGTTCAATACGTAGTGATTCAATACGTTTTTTTAAATAATATTGGCAAAAAATATAACCCGATCTAAAAATGCTTAAAGGTAACAACGCAGTAATCTTTAACTAATTATACAATTACTTTGCAATATTTCATATATATTTTTTAAAAAATCCATAGGTTAGTTACTGATTCGATTCGACCTTAAATATAACGATTACACGTATATGTATATATACAAATCCACCTGTTTATAAGTGCCAAGTGTTCCAGAAAGCACACGCCGCGTGTCTTATCAAATGACACCGTTTGATACGCACCTTTTGCACCTTATCTGCCATGTCGAAATTCTTCCACGTACTATCACGATATTGTACCTATTCTAGCAAATCTTTATATATGTCTAATGGCATAAATACTGTTATCTATTCGGATTACTTTTAATATTGTATTGAAAATGTAATTAATGTCCATAAGAATCATTTATATTTATTATCAGGTGACTTAATTATTGAAATGAACGTTTGATTCTATTTCATTATTGCCTTATGAAGATCTCTCGTTCGCGTATCAACTGTTAAAGATAGCGCAAGTCATATGAATTTATAAAGTACACATTTTGATAAGAATATTATAAATTACTGAGAACATATTGAAGTTGGAGTTTTGTTAAAATGGAGAGCAGCCATGATGATATACTTGCAGGTGTTTATTGTTGAGCGATTTTTAAACTCGTTGTGCGATGCGTTTTGATTGTGGACAAATAAAATAACATGTTAACTCGCAATATATTTACAGATGAAAATAGTGAAATTATCTATTGCCGTCGAGATATAACGTAATAAACGTATATCTCCATTGTAAACAAGTAGGCATCGTGATGGAGCAGTCGTTAATAGATAGCGTCGCGGCGTGGTCGGAGCGCCCGTCGGAACGTCGGCCGCCAGCGGAGCCCTACACGCGTCGACGCGGCGTCCTCGGTGACTGTTATCGCCAATGGCCTGCCGATTGGTGGAGTGAAGTGTTTGCGATACCGATACGAGCCACGGGCACCAATCGATTCCCGTCGTATGAAATCTTATCACGATCATGGTGGACATTCATACCTTTTGTCAGTTACCTGATATCGTATCGAAAGATATCATCGAGTGTATAAATATGGGACCATCGATCGATCGAGTCTCTATCGAAGTTTGCGCTGTGATTAAGATTGACTACTGGCTAGTTCGGTGCCCCCGCGCGGACCTCAGGACTCATGGTAACTAAGGGTGCTCAATGTCAGTTACTTACAAATGTTTAGTGATTGCTATTTATTTCTAATTTAAAGTTGCCATTGTCAAGGTGGCTTACTTGATCCTTTTGCCACTACGATTCAGTGTACAATTTTAATTAAATTTGAATATTTTTTTCGGCAAGATGCATATGCTAGTGTTCGATAGAAACGTATCAAAAAGTGTCACTATAATTATAAGTAATGATTACGTAATACCATATGGTGGTCCAATGGCACATGTGTTTGCAGATCCCATGAGGCCGGCCGTTATTCGAGTCGCATGGAAACTATTTATCCTCATTTAATTCTGTCCAATAAGCGTTGAATACATTCGAAACAGAGCGCCGTCGGCTTGCTGACGCGAGGGGAAAAGCAGTGCTCTTATCAAAGAACGTCAGCCGCACCTTTTCGTGTGATAGCGCGCCGAGTGGCTCCGCAACGGGCGCGCGCTGCGATTGTCACACACAGCCAACACGCAAATATCTACAATATCAATTAAATATTCAATTTATATTTCAGAAGCTGCAGGATGACGTCACACGTAGTTAGGCTTCACGTCTGAGTTGGACAGGGGATCTTGACAGTTTAAATACAAATGCTGCCAGATCTATCTTTCCAGCTCACGCGTGGACCCTCCGTCAGCTCGACGGCGGCTCTGCGACTGTTACTGTACACTGCAATCACCGCCTCGTAAAAATATATTAAGCGTTGAGGATTAAGTGGAGGTGTGATCTCTTCACTTTTTAAATTTAAAGTGAGATTCAACTCCTCCAACTTAACCCGAGTCGCAAATACTACTGCCGCCTGGGGAACAGTGTTGTTTGCGTGGCTTTAATTATTTCCTATTACTTTATTTATTTGTTATAAATTATAATAACAATTTTATGTTTGTGTAAGGTATTAGAATATGATGTATTGCATTAATATATAATGAACGTACAATAAAAAACATAATACATATTGTATTTTTATTTTCCTTATAATATCTGAGCAACAAACACTAGTTATGTATAATAATGTATATTGCAAGACCACACCGAGTACCATGTCACTCTCATAATCGCGCGGCGCAAGTTGAACACTGGCGCCAGCGAGACGTGGCGGCGCTGCGAGCGCTGCGGGCGGCGCGCGCACGGGTATTGTGCGAGACCGGCGTCGCGCGACCGACGCGAAGTTCTGCACAAATCACTAGAAAAAAATCACAACACCGAACAAAAAAATGGCCAAAAAAATGTTGGTAACACCGGTGCGCTAAAAAAGCTCGCAAACTTCACGCACGTAACCTGCGCTGGACATCGACTCGTCCCTATCTAACTCTGGGAAAATGTATATTGATTTTTCAAAGAAAAGTCAACCGATGTAACAAAACATCGTTCGCGGAGTGTTTGTACGCGCATCGGAGTGCCGCGGTGGATGTGTATGTGCGCCCACGGCATGGAGCGACGGGGGCCCTCGGCGCGCGCCCACTGAGCGAGCTGCCCGAGCCCGGGCGCCATGGACGCCGCCGCCGCCACCGCCAGGCCGTGAGTATTGCGACAGCAGCGCGGCGCCCGAGCGTGACGCCCGCGCCCTTTGTGCGCCGCGGGGCCGGGCTCCGGCGGCGAGCGCGTGCACGGTGCAGCACGCAGGTAGGTAGAGGGGCGCGCGGCGGGCGCCGAGCGGGGACTCGGTACAGTCGCTCGCCTGCAGCGGACAAAGCGCTCGCCCGCACTCGCTCTTTGTGAGCCGTTTGTAGCTCGCAGCGCCCCGGGCCGTCGCGACTTGCGATCGACCGAGGCCTCGTCCGACCGCCTGCCGCTGTGCAGCCGCGACCCGCGATCCGCGAGTACGCCGTCTCACCGTCGATCGAAATGTGCATTTTGAGGTTAGGTCGTGATTTGAGCCATAAGTGTGTGTCGAGAGTGTAGTGGATGAAATGTTAACGCGCCCGGACGTTCCGAAAGTATCGATTGGCGACTTGGAGCCGAGTGTGACAAACAAAATGTGTTCCGTGCGTTGTGACTGCCCTGCCAAGGAGACCTAGCCGACCTAGGCGACCGAGGCGACCTAGGCGCGCCGTGTCGCGTATGAGACGTTAGATGCAGCAATTTCAAGCCAATTGGTAAATAAATAGTAGCTAGTGGTAGATGTGCAATCACAGTGCAATGCAGTGAGGCCCAGTGCCAGAGGCCAAATGATGTCCACTCACTATCAACTTACACTGTCTTGTTTAGCATAGAACTATAAACACATTGCCATTAACATCTGCAGATGCAAGTTTCATTCACAAAATGAAACATAAACTCATTTCCCACATTTAATAATCAATGCATATAAATAATGGAAGCCCCTTAACTATGAATGTGGCTTGACTCTAAGGAATGTTCATTAACAAGCTGAACTGCAACTCACCTGATAGTGTACTCACTAAACAACTTTTATTATCATTTGTGTACAAGTAATGATTATTCATGGAGAATTTTAAGTATGTGTTAAATATTCATCATTTTATACATTATTCATTTGAATTTTTATCAACACCACAAATAAGATCAAGTCAATTAATTGGTTTTTCAGAATTACTTATAAACATTAAAAAATATATGGTACTGGATCATTCCAGATGAATGATTATAATCAGTAATACTTTACTAACATAACCTTAGACAGAAATTAGCAATGTTTGATTTACTTTAATTTAGAGTATAACAAAGGGTTATACAAACACTAAGGTCTCAGTTAAATTGCCAATATGAAGAAGTATGTATCAAAACATAAACAATCTCCTTTTTAAAGTTGATTCTCATAAAATTATGAAAAACATAATATTTTATCAGTCATCACAGCAATGTCCCTGAGTTCTACATAACATAAGCTACATAACCAACTAACAACCAATCTTAAATAAATATTTATATAAATCATTTAAAATAATCATCATTTAATTAAACGTTAAGTACTCAATAAAAGTTTTAATGCAATTATTTTGAATTGTTTGAGTGACACAGATTCATTTTTCTGACCGTCTTCCTCTTAGCTCTGGTTATAAATAAAATGTTATTGGAAATTTTATCCTTAATTATCTCACTGAGGATATGTTGTTGTATTTTAGTAACCAAAGATTTGAATGTAGCAGGAATGGAACCCGCTTCACTTAGAAATTGTCCAAGCTCACCGATGGTGAATCATTACTATTTTATATTAAAATGACTATGCAATACTATACAATACAGTATTTTAAAATTACTATACAATTTATAAAATATTTTTCTATGTTATTTATTTTTTCAAATGTTAACAATTCAGCTGTTAATCCTCTTCTTAGATTTTTATTACAATTTTGTTTTGTCTTGAGGTTGAGCTAGCGCAGTGTTATTTCACTCCATAGTTTGTTGCTTATGTAGTATGTATAGCACAAAGAGCAAGTATGCAAGCCATAATTAAATACTTCAAATGCTTTGCGAGCAAAGGCCTACTCTTGTAAAGACAAGGTACCTATCATCTACAAATAATTAAGATACTTGCTAAGGCCATATTGGTGCAGTGGTAAAGCATTTTACCGCAAATGTAAAGTTTGTGGGTTCAAATCCCACTAAGTGGTAGAATTGTTTCCTTTTCACCGCATTGGTAACTAGACTAACCTCAATCTTAATTGAAATGAACATTTCTCTATGTACTCATTCCTTGTTCATGTAAAATAACATTTTCAACAATAATTTGACTAGAAAAGTTAATAATTTAGAAATTAAACTAATATATATTGTCCATGTCTACTCAAGACAATGACATGACTTATTTTTATTGAAGTACTTAAAAAAAAATTTTAGTTATATAAATATTTCAGAGAATTGTATATAAATTTTAATGTTGTGCAATTTGAATCTGTGTCTCTTGGAGATCATCCCAACTCTGTGACTGCTGAACTATTGAAGTTCTTCTAATATAATGCTACTGCATAGTAGCATTTCCAAACATTATTGCCAACAATGATCGTACAGTGACGATAGATTAATTTTAACATGTTTCTGTAACATATTGTTCAGTATATGGAATGTTTGACTTGAAAGTACTAATTAGTTACCACACATAGTATGTGGTATGGATATTACTCATAGTGAGATAGCTGTAGCATGGTGTTAGCCTACCTACTCTGCGTGACTCACCGCATTTGACAATGTGATCATACTGTGCACCATGGAGCTCTTTTGTTGTTATTTATTTGATTTTATTATACATAAATAAGATATAGTATATATTGCATATGTAAAATCTTACTGAAATCTTGATAAATAAGATATACTAAGCGGGATTGTGTGAGATTATAGTCAGACAATATTCATTATTAAAACATTCTTAAAGAGAGAGTTTGATAAAATAAATAATTTGGACTGTACTTCAAAATGACCTTACTATCAATAATGTATAGACAAAGATGGTTGTTCCAGCTAAGTTATTATTTACTTAACTTAGTTCACAATTGATCAGATGCATACATACGGACAACAATACATATATTCTATAGTCAGCAACGCTCTTACTCTCACATGAGCGAGGTCACCAAAATTTAAATGTAAATCTAAAAATTATCACATTAGGTAAAATCTTGAGCGGCGCTCATTATGTAAATTTGTCACAGTGTTGGTCATGAGTTGAAGCCTACTTGTTGGTAATAACAATATGCTGCTTGGTTTCTCCTTTACACATAACTAACAGTTTTGACATTACATACATAGATGTATGTAGTTAAAATTCATGTTAAAAGTTTAGATAATATGAAATTATTCAACAACAAATATAAGTTTAATCATAAATTACAGCCTCTTCATAAATTATATTACATATTTATTGTCTTCAAATTGTACTTGGACAAATAGAATGGTTTTAGTATTATATTAATCACTCGGCTTCACGCTGTGCACTTCCCGCACATGGCAGGGTAAGTTGAGGGAACTTGGGAACCTAGTGTTAAGTCCCCCGTTCCCCACCTTCCGCCAAATGTGAGGCATTTCGTTTTGAGTTGCGGTACTCAACGCCGCGATAATATTTTTTGAAAGATTTATATCTTTAATACTATAGGAATCCTTACTTAATTCTTAAAAATAAAGCGCATGTAGGCTTTAATGCAACGTTCTGTTGGCGGCTGCTGACTCTCCGACGAAATATAAGCTATAATTTAGATAATATTATAATTGATTATTCCTTAATGTGAGCAAAAAGCGTTCAAGAATGTCTCATAAAAACTTTTATAGTATCTCGAAGTGGACATTGCTATGCCCTTTTCCATACAACAAATTACGTAGAAACATTGGCGCGGTGAATTAGCGTGCTATTTTAATTACCAATAATACACGTGTACTGAGTGTTAACTGACAGACAATATTTTATTTACAAATAAGCTCCGTAAAGTTAAAGAAAACCTAATAAACTTAATATAAACAAGCTTATGGTTTTGAACTTTCTATAGTTCTTATATATTTGTCATAAAGAGGCCTGTCTTGGCGCAGGGGCATGTGACTAATACGTAAACGTGACAGGCTGTGAGTTCGATTCCCACTCGAGGAATTGAAATATTTAATATTTTCAATGCCCATGTGCGGGATGCAACGTGAAGATGAGAACTGAGATAAAGATATATCTATAATATCTAATAGCGCTGTACAATAGAGAAGTAATTTTGTGGACCCGAAAAATACAATTAATTATTTTATACATTTACTTTAAGTTATATTTTGATGAGTACAACTGTTGAGTTGTTGAGTTCTTGTCGGCTCTTAGCAGACCCGCCTTCTGAGCCGATGTTAGCCTTTTGCAAGACTGACTACAGACATTTCTTGTCGGCTCTTAGCAGACCCGCCTTCTGAGCCGATGTTAGCCTTTTGCAAGACTGACTACAGACATTTCTATGTAATTTGATGATTCAAAAGTGCTTGTAATGACATTTTTTTACATTTTTTGATACATTTATTTCCCACACTGTATACATATTTAGATATTATTAAATTCAGTGATAAGTGGAGAAATCTAAATGGATCTGTATAAATTGATTTATTGCATATAATATGGTATCTGAAATATGTGATATTGTTTTAATCATTTTACAGTAGTTCGTTGATTGAGAATCGCGAGTGACCGTGGACGAGAATCCTTTCTAAATACCTTAATAAAAATGTATAAAAATCGTAAAAGTATAATCTTAATTTTAATAAAAAAAAAACTGCCTAATAAATTTAATTAAAAAACTAAATACGCCTAAACTAATGCCTCAAAATCGTCGGAAACTGGGGAACAGAGTGTCTTAACACTAGATTTCCAAGTTTCCTCTGCCATATGCGGGATACAGCGTGAAGCTGAGTATTACAAAACTGACTTTTTATCTCCCAAGTTGCTTTTTATTATTTCACAAAGAGAAATAGTCCGATTATATAAATGTTTGATATGTAGTCTACTTTAACTTTGATTTTTCTCTATAAAACTTGATATATATCTATAGTGCAGAATGTGGTGACAATTCACTCTGTCTTTCATTTTAGAAACATTATATGGGCTGCGATACTTAGTACCGCCTTTTTAGGAATCCGTATCTTACAAAGAAAAAATAGAGACTTTTATAGGATCACTTTATTGTCCGTTTCGTTCAGACGCTCATATCACGTGGAAGTACCAAACTGAAATATCTAGCTGCCTATCTCTGCGATACCTGAGGCAAGCTTCTATGACAAAGCAATCAACATATTTATTTAGCATTTTACATGAACAGCATTTATGAAAAGATTTTTTGCTGAATTTCGTATAAAATGTCGCCGCTTAACCAAACCCTGTAGGGTGGACCTTCACGTTCGAAATTTAACAAGTCGCAACTTGCACTACAAACCAAGAAAACAATTCAATAAATGAGCATCTTTAGCATAGATAAAAACTATTACACACTTATAATTGTAGATTTTTTTTTTTTATGGAAAAGACGGCAAACGAGCGTACAGGTCATCTGGTGGTAAGTGATCACCGTCGCCCACGGCCCCGAGTAACTCCAGAGGAGTGACAGGAGCGTTGCCGTCCTTTAAGGTGGAAGGGCACCGGGGCCCGGCATTACCTAATGCGAAACGCAGTGGCCAAAGCCACTATTTAACGCCGGTCTTAAATGCCGGGGGTGGTAATAATCCGGTCGAGTCTGCCCATGCGTGTTGCCATTACTGGCAACGTGACTCTACCACACGCACTTTAGTCGCCTCTTACGACACCATCAGTACCAGGGTGATCCTATTCTAACCCGGAATCACACGGCACAAAAAGATAATCTCATACAATATGAGCAACGAATATACGCAAACTGAAATTTATCAACTTTTATAAATTATACTTCTCTTTTATCTACAATTCTAAAGTTTCCTCAGGAGAAACTATAACATTATGTTAGTTAACGTTAATGTTATAAATATTTCTATACTGAAGTCTCAGCTAGGCCCGTTCCAGCTGCGCCAAGATTAGGATATTTGTGTATATATACCTGTGAAACATCGAACTTCTTGCATAACGCATTTTAACTTGTCATGGTGGTGCTTTATCGTGGTATGGTGATAGTATTTTCGTTATATATTACTAAAATTTTCTTGATACTTTGCTAACTGTCCTCACTAACGGGCCCGATTCGGACTTAGTTATATGGAAAGAATACGTTAGGGTAATACATAGTTGCGTAAAAGCGAGCTAAAACACAGCGACGTCTCCAATTTACCCAATCCGAGTGACCCCTGCCACTTGGCACCGTTTGTAACGTTAGATAATTACTATTCTTAATAGTAACATTTGCTTATCCATGTATTAATCATACATGTAGCGTTCATTTTTGTATTGTTAGCGATGACAAGGTTGTAGTGTTAAGAGAATTTCTTAAATGTACTAAACTACTTATGCGCTGGTGATAAAATAAGATTTCACTATATTTAGAATTAGAATTTTATATACACTCACCGTAATAAAGATGTATGAGATTTGGTGTCGGTTAAAGGCAATTTTTATTCGTTGCCATAAAAAAAATAGTTCCTTCGTCGAGAAAATTCAACAGTGATTCATGTATGTTTCAATGATTTTGCCCCAAAAGTTTCGTTACGTAGCTAGTTTTATCGCAAGTTCCATATAATGTATAGACATTAGTCTGGACGTAAAAGCAAATGCGGCACGTCCGCCGCACGCCCGCGCCCCTGACGCGAACGATGCGCATCCACCGTCGCTACTCGCTAGGAGAACGCCAGGCGATTTAGAGGGTCCGGTAATTACCTACCTACAAATTGGGTTTCGTTGTATTCACCAAATTGTTAGCCTCTTATATGAAGGAAGAACTTACTACCATCTTACTACATACTTCTATACTGAGCTAGACTTCCTACCATTGGTTTAATTTTATTAATTAGGCACTACTGCCCCGAGTTTCCCTTTTGCGCCATCCAAGTGATTACGACGTTGCCAAATATAACAGATAAGTTTAGAAATTCCAAAAGCATCGGAAACGACATTTGTATGTGCGCTTCTACGTTTTAAACTATAATGCAATACAAATATCCATAAAAGAAGATAAATATTTATTGGCAGGACGAGGCCTGTCGTGGCGCAGCGGCACAAACGTGTGGCTAACCTTCAGGTTGTGGGTTCGATCCCCACTCGAAGAAATGAAATATTTAATGTTTTCATTTCTTCGCTCTGGTACAAGGCAAAACGCGGCGTTAAGTTCCGCCACTCAACACGCTGTCTCAAAATTCGGCGGAAAGTGGGGAACGGAAGTGGAACGGAGTGTCTTAACACTAAATTCCCATGTTCCTTTGCCTATTCTGCCATGTGCGTCAAGCTGAGTAAAAGTGAGTAATATTTATAGGAAAATTACTTTGTTGCTCTACGGCCTACTATTTTTCAAATGATCTCAGATTTTTTGCAATAGTTGATGTGCCGTGTCAAAAACGAATATTTTATGAACATGTTCTTTTTACTTTTCATATAGCTTTATCAAACAAAACGGCTCGCACGAAAGAACTAGAATACGTCCTTGTTATGACTGTTTAGGAAAATTAGAAGTTGGCTAGCTGGAACTGTTAGGGCAAATAATATAACGACTTAGACGGTTTTGTTCTTTTTTTTTTTATAAAGAACCGAGATTTTAAATAATATGTACCGAGAATAAGAACTGAGACTTTAAATAATATGTATTGTATCAGAATTGTCTTTTTCGAATGTTGCCTATATTTTTTTATGGTACGATTAATTATTGCTGTAATAATATTGTGATATCGCCATAGCAAAAAAAAATCAAATCATTTGCATATTCAATTTTCATGTTAATCATCTCATTGTTAGTTTCAAATCACGAACATTAGTAATGATTTCTAAATGAAATGAAATCTACTGCCAATAATTTTATTAAAGATAAAATGTGTTATAATATATGTTGGTCCTCTCACTGTCTCGCATTATATACTATAAATCATAATTTCTTGCTAGTTTTACTGCGACTCGAAAGAAAGTCAAACAAACATACACACACACACACATATATATATATATATATATATATATATATATATATATATATATATATATATATATATATATATATATATATATATATATATATATATATATATATATAAATGTTATGTATTTACACACATGTATAGACATACATACGTATAATATAGTGTATATATATATATATATACATGAGTTAGGTATGGCGTTAACATTACAACACACACACACACACACACACACACAGGTAGGTCTCGTGTACGGCTGGTGTAGCGCGGATCGATAATGTAGAGACTGAATGGTAATAACAAAATAAACCACCTAATCCACACCTACGTACAAACTGCTATGTCTTATGGCTCCTTCAGGATTACTTGCTATAATTAGCTTGAATTATATTTATTATTCATATATTTTGTGCTTGCAATGTTTTGTTATTGTATTCTTGCAAATTACTCAGCTTCACGCTTTATCCCGCACAAGGTAGGGTAGGCAGAGGGAACTTGGGAACCTAGTGTTAAGACACTCCGTTCCACTTCCGTTCCCCACTTGCAAATAATTCCTAATTTTCATTTTTTTACGGTCCAGTCATAAATTATTGCAATTTCTGCGTATTATTATCATAATATTGAATATTAACGTTTTACAAACAACATTTAGCTAAGATTTTATTTAAATATCACAGGAAAGGGATAAAAAGGACGGTAGCCATCTTTTTAAAAACGTAACGCTTAATCCCAAAATGTCGTTATTAAATGAAATACTAAAGATAAAACAATTAAGGGGAAAAAAAGAACTCTTTTTATACAGAATTCTCATTAGTGCTAATCATTCTCATATCCAAAGTAGCGTACACGTGAGCCAAGCGACACAATCTTATTTGCACACGAATTGCTTCGATAGCGTGCTAGAATGGCTTGTACTGATATTTGAACCTGGGACCTTTCCACACCAAGGTCACGCCCGCAAGTGTTTAGGTATTTTCCACGTCATTATTACTCTTTCATTGCCTAATTTACAAAATTGTGATATCATTATCTCTTATATAATGTTCTTACACGTAGCTTAGTCGCGATACTTTCGATTTAAAAAAAAACTACACTAAAGAAAGATTTCTATAATATATATATTTGAAATGAAGTGCATCGATCGTAATTCAGTTTTTGTCGAGGCTATTGTTGATTGTGCACCTTTTATTATATAATATATATATATATATATATATATATATATATATATATATATTACAATTGGTCTGTGGCAAGAAATAATAATTGAATTAATTAAAGAGTAGAAACTTATAGTAAAAAGTTTGAAACGAATACAAACCGGTTGCGGAGTACGCGGTGAGTCCGCGGTGCGAATCTAACGTTTGCTCATTATAAAATACTAACTGTAAATAGTACTGGCTAAATTATCGGAGGATTTCAGTACTACCGCCATTTGAGCTTGGACACTTTAGACTTGATTTATGTAACAATATTAAATAATATATCAATTTTTCTCAGGCTTCACGCTGTATCCCGCACATGGCAGGGTAGGCAGAGGAAATTTGGGAACCTAATGTTAAGACACTCCGTTCCACTTCCCTTCACCACTTTTCACCGAATATGAGGCATTGCGTGTTGAGTGGCGGGACTCGACGCGCCGCTTTGCCTTATTACCAGAGCGAGGAAATGAAAACATTAAATATTTAAATAGACAATATTGAATATTTCATTCCCGCTAGTGGGGATCGAACCCACAACCTGTCATTTGCAATCACACGATTGTGCGGCTGTGCCACGACAAGCCCAAAATTTTGATCAGACTATAAAACCTTATGTTTATCTTAAATTTCAGCGGGTTCATATTATAATGTATGATGAGCTTCAAACTGTACAACAGTTTGACAGAATTATATTAATTGTAATGATATTATTTATACATATAACGTCGTATGCTATGAATTGAAAAAAATTATGTTCATTAGCACGGAATACCGTAGTATCCTCTCTGACTTTCCGAAGTATATCGACGGGTCCAAAGAACAAAATCGTATATGAAAAATGATCGACTTTCAGTATGAGGTTTTGAAGTTCTGTGTGAATGTAATCATCAACTATTAACGCAAATACAAAATAATTGCAAAAAAAATGTTTAATAGCTGTTCAATAGTTGATGATTACATTCACACAGAACTTCAAAACCTCATACTGAAAGTCGATCATTTTTCATATACGATTTTGTTCTTTGGACCCGTCTATATGTGCGTATGTATGGTCAACGAATCGGGTCCAAAATTTCCTCTAAAAAATCTCAAGCGATTCTTATTACGTGTTACAGTGTTACTTGCTTAGTCAAACTACATACGATGCTGCTTCCTCTTTGTATGACTCGGTTTCAGCCCCCGTCGGCGCACAATAACAACTATCAGCATTTAATTGGGCCTTCTTACGTCACGTTTGCAATTCAATAACTCAAAATGTACAATTTCAGCTCGTAAGGCCACCTTTTTAAAAGTGCCGCATTTTCTGTTGTCTACAAGGTTTTTTGTTCAATGTTGTTTTTATTCTATTTTTAGATATTATATATTATGAAAAGTGTACTTTTTAAATACATACCTTTTTTTTTTTTGGTTGTTTTTGAATATTTTTACTATTTTTAAAGTGTTGAATCTCAAAGAAAAATACTTGTTAGAAATGTATAAAAATTTGAACGTAGCGGGATTTTTATAATATTTTATACGTTTTCTATTAAGTATTTTTGTTTCCTACATGTGGATTAATTAACATTTTAAAAATAGTAGAAATATTGAGGTAATAAATAGTATTCTCCCTGTTCAGACCACTTTTCTAAGGAGATACTAAAAAATCTAAGTAAGTAGTAACAAGGGTATAAGAATTTCGACGTAGCTTAATGAGAACGTATGGTTTAGTCGACAGAGCGTTCGGACGGACAACTTAATAGTTTCAAACAGCGCTTTCAAAATTTTAGACGTTTTCTAAATAAGTACATCTCAGTTTCTCTATATTAGTAAAACAAACAAAGTAATTGTAACATAAACAGACCGCCATTGATCACTTTAATATTTAAAGTAAATATACAAATATTGACAATACAAATAAGAAGTACATATATATATAAATATATATATATATATATATATATATATATATATATATATATATATATATATATATATATATAATATATATATATATATATATATATATATATATATATATATATATATATATATATATGCGTGTGAGTATAGTTGGCTATACACGAAGTGTACCTTCCATTCTGAGTCACGCCTGCATGAGGCAATCCGTCCTCTCACTGGCATCAGTACTGTGACATATCTGAATAAATTACCCTTCTAGCTCTACGGACGACCGCTCCGGCGCGAGAAGAAAAACGCGTCGTTAAGCAGAGACTTAAAATGTTCCATTTTCCTCCGTCTCTGCGGCTAATAATTCTTCTTCACGAAATGTAAAGTAACTGTCGATCGATTTTCTTAACTCCTTTACTGTAAGGGGAAACAGTAATGTAGAAAAGCTGTTTTGTTAGTCATTCTTATATGTACCTAATGCGAACTGGAAACATTATATTTACGCACCTTTCTCATTGAGATATTCTCCGTCATATTCTTTAGACATTGGCTTCAGTTTCCGACCTCGTTACCACAGCGAGGTAATGAAAATATCAAATATTTTGAGCGAGGATCGAAGCCACTTACCGTCCCGTTTACAGCCGTACGTTTGTGCTCCTGCGCCACGAAAGGCATCTATTGGCTAATTTATATAATTAAAGTAAAAAAAGATTTTCTTAAATCCATCTACCCTGATTCAGGAGTCATGCAGTGCAATAAGAGAGGGCAAGAAGTTAAAAAGTGAACCTATTATTTAAATTTATACTAAGTTTATAACGTCAGCTTCTACATATGCTTTTTTGCATTGTGTTGTTTCAACAATTACTTTAAAGAATACATTTTTTTTATTTTATTTTATAAAATTAAAATACAAATTCTAATAAAAAATCAAGTATTATTTACACAACAGACAGACAAATTGTGCAACTGAGTGTCTATATTATTATAAACATAATTCTTTACAGCACCTGATTGTATTTGGTTATAAAATGGTACTGCATTTTACAGCGAAAAGATATTAATATTTGCCCGCTTCTGCCAGAACTTTCACTAGCGCGAAAAATTCTAGTACATTTCATAGCTGTAGTTTTTAACGTGGCCTCTATCCTTCCCGGGATAAGGACGAGCTACGTCCTTATTGAAACGCGCTGAAATCAGGTCAATGGAACAGTCATGAACTTGTGTTCAACTACTTCTATCCCTGGTATAGTATTCCAGGTAGGACGGAAAAAATTATACCCACCTTATTTTAAAAATTAATAAAGATTGATATGTATATTTAATATAGTAAAAAAATATGGTTTTCTATAACTGATTTTGTACATTAATAACTCGGTCGACCTCTCGAAATATAATTTAAATGATCTCCGCCGGAGAATAGTAGTACATAGTAGCATTTGCGTAGAAGTGTGTTTTATAATTGTTGTTGCGGTGCGGTGCGGCGGCAGTCGGGCCGGGTGCAGGGTATCGGCGCAGTCGATATCGCTTGTTCGTTATCTCGCAGAACTAGGTCGTTGTACTTGATCCTCTGCTCGGCGCGGGCTCTACGCTGCATGCACGCTCACGCCACAACCCGACATGGCTACCATGTGTTGTGGCATCGATCCGCTCCTTGCGAAAACTACGTTGCGATATCTGACGTGTCTTTCCTGCTTTATACTAGTTAAAGTATATTTTGAAAGATTGCAGTCTCTTTGTTCATACAATATGCCTTAAAATTAAACACATATTGTGTTTGTATCGGTTTTACAAATGTGCTCTAATAGTGTAGCGGTAAATAAGTCAAGGTCTCTTATCTACTACGTATTTAAACCAACAACGAGCACGATTCACTCAAACGATTTCTCCGATTCGTAAAATTATAATACATAAACATATAAAATATATGAATTCAAATTCATATCACAGATATTTTTGAGTATCTTTTTACTATTTTTACAGTATATATTTGTCAGAGAGTCAGAACGCACGTTGGTCGTGGCGGTCGTAGTACCTGCGGCGCGGCCGTGTGCGGTGCGCACATATTAAATACATAATTAGGTGGATAATTGCACGCTTCGTTACCGCCGCCTCGCGTCGCTCGCGCCGCGCCGCGCCGAGCCGCGCTCGCTCGCTCGGGCGGCTGCACTGACCATTTCAGCGTTAATCATGGATTCCCGCTAAATTATATTTATTCATGTGGACAATTCGAATGACTTCCTTTAAGCTTCAATACAGCCTATACAATATATTACTACATTTTGCGGTAATCGTTCACTCGTAGGTCTCGCGAAAGCCATCCGTGATAGGCTCTCTTAGAGTTTTAATCTTTACTATATATCCAATGTAGCAGAATTCTCGCATGGCAACACATCACTCTAAAATGTTAATAATCACTCTAAAGTGTTTTCGGCCGAGTGTGGTCTTGCACCTTCCGTGATGGAAAGATTAGACGACGAAATCACAGGACAGGACGTAATTAAAATTGCAGATTGGCCAGCGCGGCGCCGCACAACGAGCGACGATGGGGAGCGTCACGCGGCGCGGCGTGCGCGGTGACGCAATCGAACAAAAGAAAAATAAAAGTTCTACAATTAACCCGCTGAGACCTTGGAAAAAATCCTGCAGTATAATTCATAAACGGTCATTAACTTTAAACTCGTTTGTGCCGAGACGAGGATAGATCGATGGAGGCGACCTCTCGCGAGGATCACGGCCTGCGTCGCCGCACGCCGCCGCGCTCGTCCTCAACTATGCGCGCTCAATGTTATCATTTACATTATTTCATAATTATTGTACGAAGGCTAATAAAAAGTCGCCATAGTACTCACTAGATACGCGCCACGCGAAGGCCTTTCTGTGACATTGACTGCTGACTGCCTAATCGTGGCTGGCCATTTTGGGAGCTCCTTACCGCAATGCGTGTGAAATGTTAAAACACAACAAACACAGTACCTTCTATTAATTTTTGCGGTGCTGGTTAATGGATAACGCAAGCACTCGCCGTTTAAATCAGTGAAACAACAATCCTGATTATGAAAGTATTTCCGAGACAAAATCAACATTTTGAAATATAGTAGTGTAGCTTTATCTGTCCTGTATTTCAGAGATCAGTTGTGCAAGCAAAATAATTAACTATTTTAAAAAGAACGCGCTTGAGTCGGTTTTAAGAAAAAAAAAAGAAACTATTATGAAAGTCCTACTTTTAGTTTATCGAGAGATATTCGCAACGGCCACGACTTAAGCGATAGCTGTAAAGTATAAAAACCCTTCGCGTTCTCTAAGATAGTTATTTTGGTAATAGTGTCACTATAGTTAGCGCAACATTTACTGCATTTTATTATTAGTTTAGATGTTTACAAATCCAACTGTATTCGTTCTTAATCTTTAAAATTGTTCAAAGTAAATTAGTTTAAAATCAAAGCAACAAATTATGAAATATAAGGAACATGCATAATCTTTGCAGAACAATTTAACTTCACAAATATTTCATATAGTATTCATTAATCACAGCTAATAACTACAAATAAAAAGAATACAAATTGAACGCTGCTTTTTACAGAAAAAAATTACTATTCTACAAACGGAAAGTTAATAAAGCTATGGAAATATTATCAGAATATTGGAGTTAGCTATAAAATAAATAAAATTAAAAAAACATACTAAAAGTAAAAAAAAAAAATAAAAAAACTTTCACTTCAGTTTTTTTTAAAAAATATGGTGCATTTAATGTGACACGTGACTCTTAATTCTTTAATTTTTAAAAAAATGCTGTAATTTTTACTCCATTTTTTTTAAATTTGATTATTAGTTTTTTTTTTAAATATTTATTGTTTCATTTTTTTCTTTTCTTATTACTGTATTGTCATCGACCCTTGATAATAAGTAAACTTCAAATTAATCCGACGTTTCAAATTCTGTCAAATTGACGTTCAAAGTTTCTATAATAAACATCCATAGATACGACCGAAGCTCATAAAAGCGTTTTAAAAATAAATAAACATG